>WAAD01039161.1:0-11190 GCA_013389945.1 Fregata magnificens
GCTCTACAAGGAGACCAAAAAATGATAATTTTAATAGGTAAGGTAAACTAATTTTGCGTTTTATGAAATGCTGACATTAGCGGTTGCTTTCCAGGAAACAACAAAATTTGCTTATGTAGTTTATACATAACCATTTTGACTTGAGTGTGATTCACCTAATTCTCTTTAAGCAACAATTTAACTAACTGTTTACAGACAAAAAGAGAGACAAATGAAAAATTAGTGCTCCTGGAGTTTGTAGCTGGCCATAAGATCTGAATTTATTTTTCAAATACCTTCTGTAGCAATAGCCTTGCATGCTGAAGACATCCTATCTAGTATACTATTGATTCAAATGACAAGCCTGAGCATCAGATTAAGGATGTGTCATACACCTGATAGAAGATTCCTGGAGAATTCAGTAGAAAGGTGTCCTGTTTCAAAATGATCTATTGCTGGTACTACATTTATTGAAGCATATGTGGAAACATTTAACACGAAACAAATTCACGTAAAGTTAGAAAAACATTTTTAATTAGTGAAAACAAATACCTTCACTTTTTACTACAGAATACCTGGAAAAAGTCACCTCATTCAAACAGAAATCAACAAACAGCTCACAAAACTGAACTAAACCAAACTGATGAGCTAATACTAGTGATAGACCTGTTTTAATTTGTCAATGCCACATCTGGACAGAAACAAGTAAGCAGTTTCTCAGTCCCAACAACAATATTTCTTCGCGTAACCATTAAAGATCAGTCATGAGGTCAGCTGCAGAGGGGCAATTAATGCAAGAACGATGTTCCGTAAAGGACACCCAAACAGAGAGATGCCTTTGCCTGTAAAGCTATTTTTTAAGATACAGACTTGGCAGCAGACATCAATGTCCTGAGAGAAGAGCTGGGCAAGTCTCTTGTGCACCAAGGCTTGCCACAATGCTAAACACGCTAAAGGAAAAGCAATAAGTGAAACAAAATTAAATCTGTTCAGATATGAACCGTGACACTCCAAGTATAGTACCACATTTAGAAAGAATTGCGTTTTTAAGATGCAACCATTAATTTTCAAGTTCAAATGCTACAGAAATTTTCACCTACCCTTTGAATAAAACAAAATGAGAGAGAGGGGACAGCCATTTGATAACAGTATGTAAAGGAGACCTAGCAGTTGAAGACCAGGATAATTAAGTCAACTTAAAACAGCCAAACATCAAACAACATGTAATGATATTCTGTAGAAAAAGCACTACTCATGCCTGCACAACGTACTTGCCTTCGCTGGGCAAAATTTTGCCTAACTGTCCTAAAGCATGTCTGCATCCTGTACAGTTCTAGTCCATCTTCCCAACAAAATACCTGAGCTTAAGTTATGCACCAGTTTGGGGTTTTTTTAGCCTTACGTGGTCACTGAAGATGTCTTTTTAAGGACAGGATCACTTTACCTTCTCATTCTTTTAACTGACTTTCTTCATAAACTAATATGAATTATTTTATTCATTGATATCAGCCTGAAAAATTATCGTTACAGAAGCAGACTTAGAAAAGATCTGAAAAAGTAACAATGGCAAGTCATCTAAATTTTACTTACAAAAGTATGACCGTGAATTTGATAGATGAAAATAAAGTAATTCTACCAGCTGGCTGTACAGATATTTAAGATATCATTCCATATGCTATGCAGAATTAGTTCCTTTTCACTGGGAAACACAACTCAAGCAGGGCTGCTCTATGTTCTGCCACCATGGCTTGCACTTCATTCATATTTTCAAAATCTTTTAGAAAATCACTGCAGTTGGAGATATTTCTTATTATTTTTAATGAAATCTGAAATGCTTGAGATCAAGACAGCTCAACAGAGGCACTAGTATGATAATACAATATATGTTTTGGGCCTGACAATATCCTCTTTGGCAGTCTGGATCATGAAAGCTTATTTCAAGCACAGGAAACATGGTAAAAGAAGATATAAAGCCAAATGGTGGAAGGGAAGAGAGTTAACAGAGCAAGAAGCAGAGCAGAGATGCAGAGAAGTGAAATTACATCACGCTTGAAAATGAGGGAGAATAGTTTGTACAATGAAAATAAGTCAATTACGTTAATAAAAATAGCTGTGACATTGCTGGCAGAGCTGGAGGAGAAGAGAAAGAAAACACCATCAATAGTGATGTTCCAGCTAGACTAAGGAGGGGAGAAAATGGGGAAACCACAGATCACTGCCATGGCAAGGAAATTGTCGGGGGCGGGGGAAGAAGGGCCAGGATTTTGGTAGCAAGTATTAGGTAAAGCTCTAGAAATTAAGATACTGAATTATGACACACTTCTTATCACAATCAATAAAAATAAAGCAGGAACTTGACAAAAAAGTAATTTTTCAGAAGAATGGTCAGGTTTTTAATAAGCTAAAATATAATTAAAAGATCTTCTAGTAATAAATGGGCCAGGGGTTATTTTACTATCAGGAAAAAGCCCATTTTATCACAGTGCTTCTATAGCGCAGACTACAACAGAGTGTAGAAACACTGGGTCAGTGTATGGATATTGTGGATACTGGAGCCAGCCTGGCCACAGCAGCATAATACTTTTCTAACAGCTCAGCAATCTCACCTATCTTCACCACAATTAAATCTGCAAGAGCAGGCCATTATCTCAATTCTTCATCTGTCTTCCTATAGCTTACACCAGAAGGTTAAATGTGATTAAATCAGATTATACAGACTCAAAACTGAATGTCAAGATCATAAAGTGAGAGTTGGAGAAGCAATGAAACAAAACAGAGAGGGAAAGATGAAGCAGAGAACTGGATTATGAGAAAAGGTAGAAGTTCAGTTCCAATAAAGCCTCGACTAGAAATGACAGAGGTACAATACGTGTCAGATAACTAATTGCAAAAGCAAAAATGATTCAAGACCCTTGAATCCAGACTCTCACACAAAGATGGGTCTTTGGGAGCATGGTAGTCAATCTGAAAGGGGAAAAAAAGCCATGATTTCCAACAAGTTAGCCATTGAAGCATGATAACATATAACATGTTCAAGAATTTCTCCTTCTGAAATATTCAGAGCATTGTACTAACCTAAAAAGATAAACCCGAGATTAAGGACAGGTTTGCCAGCATTTACAGCAGACCACCAGTAAATACACTGTCATGAGTCCAAATGGCCATGAAGAAGTGGTGTAGAAGAGAGGGGAGCAGCAGGGGAGTCAATCCAAACTGAAACACCAATAGTAAAACCACTAGTATAGAATAAATTATCAAAACCAGAAACAAAAAAAATCTATGAGAGTCTAAAAAAAAAATCTACAAGCTTATAAAAAAGAAGAAAAATATAAAACTGTCTTTTTTTTTAATTAGCCAATACAAAATAAAGGGCTTTTTTTCCCCCCTCTCTAAAAACTGCTATTTCAAGGTCATCAGCAGTTAAGGATGCTAGCTCCTTGTAAGAGATGGCCAGTTATATGAATGGTAACTTTGGCCAAGTACTATAGATCTCAGGAAAAGTGTGTTACATAGATCAAGGAGATACTTGTAGGGTTACAGTTAAGACTTGCTTTGAAAAGAGTGACAGAGTAAGATGACAAAGAAATAAACCACTATTTTAGTAATTTCATAAACAAACAAATCCTCCTTTAAAATCTAGTCCTATTAGTTATTCTAGTAAGGTAAATATTAGTACCATAAAACTTCCGAGACATTAATCTGAAAAAAAAATTATTTGTTCTACTAGCATAATGGCTCTTTCATTGGATTTATCTTCTTTAGAACAATTCACATCTTTCTCCAAGAAACAGGCAGAGAGCAAGGGATCAAAAGCAACAGCTGTAACAAAATACAGACAAAATTCAAATGAGAATTTTACCGTCCAATGCAGGACTGGATCATAGTGCTTATTCTACTTCCAGAAACATCGAAACAACTGCTTATATCTCAAAAAAACCACATTGGTACTATCAGTGCCAAATCTTTAAACAAAATATTAAACCAAAGTATTCAGGTTTTTTATAGCTTTTGTTAAGTGATTCCCTCCATTGGTGGATATTTTCCTCTCCTATATCATAATCTTTTGCATTTATATTCTTCATCTGAGTAGTTAACTGGCTTTTTTTTCCAAGACATAGAACCAGTCCGATTTGGTATCATGCTGCCAAAGCTGTTTCACACAAATTCTGTCTGTCTCTGTGTGTGCGCGCATGTCTGTGTGAGAGAGCGAGCGAGTTACAGAGAGAACACACACCATGCATCCTCATTAACTGGAGAGATATATAATTAAACAAGAAGGGGTTAAAGTGTACGGTAGCCTATTCTACTTTTCTATCTATTACTTTTTAAAAAGCTTTCATATGTCTTCTTCCTTGTTTCTGAAAGCTAACCATCCCTTCTTCCTTTCAGGAAGGCTGACATTTGACAGCTTAACATAGCTGACAGGGTTACCCAACAGCCCACCCTCCCTATTCTCAATCCAATTAGACCTCTAATCCTCCAGATGAAAGGCCCAACTACTCACGTTCCTCATGACAAGGACAGCTATTGATTATTTGTCACTACAGCTAACACCTTCTCTGTCGAGGCCACTCTGACAGAAGCAAACCTACCAAATTAGACAGCACTTTATCTGCCCTGGAGGCCAAATGGCACAACAAGTAAAGGCTAATAAATGGTATAAAAATGAACAAATCATAACATTATGACAGGTTGATCGTTGCCAGCAGCTTCACAGCTCAAGCTTGATGCTCCGTTAGACCTGTTCCTTCTCTTTTCTCTACCACTCGTGCTCCAACTTTGACTGAATTAAAGGCCAGAACAATTAAGGCATTTGACCAGCAAAGATAAGCTAGGATAGAAGTATCATCAAGGGACACAAATGTCAATAGCAGACTACCGTTTGTCAATAAAAACATTCCAGAGATGCAAATGCTTATGACTCTGCTCCCCACTAGGCTGTACTGACTCCCTTTGTACAGAGCTCTTCTCAAGCCCAGGCAGAAACTCCAGGAAAATTAACCCCAGAAAACCAAGCTTGAGCTGGGAAGTGTTCTTATCAGACAAGGATTTGCATCATTAAAAAAAGGAATCCCAATACCGAGCTACGTGACAGAGAGATGTTACGGTTGTTATTCCATTTAATATCCACAAAATTTTCCTTTCTTTTTAGTGGAATGATATAAGCCAGGAATATATAATTTGAATTTATCATTATAAATTTTCTTCAATTGTTTCTTAAGGAAAAAAAGTCTGTTTCCAGGACAATATGCAGTACCTAGTAACACAGAGCCTCACAAGTCACACCACTCTAAGGCAAACTGAAAAGTTGCAACAACATTTATTATTTTTACAGCGGTACTACCCAAAAACACTAACAGGGAGATCAGAGGCACAGGCTGTTTAATGCAACAAACAGCAAGAAGAGAACATTAAAAAACTCAAAATAAAACACCACAACCACGGGAACATTGTGAAGATCATGCAATCACAAGAACAATGTGAGTAAAAATACACTAGTTCTTGAAACAGTTAAAAGGCAATTAGTACTGCCCTGCCACAATTAATTAGTTGATTTCTCAACTATGACAAAAAGAATGTATTTTCCCAGCGAGGCATTCCTATGCTTCTGAAATTGCTTACTAACAATAAAATAATATTAAACCAAATTACATTAAAACTTAAATAAAATAAAAGCTTCTTCAGCTAGAGAAGATGTAAGACATGAATATCTGCTATTCTACTTTGGAAAAATCTAGTATAAATGAGGAAAATGTTATGGTGTAACATCTAGATCATACAGGTATACAAAACTACATGCAAATGCAACATAATGTTATTTAAAAAAAAATCCAAACACTGTAAAAAGATTTATTCAGTAAAAAAAGTAATCAGATTATGTAGTATTTACTCTCAGACTGTTTTAACTTCTTAGGTTTACAAAATACTCTTGTGGATGAACACGTATTTATTAATCATTTCAATCAGACACAGATGATTAAACTCTTTAACAGATGTGCATTTCAGTACAGTAATATCACAAAACATAGATATTAGAATGAATAGTTTGGCAATCAGATCCCTTAAGATTACTATTGCCCTTTGAAAAAATGAACCTACAGGACATTTAGGTAAGTTGGGTCTCACAAAACTCAAGCAAACTGCTAAAAATACTGAAAAGCTGAAATTGCATATAATATTTCTAGGAAAAAATTTAAATTATTACTATACTGCTCTAAAATGTATTCCAAATATAATAAATCTCTGCAAAGAGGAGACAAATATTTTAATTTTCAAATAACGTTGTGTACCATTTAGTAGATATATTTTCATTTACAGTGATAAAACCCATTTTTAATACCATTCTGTCCTGTCCAAAACCAGACTAGTTCAGGATTCCTAACACTGAGGCCCCACAGGAGCACCTACCGGTGCTGAAGGAGACCACCCGGCCGAGCCCTCCCCACTGGGAAGAACAGAGCACACTCATTCCAAACTCTTATTCACACAAAGACATTTATGCCTACACTGTCGACAGTGAGTCCACAGTGTTCTCGGGAGCTGTTCAGGTTTTCCAGCATGAAAAATTCCCTTATTGTTTATATTCTAAACCTCCTACTTATCCTAGGTTATATTCACTGCTATGGCCTGTTCTTATTTAGCAGATTCTCATTCTTTTTAACGCATACCTTGTTTACATAGGAAAGGAATACATATCACTCTCTCAATTTGGTTTTACCTAGTTCATTAAAAGTATTCTCGTTTGGCTTTTTTCCCCCCCTTTTATTATTTTAGGAGTTTTTCTTTTTTAAAAAAAAAATCTTCAACTATGATTGCTAAAAAAACAGTGTTATAATAGAGGACTAGCTGGTGCCAAGTAGTGAAGAAAAATTACTATTCTTCTTTATTTCTAATCATATCAGAAAAATCTGTAAATGTCTTTGTGTAAGTATTAGACTTATTAACCCAATGAGTTGGCTCCCCCATTATTATTCCTGAGTTTTCTCCTGCCAGACTTACTTATAATATTTGGTTTATGATCACTATTCTTGATAAGTGTGAATCTTTTCCATCATTATAGGTCAGAATCAGAAATCACATACCGCTATGTTTTTCAAGTTGTGTCCCAGGAGATGTGCCTCCCTGAGGTCATATCTGAACATCCTTTACACATAGCAAGAGTTAATCCATTCACCTTCACAGAAACCCGAGATGTATTTATGCTTTTTTCTACTTTTAAATTAGGTTTGTAACCCTCACAATTAAAACAAAATCCTTCAAAATATGGATGCTACATTGACAGCTGCCAGTCATCAACTGCCCCAGGCAACTGGAGATCACCACTTCATGTGCACATAAAAGAGAAGGCACTTGGTCCATCCCTTTTCACACAAATATACTCTACTATGTAGCATTTGTTTAAATACGCCACAAGTGCTCCTGCTGCAAACTCTCTCTTTGAACCTCCCCCCTCCACCTTCAGCTTTTGCTTCTACTATTCTAACTGGGGAAAAATAGTATTTTGCTATTACAAGTGGAAGTAGATAGAAGCATTCTGCCTACAGCAGGCTATAGAGCAAACCTGTCAGATATTTATAGTGTAATGCATTTTAGTGCCTCAGCCAGCTTTATTTGTTCTCTTTCATAGTCCAATCCTACCCAAAGACAATAACAGACACTACATTTTTTGTTTAGCCATGCTATAATTCCTTTGATGCTCAAAATGACTGCTGGAAAACAGGTATATTCAGGGAGGTAGCCACAAATTGCAAGCAATATTTTCAAACATGTTTTATTAGAATAAGTAAATTTAGTAACTAACAGTTAAGTTACTAAAATAATTTAAAAGTCAATGTTACATGTGCCATAGCCTATAGACACTCATACCATATTTATCAGTGCAGTCTGTATAGAGACAGAGTCTGATCTTTAACTACTCTGAAATTCTGATCTTGAACTTGAAGTCAAAAGATGTACTTTGGCATGTAAATTTTTTGCATAACCTTGTCTTAAAATGTGATTTCTTACTGACATAAACCCAGTGAGAAATCAGATTCATATGCCTTAGTATCTGCTGTGCAACTGAAACCTGACTTGTAGAACAGCATTTCTACAGTTTTATCTTCTGCAGACAAGACAACTGTCTGGATTTTAACCCATAGTTTGACAGTAGACACAGATGATTGCTGGATACCAAATGACTAAAGTGACTTAACACTTAATGAGCAACCAACAATATGCATGTTCTTGCCTTGTTACAAGGCATGACGAAGCGCGTAAGCTGAAACCGTACTGCCTGAGAATACGAGAATCACATATTGATCTTGCAAAGTAGTACCCAAATCAAGCGCTCCATATCAACATAACTGTTGTCAAGCTTCCTGTTTCAATTATGCTGCTCTATAATGTTTACTATAACTGACTTGGAAAGCCTTCTCTCTCCTTCACATCTGCGATGCACTAATGAATCAAGATACAGAATTTCTGAAGCTGAAGAATATACAAGACAGTGTTCTGATCATTCTCCTGATATCTAGTGTTGCTTGATTTCCCAGAACCCTTTCAGACCAATCATTTCTCTCTCCAGCTACACGCAAAAGAGCTTACCTAACAGTGGTCCCCACAAGATGCTCCTATCTTGTATTATTTTTTGGAACGTATTCCAAGCCACCCTGCACACTTCAGTGGAGAAATAGTGAAATTTAAGATGCCCTGGAGCTATGTTGGAATGCTGAGTTTCATAAGAGGAGACCAATACTTTGATTTCAAGATCACCATTTCATACGTCAATATTTTGCTCACTGATCACTAAATCAAGACAGGTTAATGCAGAGGCAAAAGGAAGTATTAATGAAATCTAAAGAACAGTCTGTAGCAGAATTAGAGAGACATACAAGTTCCTGGAAAAAAGCCACAGCTGCTATTTATCACACAAAAAAAAACCCCTTCAACTCAAATGGAACACTGCTACATTCTTATCTAAGGTTTTAAGGATATTTTTCATGATGTCAAGGTTCATTCCAGCCCTGCACAGTCTCTAGCTGCTTTATTATTCTTCCTCAGGGGTGACAGCACAACTTTCTGGAAGACCATATTGTAAATCAGTTCCCTGTAACAACGTGAGTTTTTTCTTCCTAAACTTTTCCTGTAGTTATTTTTAACCATTTCAATTAGGCTTAAAGCACAGATCAACAGTAGCATCAGCATAACCAATAGGGGAAAGCACTTGGGAGCATGAGGACTTGTGCTAAACGGGCAGAAAATGAATCATTATTTTGTAGAGTTCATTTTCTGTCGACTCACTGAACAGTGAGCAGTTCTGCAGCTGTGAAAAGGGGTCAGGGGAAGGCCATGAGCAGGACCAACCCTTTGGTACCTAGATCAGCTTATCTGTAATACAACACATACAAATCACATAAAAGGAACTATGCCTTCTGCCCTTGAGCATCTTCAGGCTGCGTTCACTACAGAGAATCCTTTGTTCAGGAAAGTAAAGATAACATTTGTATCACAGTTATTGTCTGTGGCTTAATTAAACACAAAGGAAACTGTAGTCCTGCATGTAAAAAAATCACCTCTTCTGGCTGGTTGGCCAACATTCCTGTTTCACACCTTGGTTTGTTCAGATTTTTCACATTTAGTCAAATTGTATGTTCACATGAAAGTATGACAGAATGAACGTAAAGCTCATTCATACTTCATGAATCTACTATATACACAGAATTAATATTACTCATTATGAGCTCTCACTTAAGGGGGACCACCAGAAAAGGTTACCAGCCTAGGGAAAAAAGAACATGAACTGACCATCATTGTCTCTGGAAGACACCGTGATTATTTATTTTTATGATATAGTTTGGGAAAGAAAGTTAGAAGCATGTGTGCTCTTCCATGCAGTTCAAATAATGCCTTATGAACAATTTGAGAGACTATAGCTCCAGGAAATATATCCTGAAAAAGGTAGTGAGGGAAAAATGTATAAGCTTGCTCCCAGGCAAGTTTTATTTAGGAGCTTTTAATACAAACATCTTTTACTTGGACAAGAAAGGGGAAATAACATTCTGGTTTTGGGGATCTTGGACTACCTTGACTGTACTAATCAGATAAGACTTGGCAATAAGCTTTCATAAAATAAGTGAACTAAAGACTAACTTCTAATTTTCTGCCATGTCTTATCCTTGCCACAGGCTGTCTTTTCTTACTTCCTTCTTTACCTGTATGGTTACTGGTGAGTATACAGGAACAACCATGTTTTCTAGTTTAAGAAAAATTAGAATTAAAGATCAGTAAAATATATCCTCCTACTTTACACAGAATTCCTAACTGCATCCTGGATGTACTGTTATTTATCAATAACTGTGTCAGCAAAGAATTAATATAACCCACAGAATATTTAATACTTCTAGATAATGAAAGCCACATTTTCCCAGTGGGGTGGTATTAATCTTCCTGAAGCCAAAATTAATATCCTCCTGACAGTTAAGCATCCTGATAGATTATTTTAAGTGCATATAATTAGCATCCAACAACAAAACTATTGAATTTTTTCTTCTATCCCTGTTAACACAAAAGGCAGTGCTTGCGGAATTCATAGAGATTGTTACTTCCCCAGAGTAAAGAGATTGCTAATAAGTAAGCATCCTCTCTCAGAAATTCTGAAAGAAGCAGGCCTGGTTTTTTCCTTATATTAAACTGGAATTACTTAATGGAAGATAAATGAAAAAATCATATACAGGTAATCTGGCTATGTAGAAACATTTCCGTTCAGAAGTATCACGTGTGGGTGTTTAAGCAAGTTGCAGTTTAGGACTAGAAGCAAATTGCTACCAGAATGCTTACAAGTGCAAACGAATGTCTGTAGTTAAACTGCAATCCCAGTACTCATCTGTCTCCACAGCATGTTTATTTCACAATAATCTAAGTTCCACCAGATTAAACAATCTGTACCCACATAGTAATACAATTCCTCAGTGTGAAATCACTGGCAAATTATGTTAATGATTTTACTTCTGTTGCAATCAGTCACTGTTTCAGCTCCCAGTAAATTACATCCATGTTCATGAAGTCACAACTGTCCTCTGAAACTCCTATGGCAATCTTCATAGATGCACTCCTGCAATAATTCGTATCATTTTCTGTTGAGTTTGGGTTTTAGGGTCTTTTTTGTTTGATTGTTTTTTAATTTAAATTTTCTGAAGTTGACTTGACCTCTCCTTTTTTTTTTTTTTTTTT
>WAAD01039187.1:10375-37692 GCA_013389945.1 Fregata magnificens
AAGCAGAAAACCAAACTATGCCAAACAACAACAAAAAAAAATTAAAGCAAACTGCAGTTGGATGGGTTTGGCCCTTTTTCTGAAGCAAACCTGGCATGCCTTCTACCTTTGAGAAACTACATGTCCTGCAGAAGTCTAGGTTGTAGATTTTTTTTTTTTAATCAGCAAGATTTACTGTGGTATTGTAACCTGTTGGTGCTAAATATAGATCCTAATGATCAACTGGTTGTTGACTAGATAGGAAAAGATTTAGTCCCTCCTGCTTTAGGAACATTGGTATTGACTACTAAGCAGAAATATTATTTTGATGTGATGATTTTGTTTAAACCCCCCCCCCCCAGAACCAAACCAGTGTCTGTCCTTAAGCCATCCTCTGTTACTAGATATAGCACTGGGGAGCATCAGGAACTAGTTAGTATCCCAAAGACTTGCCTGCTGGCATTTGAAAAAGAAAACCACTCTGCAACAGTTATCATATGTCTAGATCCCCTTTTTCTGAAGTAAATGAGATGGTTTGGCTTTCGTTAGCAGATACAGGGAAAGGTCATAATGGAAGTGATAAAAGGATGGTTTTTAATAGATTTTCTTTCACTGATATGGTTCTACATAGGTTTTTAGAAAGGGGAGAAGAGGAATGCTATAAGTCAACTGTAACTACCAGTTTGTAATTTGGTGGGAAATGCCACTGATGGATCTTTTTCCTTACACACATAGTCTATACTTGGAACAAATCCTGAAGATAAATTTGGCTTCCTGAAGGGAAGTGTAAAGGTCTGAGGGCTTATTCACAGGGCAGCCATAAAATACTTGAGCTTGTGGGGTTTTTAAGTGTACTCACAGTTGTTCAGAGATATCTACCAGGTGGTGGCAATGTCTTACATGGAAAAGAACTAGCCAATTAAAAATGTGACTCATGGCAATCCATAAGATATTCATATTTGTTTAGAAGAGTTGCTGTTTGTAACCTTTCAAAGAAGAGATCATGAGAAGGAAGTAAAGGAAAATATGTTGAAGGTTCGGTGTTTCATCTAAGTTGCACCTGTGAGTTTTATGTATATTTTTTAAAATCAGAGAGCACACTCAAGGTATTATGTTGTTCACAGACAATACAAATGCCCACTTGCATGGAGCTTTCTGTAAGATCTGTTTGATAATTAGGTACAGTTTTGTGCTTGTCAGTACTGACTCTTCTCAACATAACTGCTGGGATGTGAGAAACAGGATAATGAAAAGTTGTTTTGAAGTCAGGTATTTGAAACTACATTCTGCCTCTTTCCATAAGGTTCAAGAGTTCAGAGCATTCTTGAGATAAGTGTAATACAATTGAGATACGTTGTACATAAATGTGCTGTTATAATGCTGTACCAATTATTGTAAGTAATGAGCTGGAGCAGAAGAACAGATAGCAAGTAGCATGGAAAACATCATTTAAATATTCAAAGGAAATTTATGAGAAGTTCTGGTCACAAAGTGTAAAAGGATGTATTTCTACTGGATGTTTCTTTCAAGATACTATTCATTTATAGCACTTACTTTCACCTCTTCAGAAGAAGAGGCATCCTATTCCTCATAGAAAGAGAGGGATTCTGATGGAGCATGTTGTCTCTACCAAGGGAGAAACTCGCATGTAATGAATTGAGCGTGTGCAAGGGTCTCCTCTGGTTGAAATGCTAAGTCTGCTCAAGCTTGTTATAATGGATTCAGAAAGGTATTTAGGCATATAATTCTCTGAAAACTGGTGGATCTTGGGTGCCTGTATGCTGGCAGTTTTAATGGGGAATCTGTATTGGAGGACCAAGCAGAGTTTGGATTTGAAACCCACCCTTGTGCCTTGTCCTCTTTTCATTGGACATAACCAGCAAGGACCTGCCAGCACCAGCATGGTGAGAGGGGGAGGTGTAGGTTCTGTAAAGATCATGTACAAGAAACCACATCTTGTAGTAATTTTTTATCACTCAGAAAGCTGTTCTGGATCTTTGCTTTAAGCTCTGGGTACCATATCTTACTATAATAAAACTTTCATTTGAGGAGAGCAAATAGAAACCTCCAAACTAGTAAGGTATTTTCTGCTTAGAAATAAGATTTCTTCTACGTTATGATTCAATTGATTTAGGTCCTGGTCCGCGTGATAGATCATGTGAACACTCTGTCCAGGAGAAAACTGTCCCCTAGGTGAAACCTCAAATTTACAAGTTAAGATTCCTTGCTTTTTCTTGTAGAAAGCCTTCAGTTCTTTCAGTTCTATATCTTAATATTAGTGATCCCAGCCACCAAAGTCTTTGGAACATGAATAAGTTACTACATGTCATCTGCTCTGCACTGATTTTGCACATGTTCTTAGCAATGCATCTGTCTCGTGAGAAGTGCAGGTAAGGGATGAGTTAAACCCAGCAGTGTGAGGTACTCCCAGTACTCCCATGAAGAGAGACCCCAGGACAGCTGATTTGTGGTCACTTTAGGCCTACCCTTTAACAGCTTCCCCCCACTGCAGTAATTTGTAATAACATGGTGTCTCATGTGGGGGTAAAAATCTGGATAGAACAAAATATTAAACCTGAAAAAAGTTACTTAACTGGCGGTTTCAGGGTCTCTTTTGGAGTTTTCTGATCATGGCTGGAAATGTTTGGCAAGACTGGTTTTCTGTCATTCCTGCTTTAGTGGCTCAAAGTCTTTGAACTATTTATTGATGTTTTCTTGTCCCAAACAGGATGCTCCACAAGTGACTGTTTATTGGAGGGACCCATGGTGTCCCCTGGCTTGTGCTTTCCCAGGTTGCTGTGACTTCTGCTTCCAAGCTCTGCATCCCTGTTTTGTGTGTACCAGGCGAGTTCCATTTTGAGCTTTTGTTTGAATCTTAACCTTTCACTCAACATTCATGTGGGCAGCTTGACTGGGCCTCCAAACTGATTTTTGGGAGCGGAGTTCCACAGGAAATAGATTGGGCTCACTAGGACGTGTCTGAAGTACCCTGGTTGGGATAGCAAGCCTGGGGGAGGGGACCCTACCATGAGAATCCAGTCAAAATAATTCTTGGCAGAAGGTGCCTGTAGACGCACTCTCTGTGCCTGGTAGAAAAAATACTTACTAAAACCACAGCAAAGGATTCTACTGAGTTGCTATTATAATGGCTTTGGTAGATTTAACCTTGAAATTTTGTGTCTGAGAATGTAAGGCTAATTTGTAGGATTGAGAGAGACTTCAATGACCCCTATCTTAACTCAGCTGTCAAAAAGACAAATTAACCCCTTTGCAAAATCTTTCTTATCATTCATCACTTCTGGTTTAGTCTGAGAGCTCAGCTACTCACTTTCAGTTGCCTACAAACACACTGCCTGTGTATGATAAGAAGGCATTTGCTAAATAATTCTGGGAAATGAAAGCTAGAGAGAGGTTAATTTTGGTAACATTTTGGTTAGTTTTTCAATCAAGTGTCTTTTTTATTCCCAAAATTACAAGTCACTTACAATACACTGGTTTACTTAAAAAGTTACAGTAGTTCTTAATGTGAATGAAATATGTCAAACTAAATTAAATTTACTCTTTGGATATTGCAAGCCCATACCTATTCCTTCAGAGCCTAAGTCTAGTAATAGATCTAGGAGTAGAAATAACTTGTAAAGTTCCATAGCTGGTTGAGTGTCCAGCATTGGTCAGTACAGGCTCTTGTTGGTTAGTTGTTTGTGTCTGAAGTGGGGAAAAATAATTCCATTGTATGTAACTTTTCCCACTTCCTCTGTTTTTCCTTATTGGGAATGAGCTGCATTCAAGAACAGTTCTTATTTAGGGGCTGCGTACTGCTTAGGTTTCTCATGGAGCAGGCACGGGTGGAGGTGGGTTTTTTGTTTTGTTGTTTTGATTTTCTGTTTGTTTGTTTTTTTAACTATGAGACATTTTTTAGTACTGCATAAATTTCTAGCAGACTATTAGATGTTAGTTTAGATCTCCCTGTTACTATGGGTTGCTTCTTAGTCTTTTTACATTTTAATAGTGTATGAAAGTATAGTTCTACTTCCTTGCTCCTCTGGTAAGGAGGCAAGCTGGGAGTTGCTTTGTTCTTTGCTGTAGTCTCTGGCTATTTCTGAGCTAATAGACAGGCAAGCTGGAAGCAACAAAGTTTAAGTATGTGGAGAGTTTTACCACACTAAAACCAGTGTAAGAAGAAAATTAAGTCTTGGAAACTTAGCATGTGAGTATATTTGTTTCTAACTTGAGTGGCGAGAATGTGGTTTGGGCAAATTACTTGCTATGATCATCCATTGCTCTTTTGATGCATCGGAACAGAAGCTCAGAAAGACAGTTTAGAAGAAAAGTGAGATTTTTTTCAAGATTGAAAAAAAAGGTGGTGTCAGGAAAAATTATTCTAAGAGCAGTTCAAGGAAAAAAAAAATACCAAAGAATGAAATATTACTGAATTATAGTGCTGTAATTTTTTTAACCTACTGCCACAGACTGCATTTCAGTCTTTGTGCATAAATTTTAGCATAGCACTCTTCATATCATTTATTCACACAGCTTTTCAGTCATCCGAGTTGATTTCATTATCGTGGGATAACATTATAATTTCGTTCCACTCACTCCTAAATATTCCTTTTTAAAGTCTCACTTAGCCTTACAGGTAAACAGCAAACCGTATGTTTCATGATATCTCTTGCATGCTTCATGCTATACTGATTTCATTGAATCTGCTTGCACAGATAAGTACTTGCCTATTTAGGAGCTGCTGTAGGTAAGCCCAGGGCATTTGGCATTTCAGACTTCAGACCTCAGACTTCCTCTGATGTACTTATTTGGATACGAATATGAAGTTTTGAACTCAATAAGCATTTTGGATGTGGTTTAAAAAAAAAAAAAAAGTGAGGACTCCTGCGCTTAAGTTTGAGAACATTTTAGAAAAAACCCTGAACTGCTCTGTTTGAGGGCATGATGTGTTCTAAGAGACTATTGGCACAGTAAAGATGCAAAGCTCAAACTCTTGTGTTAGAAGATAAACAGGAGACAATATATGTGAAAAAGGACAATCAACAGAGCTTGCAAGGGACAAAACTTCTTCCCTGACTCTGTTATTGAAAGTCATAGGTTGTTGTTTAACCACTTTTGCACAGTGTCCTACCTTGTAAAGTGAATGAGAGAACAAATAATGTCAAGAGCTGCTGCACCGATGACTTATCTCCTTCTCCATAGTTCCAGGTGGTTGCTTTTGGCTTTGTTTTTATTTTTCATTATTTCCCTTCTTTAGTATTTGAATACATGTTTTGTTCATAAACTCTTGAATTTGGAAACTATCCTACTTCATAGTTCAGAGGCCCTAACTTGTAGCTGACAGAAATTTAAGAATAAAGGAGAAATAATTCCTTTAGTTTTGCAATAAGAGAAATATTCTGGGCTATTATTGGTGGAGGCTTATCTCAGCAAATTGTTACTGGAAGAAGTTTTAAAGTAGACAAAATGTTTCCACAGCTTGACGTCATGATGACAAGTACAAAAGTCGCCAAGTCTTCAAAAATCAAAAGGCTGACACCATGAATACCTACATCCATAATATGGCACTTTAATTTTTAAAAATCTCTTTAATATTTTGCTGTTTATCAGTGTCTCTGTGTGTGAGGAGGAGGGGTGGGGATAGTGTTTAGCTCTTCTGGAAGTTTGGTACAGTGACTCTGAAATAGCTCTTACCACCTCCTAGTAGTGTCACCGCATTAGCCCCACACAAGCTCTAACAAATGCCGTTCTCCCCTGCAGCCTCCCTGCTGCCTTCCCAGAGCTTGTTGAGATCTCAGGAGGGGTGAGCAGCCACTGGTGGTTCCTCCTATGGCAAAAGACAGGGCTGAAGGGAATCGTCTCCAGGCAGTCTTTCTTGTCCTGCTTCCCCTGGCCTGCTCTGCTGGGCAGAGGAGAGGAGAGCATGTTCTCCCCTTCTGCAAGAAAGGAAAAATGCACTTCCCAAAACCTTGACAAACAATCAAGTTCTGCTGGATCAAAGTGTCTCTGTTGACTTAGTGTGTTTAGGGGACCTTTTTTTTTTTTGAGGGGAGAATTAACAATGTGAGTGCTTGAATCAACAAAATAGCTTTAAAAAACACAGGACAACTTCGCCAAAGAAGTATGAGAGCAGCTAGAAACACTGATGTACTTTGCTTTACAGTTACATCAGAGGCTGTTCCTTGTTGGTGGCTTGCTCTGGCTTCGTGATTAGGAGGCTATTAACTGATTGCATAGTGCCTTTTAAGGATTATCTGGTCTCTGGTCAAACTTACATTAAAAACCCAAACCAAAACAACCCCCCCAAACAAACAACGCCCCCTCCCTCGCTTTTTCTGTTTCACAAAGAAATGAATCTGTTCTATAATGAATCATTTTTAATTTAACTGTTACTTTTAAAAATAATTTTTCTGCTTTTTTATTTGTCTTCTGCTTTTTTATTTGTCTTCACTTTCCTAGATTAAAAGCAGTGTAATGATTGTAGCCAAGACAGTTTAACCAGGCTTGCTTGAGCAGTGAGATGATTCATTAATAAGTAGGTGGGCTAGAGAGTCAGAAGGCTACTAGGGGAATGGGCAAGGACCTGAAGAATACCAAGACAAATCTTAGCTTATTAACATCAGGTGAGAGAAAGAGAAATCAGTTTCTGAAGATGCAGTTCCTTCTTAGGCCCTAGGTTTGTTTTTGCCTCTTACTCCCTGGAGATGATAATTAACCCAGTCTTAAAAGGACAGAAGTCATCAGATCTAGCAGAGAAATGGGTTTCATATGGGTGTGGACACTGTTCTAGGTGGTGGGTCAGTCTGTCTCACCTGGGGACTAGTGGAAGCCAGCATTGCATGCTCTTGTTGGGCCATCTCCCCTATTGCCCCATGGTTTCTTTAGTGCCTGAATAAACCTGGTGCTTTAGAGTGTCTCAACACAATTGGGCATCAGTAGTCTGTTCAGTGAGTCCAGCCCACACAGATAATTTAAAGGAACAAGAGAAATCAAAATAGCCACATTTCCCTTGGGATATAAATTCTGAACCTGAATTTCCCATCAACTCCTAAGCATTGGTGTGTGTATGTGTACGTACTCTGTGTGTCTTTATATGTGTGTTTTATAAAATTATTAAATGGTCAAGAAAAACAACAAGAATAATGTATATATGTGTTTGTAGTCTGAGCAGAATTACCTACAAGTGGAAGATCTGGGGATTTTCTTCCTATTTGTTTGGCATTAGTGGGTGTTTTCAAGAAAATACTGTGTTCTAGTGAAAACCTAGCAGTTGATTTTTCATATGCATACACATAATCCACTCAAGTTATTCCCTATTCACCTCATCTGACTCTGTTCCCTCCTTCCATTTAAGAAATTCAGTGTTCTCTAAAGCCCAGATAGGGGTTATCAATCATGTTCAATATTAGGTTACTTGCAGAAGAGAGTCATTACCTTTAATGTGTAATAACTGCGCCATGAAGATAATACAATAAAATCCAAGAAATGTAATTTAGAAAGGCTTCCTGCTCAAGCTTAAAAAAAAAAAAATGTTATAATCCCATCCTTAGGGTCACAGAAAATCTTGTTTATTTTATTTCTTCTACTTTGTTTGTGCCTTTTGGGGCTTCTTGTAGAGTAATGCATCATCTGCTTGGGATGGTTCTCAGTGTGGGCCTGCTGCATTCAGCTATTTCTACAGAAACACCCAAGAATACTTTCTGTTGTGGTATAGCGACTGTGCTAAGGGCTGCTGCAGCACAGAGAGCAACTGTTGTGTTGGACTGTGATTGTAATGGTCCTGCTAAAAATCTTATGATTTAATGAACTACAGGGAATAGGACTACACTGTACTTTTGACATAGGTGTGAATGGTGCACAAATGGAAATACTGGAAACTTGGAAAAATAAGAAAGCTTTTGCATTCAAACGTGTCACTAGGGAAGCAAATGGCTGTTTTTTGGAGTGACTTCAGTGGGAGGGAGGGTCAGGGTGTGGAGCTGCTGTTACTGCTTTTGTACCTTTTCCTTTGGCTTTGTTCTCCAGCACTGACACACTAGTGTGCCTGGCTGTCCCACCACAAGAGAGCAAGATAGTGTCAGCTTTAGAAGGTGGAAGAGTAATGAGAAGATGAGTAATAAAGGAGAATTCTCTGTCTTGGGAAGGGCAGTGTAGCCCAGTCTTTTCAAACAGTCTTTTGTGAGAGATTCCCAGCTCTGACTGGATTTCTCAGGAACAGTTTAATGCAGTGGGTGGTTTTCGTTTGGTTTTTTTTTTTTTTTTTTTTAAACCAACAGTGGCAATGGCAGATCCTAGCTCTGTGGTTTTAGCCTTTAACTGTGTTTCTCCACTCCTACAGATATGGCTGGTAAGTGTCCTTGAATGAGGGGATTATTCCTTTTTTTTCCTCAGCATCTTGGATTAATATTCCAACTCAGCTGCCAGAATTCTTCTCCATTTACTTTATTGGCAAATTTCTACAATCCAAATCTGAGCAACAGCAGTTGCTGCTAATTTGATAAATTCAGTTTTCCATAGGGGAGTTTTCAATAGGGATAGGGCTTCCATGAACTATTCTTTCTAGAATTAAAGACTGTAGTCTCCAGTTAGCGTGTGTCTTTACTGTGATATATTTTGTTGTTAAGTTTTCATGGGGATCCTACTCTTTTCTGTTGGAATATATTTCCTCCTGTTGTTGTCTCCGATTGTACATATCTTGCAGAGCAAAGCAGCCTTGCTAGGTAAATATGACCTTCTTTGGACTTATAAGTATGTGCCTAAAGGGAATGAAGGAATAAGTAAGTGAGCAGCCATGCAAAGTAATAAAAATCAGTCAGCTGAACTCAAGTCCCTTTAGATCTGAAATTATAACTAAGCAGTTAATGGAGTTTGCAGTACTGGTCCTCTGTATTACTAGCAGAGGTAATGATCAAGGTTTGAGAGGGAAATCTAAACAAGAACCAGAGTACTACTGGGAAAACTTCATTGAGGATTTTATGCCAGAGACATGAAAGCACGACAGCTAACCAAGCTTCTGATCCATTCCTACATAAAGGCTTTGGTCAGGTTATGTGGTACCAAAGGGCCTGAGGTAGGTCCCACTGGGAAGGAGTGGACTGGTGGTAAAGCTTCTAACAGTGTTTTGCCACTTCAGCTCACTTAATATTCGACCCTGAAATTTGACGTTTTAGCAGGCAATATCAGGAATTCTGCTTCTTTAACAGTCTTACTTCAGTACAGTGGTATGACTTTTTAGTTTTGCTGGATATTTCTTTATGTAAATAGTTTGAAAGAAAACTGAAAGCATTTGGATTCTCTGTATAGGAAATGTCTCGCTCCTCCAGAGCTCTGAAAAAATAGGTATCAGTTAAAAATAGCTGCAGATGAATATACAGAAATCTCCCCTCTTCCTTAGTTGTATTTCTTCCAACATGTGCAGCCAAAACTTGAAATGAACTTGCTCTTAACTATTCTTATGACGTTGATGTTGCGTTGTCTCTGGACACTGAAATAAACCAGTACATATGCTCTCTGCTTAAGTGCAACTTTAATTTGAAAATCACATCCATAGCAGTTCTCAGAAATCCTATTTGAAATTACTAAGCATGATTGCTCATGCTGGAAATGCTTTAAAAATCAGTCCAGTCAGACACCAGAAGCCATTTCAAGTGACTTTTCTAGACAATCTTTGTTACCCAGCACGGGTCAGAATTACAGTCTCTGCACACCAAATATAGTCAACACACAGTGATTATTTTGTGGAGTAGGAATCCTGACAAAGCACTATGGAATAAATTCTAAAAGAAAATCATAGTTGATACACCCTAGAAAAATGTGAAGTAGATTTGACAAATTATATCTGTTGTGAATTAGTGTCTTGGTTTGAATTAATAAGAGAAAATTATCTAGAGACTATTATCTGGATGAAACTTGTTGATGCAAGGTCATATTTGATCTATTAAATATCTTTTTCCTAATACTGTACCTATTGCTAGTCAGCACTAGTTAGATGTTTCTTATTTTTCTAGGCTAAAAAAAAATTTCTCTGAAACTCCAAGGGCCAAAATTTGCTTCTCACTGTAATAAAAATAAATGTTGCATAAATGAGAGAGTAAGTCTGCTGCCTGTGTATACTTGAGTGGTTGGCTATCAGATTTCGCTTAACTGGAAACTGCATCTGAGCAAGAGCACTAGTGTTTGGAAAGATGTAGCTGTGTGATGAATCCTGACCCACTACTGGGGGAGGGGAGTGTGTGTGTGTGGATGGACAAGTCAGGAGAGCTCTATTTTGCAGCAAATTGAACGGGGCTGTGACTAAGTCTGTATTTCCTTTAAAGATATTCTGAAATTTGGCTTAACTACTTGTTTATATCCACTGCTCTTACTTGTCATGAAACCAAGACACCATAGCCTTAGTCACAGATCATTTCAATTTGTCTTGGGCTTTGCCTGTGTGCGAGTCAGAGAAGATGCCATCCAGTGTATCCTGCAGCTGTTTGGACTAGCATTGATTTAGCTGCTGTTTCCATGCCCCATCTTTAAGATTTCTTATCTTTTGTATTAAGTTGTCAACCAGCTGAGATAGATCATCTTTCTCAGCATAAGTTTCTGCTGAACTGATTGGGAGATCCCAGTGTCTAGATGGGTGGCTGGTACTCAGGTCCCCACCAGACAGCTTGAGTGGGAAGCAAAAAGCCTTCAATGAAGCTAAAAGTTGGTAGGAGGTGATGTGAAAAAGTTTGACCTGAGAGTAAATTGTGCAGCCAAGCATGCAACTTTCTGCATCCTGATTTCTGGCTCGTAGCATCTTTTTGTGAAAGTATTCTATAAGCCGTGAGTTCTGCGAGGGGACTGAACATAATCACAGACAGCAAATGATTATTAGTACTGCAATTTAGGAGTAACATCTCTCACTTCAGTACTCCTCTTTTGAGAGAATGAAGTTCTAAAGTGAGATACACTGTCAGAATACCCTTGAATTGTAGTGGTAACTGGAGATCTTTGCTCTACTGACACCTATTTTTAGCTCTGACTTCAGGGCTAGGAAAGAAGATGGATGTAACCAGTTCAGATCTTAAATCATTAATAAGAAGAATGAGATTAACTGTTAAAGTTATTGTTAAAGAATGCCAGGCTGGAAGTTTGCCATTTTATGTGTTGTTGGAGAATTTGCCCACTCTAGTTTGAAAACTGTTTTGCTGTGGTCTTAGTTTTTAAAATTAAAATAGCTTGTTACAAAAATTATTTTTAAGGCAAACCTTGTAAATAACTCTCCTTAAAGGGATACATCTCTTGTTTTCTTCAGGCTGCTGCCTATCACTTTAAAACTGCATAGTAGTAGATAGTGTGCCTTTTCTTAAGTTTATTTTTTGTGGGATTTTACTTACTGTGTATAAACCCACAGAACAAAACCAAGACTCATGTAAAACTAGATAGCCATTGTGTTCATGTATGCGTGTCTGGGAGGTTTTGTGGTTTCCTCCGAAATGGAAACTGGTCACAGAAGTGTATGCTCTACTTCTGTAACTTGGCAGCAGGGTGTCAGGCAGGACAGCCTGTGAAACTGGGAAATAATTTTTTTTTCTCTGAAGGGAGAATAGATCTAGGATTCCCAGTCTTTTGTTCTTTTAATAGCATTCTGCTTTTTTTTTTCTTTAAGAAAATGATTCTGTGGTGTGTTTACTGTGGCCAGAACTTCAAGTAAGGAGAGATGGAGGACTTGTAAAAGATCCATCTGTCTGGTGCTCACAAACACAGTTTGTTTGGGTTTGTGATAAAACTAAAATGACACTAAAATTCTAAGTCTTAAAAGTACACTTAATCAAAGAGGATGGCTTTTACTTTGGACTCTTAATGGAACTGGAATGGCTTGAGCAAAGCTGGTTTAGTTCCACAATTTAACCTTGTCTCCGCATCTTACAGTTTCTTTTAGCTTTGGGTTTTGTTGTGATAGTTTTGCACAGTGCTAGTTATGATAGGCACCGGGGATAATGGGAATGGAGGCATCAGTAGTGTCAGGAGATGTGGGCACAACATAATCTAAGGTAGCCAAAGAAATGTTAAGTTGAGCTGGTTGCTTGATTTTTATGTTGTTAGATATCTGTGGCTAGACTTCTGTCAAATATATACACGCACAAAGTGGTTCTGCTAAGCTGAGTTTATTATTTTTATGCAGGTCTATGTAATGTATTAGTTCATTGTCTTAAGATCACAGGAGATCTTAAACATATGGAGCATGCTTAGTGTGACCGGGTAGTGTTAACAAAGTCTTCTTTTCTTTTGCTTTTGTTAGGTTTAAACTTGACAGTGGTTCCTGAGCTGTGGCTCAGAGTACTTGTTAGTGGTTAGAGGGGAGCAGTACAGTTCTGTGGCACTGACTGTCTCCAGCTGCCATTCACATTAAGAGAAAGCCACACACATGATGCGCTTACCTAATGTCAATCTGTGGTTCTCATCACCTCTGGGCTGTTACAAAATTATGGCTTGGAGAGCTATAGACTTTGTGCAATAGGAACTGGTGGGGAATGTGTCTTCAAGATCCTTCCAGTAAGGTATGGACTGTCCAGTGAAAGCCTTTTGGAAGCCTTGAATTGCTGCGGTTTATGTTTCTTATGATATGGAGTTAAAAAAAAAAAAACTTATTCCCATGAGTTTCACCACAAGATTTATTTGAGCTGCTAACTGCTGTGATGAAGGTGATCCCTGAAGTCTTCAGCACAAGCTTGGTAACAGATGACTTTGTCAGGATGGTATATTGGATCTGTTACAAGCAAATGATATATGACTTGAACAGATTGGGTTTGTCTTGGATTTTTGTTCTCTTGTATTGGAAATTTTGTTGCACAGTCCTTCACCTGATTATTTATTAAGGACAGATAAACTGGAAGTATATGCAACACATCCACTAGCGTGCAACAAACATTAAAGGCTTAAATTTTTCTAATTTAAATCTAGATTTTCATTTAAATCTATTGACAGAGGAGTTCTTGACTGGGAGACAGAATAAGACTTGTCATGCTTTGTTGATAGCAGTTGATACTGCTTTTAGTAAAGCCCTGCTGTCCTATTGGGCTGATTGATCCATTTCTTCCAAAGAATAGGACATGGAACGGGCCTGGGCTCCTTGCTCTCTGTTTCTCAGTGGTGACTGTCTTGTATTTCTCATTGAAGGGAGCTGGGGTGTTGGAGTAAGCACTGCTTTGGCTCTTTGTTACATTTAAAAAATATGACAAAACAAGAAAGGAATACCAATTTTGTATTCCTCTTAGAAAAGTGTTGTTTCCTTTGTTTGTGTGGCTAGTCCAAGGCAAAATAGCAGGACAGTGTTTGTGAGCCAGGCAAATGGGATTTGTTCTTTGAATTTGTAACAGAAATAGTTATAGCTTGAGCAAAGCCAATTGAAGTGTCTGATCTGCTTACGGATTCATCAGATTTATTTTTTTTTCTTACTTGATGAAGCAAAGCTTGGAGCAAACAGATGGAAAGTATCATGGGAACTGGAGTGGATATAGCTTTTGGTAGGAACCAAAATGCGATTTGATCTAGTAGCCTTTCTTTTCTATTATTTTAATTCTTAGTGTTGCATTCAGGGAACAAAATGAGTCTTCCTGTGGGTTATTCATCACCTGTAATTTTCCATAAGTGTTTCTCCAAGTCTCCTAGAGTAACTGTTTTTGTTTCACGTATCAAAGGAAGTGAGATCAAATCCTGTTATGGTGTTCTTTTCCATCAGGTTAGCTGAGTTTTCTCATTTTAGAATAAACTTATGGGGGGGATGGGCAAAAAAAATTAATATCCAATCAGCAATTGTTTGCATCTTAAATATTCAAAATAAAATTGCATCTTGTTAAGACGAAATAAGAAGAGAAATCTTAGAGAAGATTAGATATGAAAGACGTTTCACAAATATTACGTGCACGTAAATGTACTCCATGTGAACATTGCCATTAGTGGGCTCAAGCAAAGAACCTTGCCTGTGCAATAGTGTGTAGGTCCTCACTCTAGCCCTTAAATTGTCCATTATAGAAGAAACCCTATTGTTTCTGTAGCCATGAGAGGGCAAACTGCTCATGCACAACCCATCTGGCCCCTCACTACCTGGGGACTGCTGATTTCCTTCCCCCCTTCCCTGTACAGTCAGAAGTGTCAAGTGACTTTTTTTTTTTTTTGAGCAAACTTTTTGTGCGATAGTGCCATCGTCAGAGCAAACTTGCTGTGGGAAGTGTTTGTACAACCTCCATGGAGAAAATGTTTTCCTGGAGTCTGAGGTGCAACATCTGGAGAAAATGAGAGGAGATCCTAGAGAATGAAACTTTGTCAGGGTATTTGGGTAAGTATGTTCATAACAAACATAGGTTCATGTCACCTAGTCTGAGCGAGGCAGAGTGCCTACCACCAGACTTAGGAGAAAGTTTGCCCTTTTATAGAGCCATTTTGTATGAGGAGCTAAAACTTTTCTTCTCCCTGAGCAAGTGAGCAACAGAATGTATTGCTTGGTGGTTCAGACAGTGGTATTCTGCATAAGAGTATGATGGTAGGAAACAGCATCTCTGTTACCTATGGCTTACACAAACACCCAGACTACTGGGAGTGGGGGGGCACAGAAGACAGAGAAGGAAAATACCGTCTTTCATATGCGTATCATTTAAAAAAAAAAAAATAGCCTGACCTTCTCTTCAAATTCTGCAGAGATATTCTCATTTCATCTGATTAGCAGTGGCACAAAGACATTCTCTGGAGTAGCAGGCCAGATTTTGGTGTCTGAAACTTTGTAGTGTTGGCAATGGCATTCACTGTGGAACCTGCTGCTCTGTAACTGGGGTTGCAAGCTCTGCTCTTCTGCGTTTGTCCTCGAAATGCACATCTGGCATATAAAAGTGTTGGGTAGGCTTTTTTGCTGGGTGCCTTATAGATATTGACTGCAGAAGCTCACTATCAGGAGAAAGCTGTGGAAAAATAGATCTCAAAAAGAGTGTGTATTGCATCAGAAGAAAAGTGAGAATTTCACTGTTGACTGAACTCTTTGGTCATTGGCATCAGTGTGAATTTTATCACTGTGTCGGATTTGCTGTGTCCTCTTGGAAGTCCCATTCTTAAGAGAGAAGCACAGCAGCCTAGATTTGTCTCTGACTCTGATCACTTTTGTACTGTTCTTGTGACATATAGCCATAAGCCTAGTTTTAACTGACTGGTAAAACTGAGTTTACAGCTGTGTTGCTGAATGGGTGATGTGCTAGCAAGAATGCCTAAAATATAGTCAAACTCATTCCTTTTCTTCTACAGCTTGTTCAGAGACTCATTGCTTAAGAAATATTCAGTGAAGAACTGGAGGGCACATGACAAAGTAGTGCTGTACCTGTTTCCTTCAAAGCTCCTCCTTTTTCCCCATTGCCTCTGATCTGTCCTTTTTCTTTGTGAATTAGAATTTTGTTTCTAATTACTGGGATTTTTCTCTTTAAATTTTAATGTGCTGAATGTATCCTAAGAAGAACCAGTCTGATACCCAGTTGAGTTCTGGCCTGGACATCATAAGCTGGCTGTTACAGTCGTTCTGCATTGGGACAACAGTGATTCCCAGATATTTATGGTTTTGAGAGAAGTCAAAAGGGCCAGACCAGAACATGTAAAGTAGAAATGTAGGCACAATTTTAAAGGATATATGGCTGAATACTGAGATGTATGCAGAGTGGTGGTGGTGGGGATGAGATTGCAGCTTAACGAACTGTGGGAATCTTGTTGACTTTTCCCAATGATTTGACAACTGCCTGTTGTCCCAGAGCTGGGGCAAGACTCCCTGCCTCCTGAGGTCCAGGCATGTCCACAGGTGGCCAGGCTGTGTTCTGCACGTGGTAGAAAACAGATTCTGCAAACTCTCGGTGCTGCTTGCAAAGTACCTACTTACCTCAAAGCTGATGGTAATTCACCGCTGTTTCTTAAAGTGGAAGTCTTTTGCCAGTTAAGTTTACAAGAAGAAACCTTGGAGCCTGGCTGTCAGTTAAATCCCCCACGAACCCCCACCATTTTACAGCTAATCTTTCTGTTTCAGAGGCATGTTTCTGTACCCATTCTTTCTCCCACTTGAAAGACAGTCAGTAGCTGACAGATGCTAATAAAATTGTAAGGGATGGAGATGCTGAAATGGCATCCCTTTGGTACAACTAGTGCATTCCAGGGCCAGCAATAAACGCTATCTATCAGAGGCAGGGAGCCATTTCACTCTAGCACAGATGGTTTAGTGTAGCTAGAGGAGAGGGGGGGAGGATAAACCCCACCCGAGGGCTGACAGGGGAATTGTGGGCATTGCAGCCTTGCAGTTAGGGTATATGATAGGGCAACATCAGAGAGTTGTCACCTGCCACAAATAATGCACCTAGACTTTAGGTGGCATTTACAGCGCTCTGTTTGCCTGACTGGGTATATGATGTTCAATGCCAATAGTAGCCTATAGAACTGTAGGAGACAATGTGTTGCTTGACTGTGCTGCTTGCTCAGTTTTATAGAGAGAAAAAAAAAAACCCAAACCAAAACCAACCCAAAAAATGGCGACCACCACCAAGAAACTCCTCCTTTTGGCCATGTGCCAGACATAACAACCAGGCATAAAAGCAGCTTGGCGCCAAGGACTGAGGGTTTTTAGGCTCCCCCCAACCCATGCATTTTGAGGTTTCTTTACTATAATGTCTTTTGTACTCTGTAAGATAATTACTATGCTAACTTTGTTAAAAAAGAAACAAAACAAAAAAGGAAAATTGTCACAGTGACTCCTTTTAACAGGATTACAAGGAGCAAGAACGCTTCCTTTTTGTGCCTGAAAATACTCTTTTTAGCCTGCTTCTCTGCCCACTCAGGGAGGTCAAATTAAAGAACATCTACCAGGCTCCATGCACCCTTCCCAGATCCAATTCCTGAGACCTCTCTTGTGACCTCCTGTGAAGGGGCTCCCTGCTGAGAGGGAGCCTGATTGCTCTGCAGAAATTACTTCATGCTTCCAAAGTCAGGTGCTAAGTCTCCACCACTGCGGGAGAAGACAACTTAGAAAGAAATTAGTTTTTAGTGATCAGTGATAGAGACCGGGCTGATGGGTTTCCATTTTTATCCCCACTTCCCTCCCACCCTTTCCCCAAATTTTTGCTGTTGTTATCACCACATCCAGCTGGGATTTGTGAACAATTTGGCTGGCTCTCAGCCCACTGTGGTAGGTATTGCTGAAGCCAAGAAGAATGACTTGAGAAGAGGTGCAAAAAGAGGAGAGGCTGGTGTGTGTAGAGGTATTTTTCCAGTGAGAACTATTTCTCCTCTGCTTCTCTCTTGTGCCCTCTTCCATACTTCTCTCTTATTTTTGGCACCTAGAGACCCGTGCCTTCAAAGCTACATACAAACATGGACAGCCACTCTACTCCAGTAGCAATTCATCAAAGCCCTCTTCATAGTGCTTTTTACAATTCTGCAGATAAACCTCCTCGATTAATTTTCCATTTCAGAATTTCAGTTGAGCTGCAGCTGGGTATAGAGGTAGTGGCCTATTTGGCAACACTTTTCCTTCATCCTCTTATAAACCAGAGCCAGTCTATCTTCATTTAACTTTGCCATGTTTTATTTAGACTGCAACCTAACCCTGCAAATCCCATAAAACAGCCATGTCTTATTACCCTTGTGTACTACTGGATGCTGCATTTTAGCTAGTGGTAACTATGTGGTACTGCTAAGAAAGCAGGGCAGTGGAGCAACTTGATGAGAGTATGTGGATAAGTTCACAGACAGGGTGGACACACAGGCTGGTTGAAAGAGTATATTTTTATTATTTAATTTTAACTTCTTGTTTTTAAGTGTGTAGGGCTGTGTATCAAGTACTCAACTAGCAGAGCTACCATTATGGCCAAACTCAAGTAGCTTTTCAAGCTAAGAGTTGGAGGGTTCATTGTATTCAGCTGTATAAGTGGTGTGCCTCCTGAACTCCATCCTCTGGTTTTTAGGGTAGCTGAGCTGGGGAAGGGCCCAGCGTTGCAGGTATCATGTTGCTCAGTAACAGAGGGGAGCTCTGCAAGTAAGCATGGGGGTTGTAAGACCTTGGGCTGTTGAGCTGGCAGTAAAACTATCCCTTAGGAAAGTGGTGCAGGTTGCTTCTTTCTGACTTGTAGTACTTCTTCCTTACCCTTCTCAGCACCATTCAGGTTGCCCTGGTGCCACATTTGAAGAAATGTGGGGGAGAGCAATTTTAACTTCCTGCCTTTTCTAACCATGCCATCTGTCCATAAAGA
Source organism: Fregata magnificens (assembly GCA_013389945.1). Taxonomy (NCBI): domain Eukaryota; kingdom Metazoa; phylum Chordata; class Aves; order Suliformes; family Fregatidae; genus Fregata; species Fregata magnificens. The sequence continues at coordinate 28,591 of WAAD01039187.1, forward strand.
CCTGAAGATGACTAGAATCCTGGTTCTTAATCTTGCTATGGGTCACCCTTCTGCACCTTAATGCTGCTCTTCCTGCTCTAGTGTGGCAAAGATGATAGGCTTAGGTTGTAAAGTGTCTGAGAGTGCAATGCTCATCTCCTTGTAGCTAAATATGCCATTACACATAGACAATTTCTTTTAATTGCTATTCATCAGGTCTTCAGTGGTGGCCCAATATTCAGTAGTGTGGTTTTGGGGTGGGTTTTTTTTTTTCCCCCCAGTACCTTGGATTCCCAGGTTATTTCCCATCCGAGTATTAGCTAGGCCTCCTCTGTTTCTAAAATCAGATAAGTTAGTGTAATTTGCCCAGCTGTAGGCAGCAGTGGGTTGTAGGCTCTATATAAAGATGCTTATTAAATGCCATTTTTCCCATTTCCAAATGTATTCCACTGTGAAGTTGAATCAATGAAGAACTGCATATAGTCTGAGAAATGATGCCTAAACTGTAGAAACAAAACATGTAAGAGATATAGGCCAAACTTCAGTAGTACAGCATTTTTAATATGAGGATATTGTGTCACTGTAAAAAGACTGAGTGGATATTCCTTTCAGTTAATATCAGCCTCATATTAGGGGATTGTTACCAGTATAATGCTGTCTGTTCTTCAGAAGGTGTCTGGTCAGAAATGTATTAGCTGGGAGCTCTACGTGCTGGTTGAATGAATCTGACTTAGTCCTGCAGAATTCACGTGCATGTTTTCATAATGGCGGGCTGAGTGGGTCCTCAGAATTGCTTTGGGATATGGGAAGGCTGGTTTGCTTTACACCTCTGTGGGGCAGGTCAATTAAAACTGAGTTTTAACTGAAGCTGTACCAGTTTACTCGGGCAGGACCTCCCCCTGCTGCCCCATACTTACAATAAAAATGGGGCTTGACTGTTTTACTTCATGTGCAATTACCTATATCTGTATCAGATTTGAATCAAAAGGTAACAGTGTTTCTAAATCAGAGTAGGAACATGCAAGATCTGCCTTGTCAGTCAATACAGAGGCACAGAGAGAGTAAAAAACCTAATATTGCCCAAAAAATGTTTTGTGTATTCAGAAGCTGATAAAGAAGATGCCATAAATGGTCAGCTACTGAGCAGAAACTGGGAAATGCTGGTATCAGTCAGAAATGTGGTGCCAGACAGGAGCATGGATGAGTTTTTAAAGCCAGTTGTTTACCTCTTCCCTCATTCCCTTGATGTTAAATTGAGGTTTGGTCTTAGTCTGATTTTCCTGTTGTGTGGATTCCTACTTTGGCATCCTGCCTTTTGAGGGTGATCTAATCCTCCCATGACCTAACTTTCCTCTAATGTGTATCAGCACTGTATCTTTTAGAAACTTGTGGATGCCCATCTTTTAGCAAGCTTTTGAGGTTAGGATCCAAGCCTCTGGTCTGAAGGACATCAGCACTTACTGGTATCCCTGCAGCACAGGCACAGGAATGCTGGCATCTGCTTGTGCGATTCACAGGCCATGTGGCTCCCAGCTACGCTTGCAGGTTCAGTAACCACACTGAGGGCAGGGAGTGATGTGCATTAACATAGAGAGGGGTAGGCTGGGTGCACCTTCAGCTTTTTTCTTTGCCTGGGTACTAACTAAACTGCAACAAGGGTCCAAATGTATTAGGCCAAGTTAAGTCTGGGGCTGTACAGTGAAATAAAGGGGTGGCTGTATCAGAAATGGTGTACCTGCATCGGCTTTGAGCTAACTAGTCTGAAAAATGATAAACAAGAAGAAGTAATAGTGTGGACTTCAGAGTTAACTGCCCAGAGATGTGGGGGATACTGGTACGTGTTTGGCCTTATAACCCTCATTAAACACTGCAGGTCCATGAATCATACTAATTTGAGGCACATAACTAAGTTCTGTGCCTGCATTAGTACAGTCTTTTTACTGGCTTTCTACAGTCAGCAGGGAGGAGCATGTCTGTTGGATAACTGAGTCTAAGGCACCTCCCGAAATGAATCAGAAGACCTCACACTTCTGTGGGCTGTTTGGGGAGCCTGGAATGATGATGTTCAGTACTTCATTGCATGCATCCAAATTTGACAGAATGAGCTGTAATTGAAGTTTGTGCTGCTGCATCTTTGTAACAGTGAAGGCCTGTGCTGTTAGTATCGGGGCAAAGTAAATATCTTGTCTTTATTGCTATGAGCCACTGTGAATAGCAAGCAGGGTATATATGTTATGAAACAGAGCTACCTACATTTTTATCAAGTGTTGTATGAACAGCTTCACTTTTTACAACTGGGACAGGAAATTAAGGATGGCTGCTAAATTTGTGTTTGCAAGTTTGGTGAGGACAAGCAGGTGATCACTGAATTTCAGATCAAAACTCTAGTCTTCCTCTTGTTTTTCTGTAAGTAGATGCTGAAGTCCCAGCACTGGTAAGGGCCCATCCTGTGAATGATGCTAAAGCTGAAGCAGTTTCATTGTGCCGAAGAACCGTGATAGGCTGTTAATCCACCGCTCTTGAGAACAGGAGCGAAAGAGAGACCCATTCAGGAAGAGATATTGCTTACAACGATAAGCCCAAAGAAAAACACTCCACAGCCAGCAGAAAAGGCCACTTCCACGTTGGTTGGAACTGCATTTATCCCAGAAGTTTTAGGCACACTGGTCTGTAAATTGCTGTAAATTTTCAATTTTACAGTGATGCTTTTTATATACTAGTGTTGTTTGCTTTACTGTTTTTGATTATTGTGAGGGGTTTTGTTCTACAGGAGAGTGTATGTGGGTGGGTGGTTGGGTGTGTGGTGTGGTTGGTGTGTGTTTTTTTTTTTTTTTCTTCTATGCTCCTATGTAACATCTATATTACTTGGTATTGTGCTTCCACATCCCAGGGAACGATCAACATTTCATACATCAGATTTGTTGTGAGACTATTGTTCACTTCAGAATTCAGAAATCTATATTTAATTTTAAGGTACTTACTGTTTTTGCAGTAGTTATGTCCTTTTAGTAAATTAAATGGCTTTAATGTTGATGAACAACAAATTAAGAAAGGCAAAGAACAGAAACACTCTATTTCCTTGTTGTTCAGTATTAACAGAATAATCTTGAAGGCATCCTCCTAGCTCATCTGAAGACAATTGATGACCTTGTATAGGATTTGGAATATATGGGTTTGGTTCCTGACTCTGCACAGGCTCTCAGTTTAATTTGACTGTGATCTCTAGATGTTTCTTGGATATAAATAAAGCTGCCACAGCAGTGGCCAGTTCATCCTCTCATGACAGAGACTGTGTTCTTTCTCCTGTATCTGTCACTACTTACTTGGACCAGAGGAGCAGGGATGCCTGACTGTGCTTTATTTTCTAATCTTTTACCAATGGGAAGTCCAAGGTTGATATTCAACCTGTGGGCTAATGGAAAGAAACAATTACAAGTGTAGTGTTCTTCTGTCATCTCAGAGGCGCTGCACCACTTCTGTTATTCATGTTGGTTATTCTGAATGCTTTAATGGGTATAGTTTTTTTGGAATAGCCTTCTGGTCATTTAGGAACTGGGTAAGTGAGCCTAGCCATAAACCATCTTGTTAGCCTTTGTTCTTCTACTGAGTAGTAGGCGGAGTTATACTTTAGTGCCTAAGCTGATTTAAAGAATGGGAGCTAACAGATAGAAATCACATTTCTTTTGTACATAAGCTAAAAGTAAGTTGCCTCTTTTGTGATTTGTATTTAACAGTACTGTATGATTCTTCAGAACATAAACATGTGCTTAGTATAGTGATCTCAAGAGCCCCTTTATGTTGGTGATGTTTTTCAAAGTGAAAAAATGGTCTGAGAATTGTAAGATAAGAGTCTGAACTGAAATAAATTGGCATAGTCTATGGACTTTATCTTGTGCTAGGCTGATTCCTAAGGTTTTATCCATGCTCCTTTTAAAATCACCTGTGGAAGAAAAAGGTATACTATTTCTTTTATGCTGTATTGTTTTGTGAAGCTTTCTCCTGCGAAATAAAGTAAGTACATTTTTTCTTTTTCCTTGTATTACCTTTGACCTTGCCTCTGCATAGATGCCATTGGAAGTCATATGGAGTGCCCCTATTTCTGGGAGAACGTAAGCAGAGCTGGTCAAGGCAAAGTCTTTGTGCTTTCCTCTCCTTGTGCTTAAGGAATTCCAGGCTGGGGGGTTGCATTAGAAATTCATGCAAATAAACCACAAGCAAAAATTTTGCTTTTTCTGTGGAGAAAATGACTTAGAATATATTTCAGTATTTTAGCCATATTATGCAAAAACTACTTGCAGTATTATGTTCATTCAAACCACTTGATGGATTTAGGATATTTTTATAGTCAGTGGAGAAAGGCACAGTCCTCCAAAGCTGACTTTACAAACTCAGACACTCTTAAAATTAACCTGTTTTCTTCCTCTAAAAATAATGTCGGCTTAGGATCAAGTGATGTTGGAGTATCCCATCTTTGTATATTCCCTCTTTTTATGGCTTTATGATGCTGTCCAAATGCTGTTCTGATATGAACTGATTTGAAAGCTTTTGAGTCATATTGGCTCTTTTAATGCCTGATGTTACCTGTGCAAATTCTTGGTTATACTGCTGTGTCACTGAGGAACTGCTAATACTATTAGTTGTGTCTTTTTGAGGATATGTGTAGTTGTCAGCCTTTCAGGAGAGGTGAAAACTGTGGTAACAGGACTATGAAAGTCACAAAATCATTTAACTTGACTTGTGACTGTGCCCCAAAGACTGCTAAGTGTGTGGACTGCTCTGATTTAAAGATGTGGTTCTCAAATTCAACATTGATTCCTTAGATGAAAAGTGTGCTTGCACCAGTAGAAACCAGTCCCAAGTATTTGTCTTTTAGTAGCACTCACTAATAAAGTCATATCTCCAAAGTAGAGGGACTTGTCATTGAGGGATCCCTAAATGAAGGAGTTTATCACAGATTCCAGGTCAGGAAGACTAATGCTTTCTATGCTGAAATTTTATGTAATGAATGAGCCTTTCCTTGGTCAATAAAGTTTCACCTTGCTGGCTGTTTTGATTTTCTTTTCCACTTACTTCAACTTCCTCCATCAATTCCATTCACACTCATGTATTGTTTTCCCCTTGCCATGTTGAGTTTCTGGTCTTATATTATCAGCCTGCTTCATAAGACACTATAAATCTTACTCTGGATGGAGAAAAGTGGGTATCTTCTCAGTTCATTGAGGGAGTCTTGGCACGGGGGGAAAAAAAAATGTACTCACTCCACATACATAAGTGATAGCTGATTTGCCAGCTGGGCAAGATCTGCCTTCCAAGTGATGTATAATTGCTTCTAGTTTTGTGTTTAGTATGGTCTCCCTCTGTTTCCTGATGTCTGGGCTTTGGTCACTTGTCAAACGCAGTGATGATCTGTATGGTAACATGAGAAAGAAGAACTTGCAGTGTACCCTTGTTAGTCTGTGGGTTTGTGAGACACTTAACTTTATGTGAGATCAAAGCAGAGAGCTAAAACTTTTTTTTTAATTATGAGTGCTCATCCAGTAGAGGAAATAGCAGAATTTGAGGGGTATCTGTTAGTTAGTCTGTATTACATGGAACATAGCTTGGGAGGCATAAATCTGTATCTTTCAGCTTTTATATATACCTTAAAGATTTAAGTTAAGTTTAATTTTCTTCAGCTTAAAAGGTGAAATGGATATGCATAGAGAAGTGCACAATGCACAAAGCCTTCAGTCTGATGTATTTCTACTATTGCAGAAGCATTTCTGCTACCGGTGAAGCATAGCTCCTTGGCAATGCAACCCATCCTCCCCTCTTTGCAACGACTTCTCATGAAAAAGTGTCAAACCTGGAGTGCTAAGTGCATGGGCTTAGCATAACTAAAACATTAATTAAAACTCTGGAATAAAACTGAAGATCCAACACTACTCTTCGGAGTGAAACTACAAAAAGTGATTATTTTTGATGGAGACATAGCTCTCATGCACCCAACTTGAGGATGAGTCTCAGTAAAATTCATTGCAAGTCTCCCTGCAGCCTGTTCCACACACAAAGTAATTTGTTTGAGTTGGTGTTCTCTAAAGAGTATATTGTGATTTGTGTGGTTGACTTCTGTTGGTATAAATACCTGCTATGTCAAAAGAAGTGTTCATACTCTATTTCTTGTGCTTCTCTATCTGGGGAGAAGATGAAAACTAACAGTTTAATTTACAGCTGAAAGATGCTTGCATACTGTTGTGGTGAGTGTAGTAGAACTTAGGCAGAACAAAATGTCCAAATATCCACTTCCATAATGTCTGCTCTTTAGTGTTTGTGTTTCACTTAGATCAACACTCTTCATCTATTAATGGTACCGTTTCTGTGCCACACCTAAAAAAAATTATCTCTTAAAATCTTTATTGTGTGCACAGCTGAGCTGGTAGGATGTTGGCTAGAAGCTCTGTTAGTAAAAATTAAATCTTGAGCAGCAGCAGTGCTTCCAAAGTTATGGAGCTTTTCAAACTGTGCCCGAATATAGAGGTTGATATTCATGAGCTATTTTGAAGAAGCGGACACTGAGGAAACACATAACTAACTGGATGGTATTAATTTGCTCAGATATTTGATCAAAGGTTGCTTATATAAGGAGAACCCGGTAAAAGAAAGGGCCCCAGGAATTTGCTTTTCTGTTTGTTCCTTTTGGAAAGGGAAAATAAAATGCTCCAAGAACCTAATTTTTCCTAATTTAAACTTCTCTAATTTTAAATGCGAACATGATTTTCTCCATTTTGCAGAGAAAGTGAAAAAGGGAGTTAATTCTCAGCATGCAGTGATCTCCTAGCATTTCCTTAGTGGTAACTGTTGTGTGCTACATTCACTGATAATAGTTTAAAGTGCCATATACAAAACAATCCTATGTTTTATGGGAGGGTTTCTTTTTTTATTCACAAAAGGCTCGAAAAAAGAGAAAAGGTGTTGCATATTTGTGCAGTGCTTACAGAAGAGTGGAGGAGTAAAGAAAAACTTGGGGCCTTTGTGAGGGGAAAAATGGAGAGAGATGCAGTCCTGGAATTTGGTCCTAATGGAATTAGTATGAGCAAGACCAGGCCCTGAGCATTTAGAAGGATATAGAGGACTTTAAAGACCTAAAGACCTGTTCTTGTTGTCTGACTGCAATGCAAGTTGTTTATAGTTAGAAGCAAAAAAATTGGATTCTTTCTTGCTCTTGCAAGATTTAGTTTCTTTCAGTTAGTATTTTACATTTAAAAAGCCTAATGTGTTTCAAATTAGGGTAATTTGAGGTTTTGGATAGGAGCACTCTAATAAACATAATCAAGAAAAGATGTTTCATGGAGTAAGTCACATAATATCTGGATTTGTTACTGTGCTTTTCTTCCCTGTCTCCCCCATCCAACCAATATGAGAATAGCCTACAGTTATTTTTAGCTTTATAGGGTTTCTATTTTATTTTAATTTTTTTAGCTGCTTACATATTGCAGTGGTATCTTGGCTTCTGAAAAGCTTCTGGTAGCTGGAAACTCTGGGAAACTCAGAGGGGCAGGAAAGTGTTGGGGGGGGCAGTAAAGGGAGAGGGGGGGCTCAGCACCCACAGCTGTTTGTACTCATGGTGCCTCTGTGCTCTCTGAGAGCAGAATTGAGACAATGGTATAGCAAATATCTTTAAAAACTGAATTTTGTACTGGTGTCAAGGCTCACTGTTCCAAGTCAGGGAGCTCCACAGCTGTGAACAGGGTGTTGTGGGTCTGCAGCGTGCATACTCGGGCACCATGTTTGTTGGCCAAGTCTTTCTACAGCTCAGTGGTAGGTGTGACACCCATTTCCCTCACACAGGACTGCTGTGACACCACTTAAAATTATCATCTTGGCAGTTTCTCATACTATTTACTTCTGTTTTCACAGACTTGTTTTAATATGAAATGAATCGGCCTTTGCAAAAGACAAAGGAACAAAATTTCTGTAGATTACTGCACATTATGAGCCATTACAGTTAAAATACATCCCTCCCTGTGGAAGTGCTTTACAGCCTTGTATGGCTACATGAGGAATCACCAGATTGCAGACTACTTGCTTTACCCTAAAAAACCCTTTCTGTTTCAGACATTGCACATAGTGGCCTAGGCAACCTGTTTCGTGGATTTATCTCATGAGTGATGTGCTAAAAGCTGCAAATGAAACATGACATAGGAATTACTTTCTGGGGATGAGACCTGAAAGGCATTTTAATGCATTGACTCAAGAATAAGCTTAAGACTTAAAGCAGTGTCCCAAATCTAGTGGGATCTGTCAGCAGGACAATGGCTGCTTCCCACCCAGGCAGAGTGTTTACCAAAGGGCTGCACTGCACCAGTATGCACATTAGCTCCTGTTTTGGAGTGTGCCACAATGTATTTGACAGTAGACGTGATCATATGTGTTCTGAGCCCAGTTTGTACATGCTAGCAGACGGAGGCTCCACAAGCAGCAGAGGATTCCCTCCCCTCTTGCCACCAAGCGGAAAGAGGGGACCTAAGAGATGAGGGGAACTGGAAACAGGTCCCTGCTCGGGGCGACAGGCGAATCCCTGCCCGGCCTCCTTCGCCTTCCCAGCTGCCCCTACACAACAGGTATGGGGCTCTGGAGCTTGAGGGCCAGGAAAAAGAGGATGCAGGTGAAGGTTCATCCGGGGGGTCGCCTAGGGTGAGTCGGTCAGCCCCATGCATTAGGACTGCCTCCATTAAGAAGAGGAGGAGGGTGATTGTCATAGGCGAATCCCTGCTGAGGGGAACAGAGGGCCCAATATGCCGACCAGACCCATCCCACAGGGAAGTCTGCTGCCTCCCTGGGGCCCGGGTTAGAGACGTCACTAGGCAACTCCCTAGTCTGGTACGGCCCTCTGATTATTACCCACTATTGGTGATACAGGTTGGCAGCGATGAGGTTGTGGAGAGAAGTCCAAAAGCAATCAAAAGGGACTTCAGGGCACTGGGGAGGTTGGTTGAAGGATCGGGAGCACAGGTAGTATTTTCCTCAGTCCCGTCAGTGGCAGGGAAGGATACTGAAAGGAACAGGAAAACTCATCTGATGAAAACGTGGCTCCAAGACTGGTGCCATTGGTGGAACTTCGGGTTTTTTGATCATGGGGAGGTT
>WAAD01039189.1:1942-13479 GCA_013389945.1 Fregata magnificens
ACCCTTCACAGATCACTTTTGCAGATGGGTGAAAAAGTAACCTCAAGAGTGTAAACCCAACAAGACATTCAGATTGGATCTTCTGTTATCAGGCATATAATTTCTGCCAGAACACTGAAGTCTTTAACATGGCTGCATTTAGCCTTCCTTTGTTTTCCATTATGTCATCACTAAAGCTTAGAAAGTGGTACATGATTCTCTGCAACAAAACAGAAAACACTTTATATAAAGACGAGAATAGTGAAGATGGCTGGTTCCAGCAATCTTTGAAGTACTACTTTAGACAATTTTTTTCCAGTCCTCTATATAGAGACAACATTTACAGCCGTATTATTTTAATATAAATTAAAAAAGCAATTTTGAAAGAACAAAATCAAGTAATTTGTCAATAATTATTCAGGACAATACATTATCCTGAGAAATACTATTTCAAGGCAGAGAATGACATTAGTAAATCACACTACTGCATTTATCACTCAAAGGAAAACTTACAGTGAATTCAGAAATCCCAGCCCTGTTGTGCACTACCTACTTTAGGGGAAGACTGGGACTACGAACAAGAAGATAACCTTCCAAACAGCAATTCTGCAGCCTTCAAAAGTTATTTCAACATAGTTAACAGAAATTACACAAACCCTGTAACACCAGCCAAAAATATCAGTGCTTGTGAAAACCAGCAGATGGGAAAAGCAGGAACTCCAAGTTCCAGAGTCAGAAATAATGCATTAGGATTTACTTCAGAGAAAACTTTCTGCCCCATTTTTATAACCCTATCTCCAAAAAGACACCTTCAGAGAGATGACAAAATAACACAGACTAGAGTTGGTGGTTTTCAGATGGGTTTGGTGCAAGAATGGAAAGTTCATTTAACTAGGACTCTGAAGAAACATCTAGACTCTATTGTATTTAGGAGGCAGCAATAAAGTGGGGAAGACTGTTGAATCCAGTTTTCACAGTGCCAATTGCTTATCAGCAATATTAATTGGGGAAATAGATTGCACTGCAAATTACAACATTTCTTAAACTTTTAAATCAGTGACTATAATACATTCTGTTGAATTCTTGCGAGTTATAAGGGATGGGGAAACTCATAGAAGTGACCTGTGTTTCACAGATCTTAGTGGTCACACAAACACCAAACTAATGCAAGGGAAAATTATTTCTTGACTAGCTGCTTGTACCAGCACCAAGTATCAAAAGAAGTGAAGTTGTGCTGAATACTACGTACATAAGACAAGGCCCCAGAATAGCCAATCTATGCTGTTTTTTTCTTTGGAAAGTTACTTTATTTAATGTAACTCTCATTTAGAGAAAAAGTAGACATAAAGCAACATATGATCACATATTTATGAAGAACAGATTCATTAGTGCCACCATTTACAAACTTTGTTATAAGGCAAGTTGTGAGTCTATATAACCGGCTTCTGAAGGTAGAAAGGGGAAGAAACAGTATTTTGGGGGCGAGGGACAGTCTTGAGCCCNACTGAGAAATCCTGCCATTCAAGCTAGAACCATGTGCTATCCATTTAGTTTCTCCACGTTTCACTCTCCTGCCAAATTCCCTCAGCAAGGGAGCTAGAGAAATACATTCTCCTTGAAAATAACTTCTTTGATCTTTGTCTAGTTGAAGTGTATTTAACGTGTTACCCATACTGGAAGTTGGGGACAGAATTTAAGCAGTAAATAGATCTGTAACCATAACAGAAGTAAACAGGATTAAGCTAAAGATCTAGGCAAGCTCAGATAGTCAAGCCCAAGGCTTGATGCCACAGACAGAGGTTCTACCTGTCAACATGGTTCTCGAGCACCATCAAGCCACAAACTTCCCCCTGTAATAGTTTTGATGTTGTCATGTTTTAAGCAGCATTTTCTCACTATGACTGTTGGAACTGGTGGACTTGGCCACCTGTACTTGTGAGTGTATTTCTCAGTGGAAGCTTTGCCAGCTGGGATTCTGTCACTGGGGATAGAGCTTAATCTTGTTTTCATAACAGTTGTATTTAAAGCATGAAGAACGGGAAAGTCCCATTTGTGAATAAGGGTTGAAATAAATGGCACACTCTAAAGTTGCACAAATTATGAACATGAAGACATTGTTCTCTACAGTGACAGTAAAATGAAAGCAGCATTTAGTCCTTTGCATACGAAGTCACAGGACTTTTCAGTCTGATCTTATCTGTTAAAGCAGTACATATATAACCAGCACAGATATTTAATTAATTATTTAAATACTAGCTAAAAAAAAAAAACCACCCCAACTGTTCATGTTATTCATTAAGTACTGAAATAAAATTAGATCTGCCAGAGTCTAAAATTTCAGCATAACAAGTTTACACGTAAATGATAAACCTTAGAGATCTTAGGCTGCAAACCAGGGTTGATGGGAATCTCTTCAAACTGGGAGCCTGCAGCTAAGCACCTAATTAAAAATGTAATAATTTTCGAAGAGTCACCATGGCTGAATACTCACTTCTATGTCTGAATACTCCTGCTATTTAGGTAGCAAACTAGATTCTCTACCTAGTTTTTCTGTCCAAACTCTCCTTTTTGAATGCCCAGTGTATTCAAATTCCAGGCTGCGCAGCAACCACTTCTTGAAGAACACCACAGCTACTCTTCAAATTACATTTTTAGTTGCCTGAATAGGTGGAATAAGATAGCATCACCTGAAAGCAAATCGCCTCCTTCCTTATATGCAAAGGACAGTTTGCCATGCTGTCCAGTGGAACAGTGCCATGAATAATTGTAACTGAAGTAGCTAAGAATACACTGTCTCTTCCATAATTCGGAGTACTGCCAGTATAGTATCTTTCCCATAGTTCTACCCAAGAAATTATAAGCGTATGTTTTGGGAGTGTCCTGTTAGTTCAAGTATTTTCAATACAAAATTACTGTTCTCCAGTCCCAATGTATGTAACTGGGAGGAAGCCAGAAGAGCTTAGGAAATATTTTCAACTGCATCAGCTTTAATTTAATATCTCTGGGGACCAAGAACCTTCTAGCCCAGTGTCTAATTCAGACCGCTGCTGAACAATCAAACCCTAGCATCACTTCCCACAGTTTTAATTATAACAGAGACATACTCAAAAACAATATGGTTTCCTCTCAGAATCTTGATGTCTGGAATTGTGCACTAAGAAAAGAACAGCCTTTGTACTTACGTAGTGTATTCATCATATGACCACTGCTCTCTTGGGATCTGTTATGACTGGCATCTTTGTCAGGGACAGCCTGTTGTGGTATGGCAGACACAGTAGGCTGTGGCTGCAAATATGGCATTGGTAGAGGAAGAGAGGGCTTCGTTTCCTCATCTTCAGAATCACTAGAACTATTTTCACTACTTGATGAAGAGGACGAAGAACTTTTAGAGTCAGATGAACTGTCAGAGCTACTCAGCTGGTCCATGATACTGGCTTCTGCTTTTAGCTCTGCAAACAATATGATTTGTTTCTTAGTTAACTTTCATCGTAATTGAAATATAAGAAGGAGGAAAAAATAATAAAGAAGAAAAATCAACAACAGAAATCAGTTACATGCATTATAGCAACTAAAAAACCCAAACAAAACCAAACCAGAACTCTCCAGAACAAAGAAAAGGGCACAAGGGCACAAGCAAGCATCCAGCCTGTCATGTGCTTTTCTTCTCTTGTAACTCGGGCACTTTCTCCCTTTCAAGCCAAGCGTTAGAACAAGGGTGACTGTGAACCCAAATGCTAACCCCACATTCCACAGGGTGGTGCATCCCGCATAGCCTTTAATTTCTGCAACTAGCAAGTCCTCTGTATTTTCCTTAGCACCCGTGAAGATGCCTTTCACTGACTAAAAACTGCAGTTACAAATCACATAGATAAGTCAGCTGTAAGATGTCTGCAGCTGCACCCAAAATGCCTCCCAGCAGTTCAGCATTACAATCAATACACTTGTTTGGACTATGTGACATTTTGCTCAAAACCAGATTAAGGATGAAGAATACCGAAAAGAACCATCCACAGTTTACTATTAGGAAGATTTCCCCAAATCCTTGTTCTCTTTATAGATTTGGGGGTGGGAAAAAAGCTAGAACAACATGAAGTAGACAAGAAATACTGGAAAATAACAGATCAGACTGACTCAACCAACTTGTATTCTTGATGAAATAACTTACCTGACTACAATAATATTTAGGAGAGTATGACTGGATATATCACGCTGCACAGTATGCATTTTCGATATATATACTAGCCGAAGTCCAACACAGGGAGGAAGTTAAGTTTTGCAGAAAGGGTACACATAATAATTGTGCAAAATAGGGGTGCTGCTGAAGCAAGAAGTCTGAAACAGACCACTGAATCATGGTGGATGGAGATTTTATACAGCAACTTGAGGAGTTACCCAGAGTGCAGAAGTTCATCATTATACAAGATCGTAACTACCCAGACATTTGTTAAGATGGTCTTACAAGCACTTGGAATACTTCAAGAACAGCTTTGATATAACAGACATAAAAAGCAAGTAGGAGAGTGGCTCATCTCACTTCAAATTTACCCAATACAGGAGAACAGGTTGAAGATGGAAGTCACCAAGATGCGAGATGGGTCAGAGCTTAATGAGAAGAAGGGAGAACAAAAGATTAAGCTTCAACACAAACTTCCATGAAGCCTTCAAATTCTGAGTTATCAAAGGCCACTCTAAAGGAAAGGTACTTAGGCCAGTCAGCCTTACCAAAGGCCAATCTAAAGGAAAATGGTGTTCAGGAAAAATGGCACCTGAGATAGTGCGGCTATGGCTACAAGGACAAACTAACCCAATGCCAAGGAAGAACTGAAAGTACAATAAAAGACCATACTGGCTGACTGAAACATAAGGAAAGAGAAGGAAAGAGAAGAGGAGGGGAGGGGAAGGGAAAAGAAAAAAAAAAAAAGGAAGCATCCTCCTGTTACCAAGGACATGTATAAGAGAACAGCTTAAGGACAGAAAAGAAGACAGAAAAGCTAAGGCAAAAATTAGGATGCAGCTAGCAGAACAATCAAAAAGTCATTTCGAAATTAATTCTAGAGAACAAAGGCCAAAAAAACTGATCTACCACACATCTGGAGCTGTAAGCTAACTGAAAGATACCACTCAAGTCCTATGCACTTAATTCCACTTCCTCCCTGCTCTCACCGATGTCTAATAAGAGAAACATTTTAAGTGAAAGGCTAACAGTTAATACCAAAACCTGAGGAATAAGATCTCTGCCTTGAATTTTGATGTAATTTAATCTGGCAGAATTTAAATTAAGTATTTTCAAACAGTAAATGAAGGGCTGTACGTATACTAGAGGACAAAGTTAGAGTGATCTGTCCTCCATCCAAGAAAACAAAGTTAGTAACAAGTTCAAGGTAGTGTACTTAAGCAGGAATAGTCAGTTACACAACCATGGGATGAAGAATGATTAAGTAGGCAACACTTCTGAAGAGTCTGTGAGTTACAGTGGATCACTACACACAATTCTACTGCACCGTCCTGTTACAGAAATGACAAGCATTACACTGGGACATGATACTATTTGGTCTTTGTGTATAAAGATGAATAGTGCCCGTAAGACAGTCTTCTTGCTCAACTCAGCACTGCTAAAACCTTAGCTGAAACAGTAAATGTATTTAGGCACTATCCTTCAGGAAGTTTTTGGACTCATTGTAAGATAGCTAAAGGGATTTAGAAAACTTAGCTTCTAATGAAAGATTGAACCAGCTGGCATCATTTTGCATAAAGAATGGGAAAGACACAGCAGCTTCTGAGTACAATGAAGGACTGCTCAAAAGCAGCAGAGTAATCTGGTCTATACTTGCATGATAAATATGAAAGTAATAATGGGCTTACTGTCAGATTATTTATTAGGAAGAACCTGGACAGTAAGGAGGGCAAAGCCCTGGAACAGACTGCCAGAGAGAACACAGGATCTGTCACTGGAAGGCTTTAAGAACAGGTTAAAAAAAAAAAAAAGTCAGAAATCTGACTTAGGACAGAAGGGTGGACTAGATGACTTTAAAAGGTCCCTACCATCCCTATTTGTCAATTATTCCACATTCTTTAGTAGTACTCAAAATTGGACTGGCACTACACAAGAGTTTGATATATGTTGGCAGCCACTTCGGTGACTTGCAATATGTTTGACACCATCACTTGCCCCAAAACAACAGACCACTAAGAAAAAGCATCATTTTATTCCATGTGCTCAAGTACTCCTTCCTCTTTGCAACCTTAGATGTATTCTAGTACTGTTCTGTAGTATAGATTTCTGGTCAGAGTTTAAAACCAAAATGGAAAAAACCCAACCAACCAAACAAAAAAACCCCAAAACCTTCATAATGACACATCTAAAAAAAAAAATATGTTTAAAGGAATTCAGAACCTCTTGGGAGGCCGATGTCAATTCCAGTCAATGAAACTGCCACCTGTCAGCAAGTAATTACCACCTGCCATCCTCCTTGTCCTCCAGCAGGAAATAACACCTCCTATTAAGTGAAATATGAGTGTTGCACCAAACCAGAGAGTCTCAAAAATACTAAAAAAATAGCACTGTTCAAGGGTTGATTTATGCAGGTTTTTAGCTGTCTTTTTCATTGGAACCTCATCTTTCACAGGTCTTATCCGGTAATTTAAAATATATTTTGAGTTGTAAAGCACTGTAACCTATACACTTGCTGAGTGCAGAGAAAGAATGAGGAACAATGTCAAAATGGACATGATTCAGTTGGCTCCAGTACAACGAACTATAAACTTGATTAAAGTAGCAGCGGAAGACAGAATTGAGGAGAGACAGTAGCGAGAACCTTGGCATTATTAAGCCTAATGGTTCATCTGATTTTTTTTTTTAGCTTAGCAAGTTTCAAATACTGCTTTGTTACCACTTGAGCCAGAGTGGTCATTTCCATATGTGGGTAAAGTGCTTACATAATCAGCTTCTAGTGTGAATGTCAAACTCAAAAAACAAAACAAAACAAAAACAAACCAAAAAACAAACAGAAACCACACCAAACTAAAACCCACACAAACAAAAAGCCTTGGCTCTTAAAAACTAGTTGCTAGTGAAGAGCAAAGTTTCTGAAACTTATGTGACAGTGGAGCTTACCTCGTTCAATATCATCCATAGGAGAAGACGGAAACATCTTTTCTTTTGGTGGAGAATTTTTAATGTTGTTTGGAACCTTAGTTGCATTTCGCATTTGCTGCTGTTGCTGCTCTATGCGAGACTGGACTTTACTGCTTCCTTCAGCTCTGTGCATAAAACCAAAAAATTTAATTACTCTAGAAGACAACATGCATGGAAAAAGGCAAGAATACAGGGGATCCAGTACCTTAAGTTTTGGAATTATTTGTCATGCCTTTCTAAATAGCGTCATTAGATTTCTAGGTATGTTATTATACTGGCATATAATTATATGTAGATGTATTAAAAATTGTTTTTTAATACAGTGCCAATAACTTTTTAACCCTTTGTCAGTTGATTTGTTTTTATACCTGGCTACCCAGGATCACTTAATAATACTTCTGCTGGAAATTACTTATAGGGACTCAGCAGCAGAAGAAAAAAAAATTCAAAAGTTTGGTATGAGAAAAAACAAGCCATTAATATTACTGAAACATGTCACAGAATTTATCTTTTTTATTTTCTCATTTAGAAGTCAGAAGACAGTAGGCAAGCTACTTTCCAAACAGATTCTAGCCCCACCCCCAGCACCTCATCAGAAAATAGTTACCATCTCTTTCAACAGTGTGACAGTTTTTAGTAAAAAAAAAAAAAAAAATCCCATTTCTTCCAACAGTCAAGACTTGAAAGCTGTGAAGTCAGTATGCTCAGAAAGCAGGCTTTTCACTCTATTGAACAAGGCCAGGTACTTTCTAAAAATGATGTTTTGCTAAAAATAGTGATGGGTAGTTGCGTATCTTAATTTAAACTCATTAACAAATCGATTTTCACAGTGAGTAAAGCACAGTTGTTTCTCTTGTAAATGACCCACCTGGTTTTTTTCACAGTGATGTTGCTACTAAGTTTCTCTAGGCGACATTCTCCAGTGTCATGGTTGATAATTAAGATACATTCTTTTAGGTAAGGCTTCTTTGAGCCCTTGAACACAGTCACTGGTGGAGTTGAGCCCTATTAAATCAGAAGTCCAGTAAATGTTACTACTGTAGCCTTTTTTTTCTTAGGAACAGCAATCCATCACAGTGATGACAAGTTCACTATAAGTGATCATTTACAGCCTTTAAAAAATGTTATCAGTTAATTCAAAGTAGCTTCACAGTAGCCATAACCAAAAGCAGCTGGTGACTGACTGTAATGGGGTTTCACCCAGCTTAGCTTAGTTTGAAATTGATTAAATGCTTATTTTCCAATGAGAGCATGCTCACTGTAGGACTCCTTTTACCAAAAGGGGTTTCAGTCACCATATCAGCAGAGCAGTAAAGCATGGCAGGTAGTAAATTTTCCCTTTCCAGTCTTTCCTGCTTTAGAACTACACTAGAGCAGTAAATACCAAGGGGTAACTTGCACTGCCAACATCGACATGAAGCTTTTCTGTGTACGCAACACTTCTGGGTCATCCTACAGCACATTTCCAATGCAATGAATACACTTAAAGTTACGGTGCAGCTGTTTAACCTTTCGGTCTTTTGTAATCTTACATTCTTAGAGCAATTGTTTTTCTACTCTAAAAATCACACAAGCAGCTCTGAAACAGCACTGAAACTTCATATCCTTCTATCTTCACTATATACGTATGACAACAAAATAAATCATTCCCTTAGGCCCGCCACTCTTCAGCCACCCCACTCACCTCAATATTTGGCAGTGTTATTGTCACCTGTTCACCTTTGCCAACTTCAAGGTCTCCTTCACAGGACATATCAATAGATGCAGGCTTAAAGTCATCTAAATATAAAAACAAACTGGATTATTTGCAGGCTTTTCAGGAATCTTATAAGTGTAGACACCTTTTAGTTGCAGTTGGAGGCTATTAAGTTAAAGCCTTTTTTGCTAGTGTATCATCTACCACTCCCCTGAGCAGATGATTCCATAAGTCAGTAGAATTCAAAGTCAAGACGGTTTTCTCAAGATTCAGTGTGTTAACACCTTCTAGTTAAAATTAAAAAAATGCTTTTAGGTTTTAATGGTTAAAGAGGCTGAACAAGCTGTGTTATATTTCAAAAGATAAATCCTCACACAATTACTTTCAGAAAAATCAGTAAATACTTCTTGCAAATGTTGATCCCAAACATGGGAGATCTAGACAAGTGACTGAAAATGCAAAGAACAACGTCAATCCTCAAATCCATTTCTGATTTTACTATAACATGCATGTCAGAAGCTGACCAAAACTTGGGTTTCAGTATGCTTATTTTTGTCAAAAGTGAAATTACTTCCCAATTAAATATTAATTTCCTTTTTGTCTTTTTCAACATCTAAAGTATTGATTAAAATAAGTTTTAAACAAAAGATGATATCAATTTCTGGTCCTTTTCAAAAATCTGAGACATTGAAAATCAGCATGTGTTTAGGCATCAGCACTACTGCTATGTAGTATTACTATAGTAATAGTAGTATACTATAGTACTACTAGTAGTACTATAAAGCACTATTTCCACCACAAATGAATTGGGAAGGGCTACAGCTAAAAGGCCTGCCTGCACAGATCTAGAGAGATAGGATGGCATCAAGAGGCTCTGCAAGACACGTGGTAACAGATGTGGGTTTGAACCCGTGGTTCCAACAACCTCAGGCACAGGGCCATCCTTGCACCCCAGGGATGTCCAGTGCCCTGTCTTGCACGCTGGGGAGAGGCACGCTGTTGCAGCTGAAGAGAGACACAGAGGGTCCAGGTGTGTGAAGGGGACCCATTAGAAGGCACGCTCCCTGGCCACAGCACAGCAAGCACTCCTTGCCTCGCAAGCTATCACGTCACCCACTGCTGGTCACAGGTGGCAGCACTCTGTTACAGCTGGGGAGCTTCCCAGTTCAATAACACTGCCTGTAACCCACTGGCCAGGCGGCACTGACCACAGCTGGGAACCCTGGCTCCAGCTTGCACACCAACCGGGCAAGAAAACCAAGCTTCAAGAGCTGGTGGGCAGGACTATGCGCACAGCAGAAGGCTTTGAGCTAAGACACAGGTAATAGCCCCTGCTAACCTTGTTTATGGCAAAACCCCACACGTCGTCTTACAGGGATAAGCATAAAATAGTTCGAAAGTTTCCTATCAAATGAGAGAATGTTTGCTTTAATATACGGCCACTGGGTGGTTAATACTTTAGAAAATTAAGATACTGATTCCAGTGTCCATAAACAGACTTCTGATCTTAACTTTTAACCAGCAGATGTCTTCCCCTTTACTCATTTGTTAATAAAAACTTCAGGTGTCAGGTGCATTTGACAGAACTGACGAACGCACCAGTTTCTGTGTCTCATTTGTTGGAAAGGAGAAGAGATTTCAAAACAGATTTCAGAATAAATCATCAAATTACAGGAGTCAGCAAGAAATCGTAAGGGTAGGAGGTACCAGACATGGTTTCTAGTCCTCTTTAAAATTAGAGTAAATTTCAAGTTACAGCATTTGTTTAAATCCATTTATAGCTTTTGCCCGCTCCCTCCCTTCTCTTCCCCTCCCACAGTTGCAGACAATCCTACTAAGTGCCATTCCATTTGCTCACAGAAAGCACATTACCCATCTTGCTGCACTGCGTGAAAGTGTACGGGACATTCTCCAGAGAACGTCTGTGAGACTGAATCTTGGGGATCAGTTTATAAATAATGAGACATCAAAACCAGAAGCAGCAGTCCTAAATTACCAGAACTATAATCCTGAGAGCATTTGTTTCCTAGCTACCCTCAGAATCTTGAGCACACACCTCTCTAGATAGTAATTATGTACTCAGGGAGGGTATACTGGCTTTGTAATTAATACTGCCTTTAACCTTTGATTGCTGAATTGTACTTAACTTCTAAAAACCAAGCGCAAGGAAAGGAAAGAGGGCAGAGGCAGAGCTTCAGCCCAATTCGGTTTTCAGCAGAACTGCATCGAGTTGCTGTTCTGGATGCAAAAAGCGTAAAAAGATAAGTTAGTGCCCAGAAAGTAGTGAGGGGCAGTACTGGGATACAACGGCCATACACCTCACCAGCAACACGCTCTCGGGAGCGACTGATCTGCACCGGCACTGCTCCCGAGACCCCGGACCAGCACCCCGGCCGTAGGGACTCGGTTCCCAGGTGTGCCCCAGGATCCCGGGACGAAGGCGGCAACTCAATTCGGCTTCCCGGGCCTCGCCTGTGCGGCTGACTGATATTCCAGCTCCCATATATGACTGATATATGACTGATATACCAGCTCCCACCGGTACGACCTACCTAAGCTCTTCCAGAAGACAGCGCTTCGCTGCCTGCCCGAGCGGGGGACCGCAAGCGCAAACAAACCCCGCGGTACTTCTGCCACGCTGCCCTTCTCCTCCCCTCAGCGCCCGGCCGCCCGCCACACGCCATGCCCTCCCCTCGCACCCATGCCCGCCCGGGCCTGCTCCGACCC
>WAAD01039189.1:25992-38078 GCA_013389945.1 Fregata magnificens
CAGAGCCAGTCATCTCATCACAGAAGGCAATCAGGCTGGTCAAACATGATTTGCCTGTGATAAATCTATGCTGGCTATTTCCATTCGCTTCCTGTCCTTCCTGGAAATAGCTTCCCTGAGGATTTGTTCCCATGTCCCAGGGCATAAGTTTGGGCTGACCAAGAATTCCTTCATCTTGAAGATGCCTTTTTCCAGTCAGCTGTTATTTCTAAAACATAAAGGTAATATAATGCCAATATGTTTCACTACAGATTCTTTTAGCAGAAACATCCAAACAATGTGCTTTTGCAGCAGTACCAAACTGCCACTTCTGGTGCCAAAAGCTCCAACTGTCCCTTTCCTAGCTGCCAAACTTCTCCATGAAAAAACTTACTTCTATGATGCTTTTATACGTTTTCAGTGTAAAAATGTATGGCATATGGAAAACTAAAAGTGCGGCACACTGTAGCACGGGATTGCACTAAATTGCACTAGAAGATGATGTACTGGTGGTAGAACAGTTAACTGGTTCACAGTTAACTTGACACAAAATTCCACTGTAAATTGAATGTGGAGCTGTCCTGGAATTTCCAATCTGCCATGCCAGAGTGCTACAGCAACCAAGGACTGTAGTGCTTGCTCAGTACAGTGCTTGCAAGACCTTGTTCTTCATTAATATTTGAAGTCTTTGACTCTCAGAAGTGGAGTCACTTCAATGACATAGAAATAGTGTCTTCTGACTTGGAGCACCACAGAGGAATGAAGCTATGTAAATAATGCTTATCTTACTTGAAGTAGGATTTCAGCAGTAATGTCAGCACATGCTAGGCTAACTCTTTTGAGAAATTTAGTATGAATTTAACATAGGTTAAGGGATCTAAATCAAGTTCAGACTCCACAGCAGGTTTTTTCAACCTTTTTTTGCACATGTTGAGCACTACTGTGTCAAAACTAGATCTTAGAAATCAATTAGTCAAATCACATTGCATTATGATCAAAGTGTTAGAAAGCAGACAGTTACGATTTGTCATCTAGACTGGCATTAAGAAGATATTGGACTATCTAGGGTGTAATCTTTAAATTCTGGAAGATTTGTTGAGGGCCAACTTGGCTGAAACACCAAGAATGACATCCTTGTCACTCCTTTTTACTCTACCATACCCTTTGAGCTAATATTCCTGCCCTCATCAGACACCTTGCAAGCCTGCAAGCCAAAATCATAGCCCAGAAAACTTGGATGATGGGCTAAGACATAACATCATAAAGCAGAAGGGAAAGGGTGACGAGGCTATCAGCAATCAACAAGCTACTTGACTTTCTTGTGCCATAGTTTCAGTATTGTAAGCGTTAGTGCGTTACTCTTAAGTAGATCTTGAGTCATTTAAATGGACTTTTGAATGTGTTTGTTTAATATTGAGGGGAATGGAAATGTATTAATATTCTTACAGTTGTGTGTTCATGGCTCAGTCAGTCCCAATGTACTGAGTAAAGTATAGTAACTGTACAGCTCCAGTGTTGTTTTTTTTCTGTGTAGGTCAAAGCTGCAGTTAGTGTTATGCTGAAAAATAGTGTTTGGAATTCTGTAAGCATGACTTTAGAAAAACTTTCAAAAGGACTTTTGAATTTTTAACAGTCAGGGTCTGCTTATATTCACAGATTTATTTTAGAACAAGTGTGGTTAAATACTGCTGAGGTTGAAACTCCAAACTTGGCTCACCTGCAGCTGCGGGGGAAGATCTTAACTCTGGAAGTTATAAACTTCTGAAACTCTGTGGTTTCAGAAATGTCTCCTCGGTGAATATTAAAGCCTGTAATCTCTCCTTGAAGTTAGTTCACAGTTACATAGCTAATTGTAGAACTGTTAAAATGGCAATAATTTGTATTAATCATGTGTCAAAAATCAAACCATTATAGAGATGATCAGATGGAGGCTGATCTGTGCCATGAACTGCTGCAGGAAGCTTGGATCTTACTCTGTGTGTATTTTGCTTCCGTCCAGAGGCATTTCCCTGTCACAGTGTGGTCTAGTGCAAACAAATATGTCTTATCATTAGGAGGAACAGAGAATGAAGAAGAACATGTGTTTTGCAGACTACATGGGAAAGAATCAGTACCAAAGAAACATTTAAATACCTGACAGGCACTATTGGTAGTTTCACAGATGCACATCTGAGAAGTTCATGAAACATTCTTGTAGTTTTCCACCTAGTAGAGCTGATAAAAATTTCTAGGGAAAATTATTAATAGTTTTATTAAGAAAATGTCATCAAAAGTTCTGTTTGATCCTGTGACATCGTTCTGCTTAGAAGTATAGTATGTGCCTGCCTGGATTAAAAATGCAAAGATTTACAGCTCTAATTTGCAGAAATGTGTGGGCTGAAAACCTCTAGTTTCCTTGAGACCATTCTGCTGTAATCACATATATCATGGTCTGTCTCTGTAGGTAGATGTGTGGGCACGCTTCAAGTCTGCATTACTGTCGTTAAAGGATTATGGTCTCTCAGATCGTGGTGGAGGCTGCTTTATCAGTTAGGGCCAGATCTTTAAATCCAGAGCATCTCTTTTACACAATAGCTTCCATCCCATCTTTCACCACCCAGTTACGGACACTGAGGAGAAACTATGGCTGGTGGAAGAATTACAACTCAATTTATACTAGCGATGGGAAACACACAAATAACTCAATAGGACTGTGAGTCTAAAGGTATGTGACATGCAGCAATACCAAAATTGCTGGACATTAGTTCTAGTCTACAGCCTTTTTCGCCCCTTTCTGGCACCCCTTATGCCTGTGCTCTGTCCGTTTGTTCTCTTTCCTAGTGCTTAAGGTGCTCCATCAATGTCCCTGGAAAAATGCTAGAGGAGAGCAGAACTCATGGCTGTGGGCCCAGTGGGGGTACTCAGGTCCTGAGCGGGCAAGTGAATTTGCTGCAATAGGAGAAGGAGTCACATCATTACCTCATTGTGGGGTAAAGTCTCAAGTGTTAAGCTGCTAATGAGGTCAGGTCCATTGGGATGAGAAGGGGTAGTGAAGGCGGGGGAGTCCTAGCTCACAGCTCCTCATGCTTCACTGAGACCATGTCGAAGTGGTCTCAGTAATTATTAGTATCAATACATCATTATATTTAGTATTAATATGTTAGTCTTTATATTAATATGTTAGTATATATGTAGTTGATTACAGGCTATTATTAGCTTAAACACTCCAGGGCCAGTTACAGAGCATTCAGTTGTCTTATCTGTGAAACATCTGCTGGGGTTTTTCCAGTGCCAAGCACAGTGGGGCAACATCCTAACATCAAATTGCAACAACTAGTACAGATCAGGAAGAATTTGCAAGAAAGTTCATTCCTAGTGTTCTGTTAACAAAGTTGGTGGAGAAAATATGTCAGTCTGTATTTCCTGGAGAAAAAAAAATCCCTCCAAATTTAAGAAGTGCACCTTAACAGCCAACATTCTGATCTATTCTTGCAGTTGGTACAAAAATAGTAGTATGTATTATGGAAAGCAGGTGCCATGCATGCTGATGGATGCACTGGAAAAGGTGCATACTGGAGCAGATGGCTAACGTTGCTTTACCTCTTCCCCAGATGATGGAATCAAAATCGTTGTTCTAGTTCATGCTGGCTGTGAATGTCCCACATGGAGCATCATTCCCTTCAGGGTCCTTAGAACTTTATCCTAAGTAAAAATATATCCTTTGATTTGATATCAGATTGAGTGACTGGCTCAGAATTTTTTGTGGCTATAGATAGTGTGGTGATTTGTTAGCTTGCAGGTGATTTCTCATTGCTTGGTGTGGTCCTGCAGCCAACAGCTGGGATGGCAGATTATTTTGTGGATTTCCTTCCTCGATGCTGGACCATTTAACACAAAGAGAAAGAGAGTTGCTCTTAAGAAATGTACAACTTAAGCTAATTATTAATGTATTTTTGCGTTGCAGAGCTAAACGGGAACAGGAGCTGCAGCATTTAAAAAAACAGAAGGAAGACGAGGCTCTAAAACTGCAAATGCAACTTCAGAGACAGAGGGCCATGAGACTCTTCCATGAACGACAGCTGGCCTTACTGGAAATAATCCATGCCAGTATGATTTATATTAAACTATATCAGAAGATTAAACTGTCTGAGTCTCCTTAGGAACAGTTTCCCCAAATGTATTTCCTAATCTTGCATGTCTGTTTGCACTGTAGTCTTACTGTCTCTTCTCCTGACCCAATTATCTGACAGAGAACATGCTAATTCCACAAGGGCTCAGTAACTATTGATGGAGATCTGCTGCCTTCAAAATGGTGCAGGAGAAAGGGAGACCCAGTTTTCTTGTGTTACAAAGCTCCATTGCAGCTACAAGTCTCTGAGACATGGCCCACAGCTAGCGGACCTTGGATGAAGAAGGGTTTTTAACTGATAGCACCCAAGCTTTTTTTGGTACTGTCTAGGTTGAAGATTAAAAATGAAAATTGTTAAGAGGTCCCAACCCACAGTCTTATAACTGGATTTTTCTTACGTTTGTAGGTCAGGTAAATAAGTACATGGAGGAAATGGAGGGGAAATCAGCATTAACTATCCAGAGATTCTGGCGAGGGTATAGAGCAAGAAGAAATTTTCATCAACAGAGACAATCTCTTAAGGAGTATAAAGCAGCTGTTGTCATTCAGAGAGCAGTAAGTAGATGTACTTTGTTCTAACATTAGATAGGACTGAGTGAGCTATTACGATCCTCCAAGAAGCTCTGTTTATTCTGCCGATGTAGCCATAATTTATTAAAAAATTATTCAGAGGATGATAGTCTAGAGCCACAAGTTGCTTAGATGGGTTAAACCTTGCATAGGTTACAAGGTCTGATACAGCCTTGTAACTAAAATATAAGAGCTGCCACTTTGAAACCTAAGGTTGCAATTTCACCACACTACAGTTGAGTCACTAATTTATTATGAGTGTTCTTACTTACATTTAGTATTCATGCTGACCGTTGTATGTTGTCTTTTTAGCATCATAGCTAAATTTATGCTTTAACAGATGCAGTACTGAAACATTTTTCTTTCACTGATTGATTACAAACAAAGCGAGAAGACAAACTTCCTATCTGTGATTGTCATATTCTCATATGCTCTTTACAAAGGCTTGTAAATTCTTGGAAAAACGAAGGAGGAGGAGACCTCTCTCTCCTTGGAAAGATCCCAGAGGACTGACTGATGAGCAGAGACTAGCTTTGCAGCAGAAGGTGGATGACTACATCAAACTGCATCCGGTCTGTTTCTTAGTCATTTCATAATTCGCATTAATGATGCAATGTAAAATACTGTAGGGATGAAATATTCAACTTCATAAATTCTGATCAAGATAATCCATGTAAGGTATGCATATATTAACCCTGCTTGTCTGAGAGCAAGGTACTAGGATATTGGGGATTTTAACCATTAATTTAATAAGAAGGGTCAAGCAAGCCATAATTGGAAAATTTATATACTTGATGATGGATAGTTTTGGAGAGGAAGCAAAATTATTAAGTTAACAATTAAGAACAGCATTTGCTTTCCTTATTTAGAAATTATTCTGCCCCCAAAAGATTTAAAATAATCAGCTCCTAATGGTAATAAACTGCTATTTTCCTCCAGGCTTCCCAAATGTCAGAAGAAATGAGTAAAGAATTACATACGCAGGCCCAGGAAAAGCTGGCACAGTTCCTGTTGAGGAGCAGACTGGATCAGAGAGCAGCGCAGCGAAGAGAGGCGTTACTGGCTCAGGTCAACACCGATGTGGAGCTGCTAATGAGTATGCGACTGCTCTGGTCATAGTTTTGATTACCGTTTGGATTAAACTAATTTAGAGAGAAAATTAGAGGGAACAGTGGTAGAGCCTCATTTCAAAACTGAAATATCTTTCTTCCTTTGCCATGTGCCTTATCTTGAGATTCAGGCTTTGTTAGAGATTATCCAGGTGTTGCTATAGGTTAAGTATACACACCTGCTTTTCAAGGAGCAGCTTATTCTTCTGCTAGAAGTCTCCCTCTGATATGTTCACAAGAAAAGCAATGGCCTTGTAAAAGGCATTAAAATTTCTGAGAAGGGGATCTCACACAACGTCTTCCTCTACATTTGTTTTGCTTTGTTCTGTTTTCTTGTGTGGTAAGTAAGCTGCTGGTTGAAGCGCTCTCACCACTTCCAGATAAAGAGGGAAATCTTTGAGCTATGAATTCCAAGTCACGTTTTCATTTTTCTCTGGCCTGGCTTTATTTGAAACGGAATTCACTATTGTGCTATCTTAATTCCAGAAAAGTAGCCTGGAGTGAAAGAGCAAGAATAGCAAACTGCAGCCAGCAGAGAGCACCCAAGCAGGACAAAATTCAGCAAGTTACTGAATTCCATTACTTAGTCTGTCACGTGCTGTGTCACTGCAGCTCATCGCTCCCTGACCAGGCAAATCAGCAACACACTCTTCCACTGTGCTGGGTCCCCCAGGCAGAGAATACGCAGTGCTGCTGCGCCAGAGCGGTGGAAACACTACACTGATGTCACCCTGCGCCAGGAGTGCTGATCCAGCAGTAGCAACTAGGAGATCCTCTTTCTGTTAGGTCGTAGTTTCACAAGAAGTCATTTTGGTGGATGCCACCACTGCACCCGAATGGAGTAGTCCTGCTTTCCCCTGTTCTTCTCCCTCCCCCATTATGTATTTATTTTTTTCAGATTGGCCTTAATTTGGATTGCTTCTCCAATCAGGTTTATCACGCAACCATAAAATTGTAATGCCAGCATGGGGAAAGGAGTGACCTAGGACAGTGGGAAGTGGGAGGGTAGTGCTCCTTCTTTTTTTTTGTTTGAAATACTTGTAAAACCACAACATAAAAAATGAAATACAGAAAACTCTTCTCCTTGTTCTTACAGATGCTCCAGGGTTATCAGAGACCACAGAAAAAGATCTTGATGTCTTTATGAGTCGATCAATCCCTGTAGCTACCAAGGCAAGACAATCCCACAACACTATGCTGAAATACACTCGCTGGCCATGGTGGAAGAAGCTTGGAGATGAGTTTGTGGAGGATGATGTCATTCCTGATGATGCCCTAAATGCAGAACTGGGAACTCTATTTATTGGTGGAAGGAAATCGTTTTAGGTAGCAGGCAGAAGAATTTCTTACTCAACAAGACTCATACCTTGTGCTATGCATTCACTTGCGTGTGTTTCTGAGGAAGGAAAACACTTGAATTGTAAGACAAAGCACTGAAAAAGACCAAAGTCTTATTTTAGTGCATTTTGCTTATCTTATTAAGAATCTCTTCTATCTCTTCTATATCAACAGTTAGATCCTATTGATTGTGCTGTTGCAAATAGAGTTTAAAGACTGTAGTTGCAAATGAGGGTATTTTGTAATTTGTATCACTTTAAAAGTAAGTTCATAACCTTTGGCTTTTCAGTTCTTATTCACACCCGGATGCGTAAAGAATCGCGCCATTGTAAAAGCCTGGGCTTTTACAGCAAAACATTTTATCAGGTGATGTGCTTTGAGATAAAGATGGGTTCAGAACAAACCAAGACGCCAAAAAGAAGTCAAGCAAGCATGAGGCAGGCTGGGTGCTTACGGCAGGGTAGAACAGCTAACTCCAGTTAGCACAGGCAAAGCTTGGCCTGAGGAACCTCCACCAGCCTCTTGATAGCAATGAGGGAAAAAGCAAGGGGAGGAAAAAAATGCCAATATTCTTGGATTATATGTCTTTTCCTTTAAAAGCATGCAGTTCTTTCCACAGCCAATGCAGTGCATTGTAACATGGATGCAGTCCGAACTGTTAGATGGGATTGTAGCCTCAGCGTGACCATCTGGACCATCAGGTCTGTCTTCTTAAACCATGCAGATGCTGTTTAATCCAGAAGGGTCTCCAGCACAGGGCCTCTGCAGTCACTGTGACCCGGTACACTGTAAAAACCTACAGTCAAGGGCCAAAGGATGCTGCTTACCGATGTGCCCAGAAAGCAAGGAGAATTCAAGGCTGCAGCTAGTGCCATAGGTGCCTGCGCTATTTTTTAGGTGAGAGGCCCAGAGAGTCTTAAGAATTAGATCGTACCTCACTGCAGAGGAGGAAAAAGTGCAGTGATTTCTGCCAGTTGTATGTGGGCAGCAATACTGGTTCAGCATGTTTGTTTTCCATTCTTTCTAGAAGGTTTTGAGTTTTAATTTTAGTGGAGATGAATGGAAAACAAATAAATAGAAATAGTGGGCAGAAGCCCAAGCCCATTCAGATGCAGCTGATACATTGAAATTAATAACTGGACAGCTGCCAAGAGGAAGAGCTGTGCTCTATGTTAATTTTTTTAACAAAGCTGTGATTTGGAAGGCACTGAATTGGCTCTCAGTTCCTTTCTTGGAGAGTTAACTGGTGGAACAATCCCTTAAGTATTTGCCAGGGTACTTGCATGTGTCTGTTGAGTTACATGTTGTCCTGCACACCCCTGCTATGCCCATAACAAGACAGGTGCCCTACAACCACCAGAGTGGAGGGGCTGGGGGCCAGTCCCCAAGCGGTCTGGGGGATGGAAGCTACCCCCCAGCAGCTGCCAAGCTCTGGCACTGGAAAAGGCCCAGCGTCTCTGGATGAACTGCAGCAAGCCAGCTGTTGCCTTGCAAATACACGAGTCCTCTGTGCACATCACAGTCCTCTCTGCCGTGGAGCTACTGACCCAAACTATTTTGAGACGGCATCCTCTGCTGTTATGTTTATTCCTAATCACCCTCATTATAACAGCTCTTTAGTGCAGGGGAATGTTCACAAAGGTGCTTTGCTTAATGTATTTGATGTAAAGAGATGAACCCTCCTGGCCGGTGTTAAATACCAAGTGAATTATAGAGCCAACTTACCAAAATGTCATTTATTGTAATGGCCTCTGCCACTCACTGCTATTGGAGTGGATAATGAACTCCCCCTTTGGAATATGCAATTTGCTGGATAGTGGGGTTTTTTTAAGTGAACAGAGAGCCTGGTGGAAGGTGCAGTCTTGCTGGAGGAATTCAAGTTGCTGGGTCGTTTATTACCAGCCCAGCAGCGCAAATTCCCCCACCCCACCACTGTCCTGGTAAATAAAAATGCCTCTTCTGACTTTGTGCTTGTCACCAGGAGATCTCAGCCATCTCCGTTTTATGGAACAGGGAAACCGAGGCAAGAGAGCCATGAGGGAACATGTCTGTGGCTGTATATAACCGTATAACCTGTCATTTGTTCCCATTACCGTCCCAGGCAGAGCAAGCCAGAAAGGAGCCACTGCAGCATGCCGGGGTGGAGCGGGGGAGATGCTCTCGGAAGCCAGTTGCTGTAGCCAGCTTAGAGCCTGGGCCCAGCAAAAGAGATCCCCGAGCTCCCCTGCTGCCCCCCTTTGCTCACAGGTGGGAGGGATTTGGCATAGCTTGGCTCATCCTCTTTTCGGGTCCTCCTGTGCCACATGCAGGACATGTTGCTGGTGATTTATTTCACTGCAGCTCGTTCTGGGATAAAATACTCCAGCCTGAGTAATGGGAACAGACATAGACAGCTGAACAGAAGCCACCTCCACCCTGCTACCAGGTGAACAGTCCTGTCTGGGTTATACGATCACCCAAAAAAAGACTGTAGGAGAGGCTGTGAGCTGAGATGGATCCAGTCCTGCTCCTGCTTGTCTGCTTGCCACAGACCTCAGGCGTGCCCAGAAAGCTGGGAGCTGTTACTCGGGCATAAATGTGCTGCACGGGTGGTCCAGCCAGCTAGGAAAAGGGGCAGAATTTGGTCATGCCCAGCAGGTCTGGGCTGTGCCACTTCGGATAGCAAGCAGGCCTGCCCCAGCAGCCTGAAGACAGACCCTGCTCACCCCAGAGGAAGCATGGGGGTGCCCTCCCCCACCCAGTGAGTGACAAACCTAGGGGGGCACGCTGTGACGTGAGGAGGGGCAGAGGTGAAGCCAGAGCTGCAAAGGCAGCGGCGCTCAGGTCATTAAATATTGATGCCATCTAAGCTGGCCTGTGGGGGCGATTTAGCTGAATTGCAGGTTTCTGTTGCTGTGATAAATTGGACCAATTTGTCATGTGGTTTTGTTTCTTCCCTCCCTTAAGTAAAGCTATACAGGAGCATTATTGCTACAGCTTCAGCAGCAGCAAACAATCTGAAAACAAAATCCTCTGATGGATATGGATAAAAGAGAAGGGACAGCAACTCTTCTTCTGCCAAAGGTGCCACCAGAGTCATGGAGCAGGAAGAAGGCAGCAAAAGGAACAAAAAAAAAAAAAAAAAAAAATCACTCAGCCCTTTCAGAGCCAGAGACAAAGCAGTGTCCTCTGCTGGCTCCTGCAATTGAGGAAAATTCCTGTTTATGCAGACAGATACTTCCTTTTTTTCAGCTTTAGCTGTAACTGGACTCTGCAAACAACAGGATGCTCATCTCCAGCAGAGACACAGGCATGTGCTTGAGACTACGCTGCTAAGTCCAAGGGCATCTCCTGGCCTTTCAGACCGGCTGTAACAGGAGCTCTGAGCTGAGGACAGGACATAACCCTGATGCTGTTTCACCTCTCGCCTCCAAGTCTTCTACTGCTGATTTCCATGGGAGCAGAATCTGGTACAAACATCTGCTCTCCACTGCAGAATGTCACATACATCAAGTACAAGGAGAAATGAAAGCTTTCTCCAAGTAGCGGAATCGGGGCTATTTATAAATCAGCATGCATCAGAAAAGGAGGCAGCTCTTTGCAGGGGGAGCTGTAAAGATCATTGCAATCGGTCCCCAAGTTCTCCTCATCATCCTTCTTTATAGCACAATAACACCAGATCATCTTCCAGGCATCCTTGCGTACAGTGAAAAACTCTTTAATAAAGAGATTGTCTACTAAATGAGCGATACATGGACCCAGATTTACCAAGGGGAACTAAAGGACAGGTGCCTCCCATCCCCTCTCCCCTGCGCTCCCTGAAGGCAGGGCTGGGTTCACTCCAGCTGGCGCCTTAGGATGGAAGGGCAAAGTCTGGCAGGTGGGGACCAAGGTCAGGACACTGTGGCTCTGGCAATTTTTCTCAGCTGTGCTGGAGAACTCCTCTATGACCTTAAGCACACTCTGTCTGTCTCTGTCTTTTCTTCTCTCAGATGAGGCTTACTGAGGAGGTTTCGTATGTTGCATTGTCATTTGTTTTAAGAGCCTTCAATGGAGGATGCTGTGTGAGCCCAGTGCCACTGAAATCTCTTTCTGATAAGGTGAAATGGGAGTTCAACAGGCCCCAGAAAGAAAAAACATTTGTATAATCAAACGTTGAACACACACAAAGAGCTCTGGGTTGCCATGCTATTAATTTCTCTCCGAATTCAGCTTTTCTCTGCAGAATTTAGTTCTTCTTTATTTAATTTACGTCCTCAAACAGAAACAATGTCTTTACCTATACTTGATCACTTAATAAAACCCATGAAAGCGAGCAGTTCTGATCAGGGAAACTTCATTTAACACATCTCGCCAATCCAGAACCTGCCTGTTTGGAACAAGATGAACATACACACATACAAGATGGATAATAAGACCCAGCTCAATCTAGCATTACACGACACAGCCAGTGAACTGCGACACTTAATCCTAGAAACAATCAAAGCAACCATTAAGTTTGCCAAGTCCTTACTGTCAGAAAGGGAAGAGGCATTCAAGCTGGCACTGCTACCCCTAAAATGAATGGTGAATTAAAATAAAATAGTTGCAAATGGAGGATACAACTCAGTTCTATGCTCAGGAACATGGAAAAATGGAGTTATTACCTATTGCCTCGGCTTTATTCTCTGAGCAACTCCACTGGTTCGAGCGAGACTGCCTGACATATCTAAAAGCCTGTGAAGGTTGACACGGGAAGATAGTCACGGAGGTCACCAGAGCCATGCTTGCTTCAGGACAGAACGTGCAACCTGTGACCGGATATTAGGGGCTTCCGAGGTGGTCCATCTAAAGGAAATCTACTGGATATGGGAAATGGGGGATCCCAAGCACCGTAAGAGGAAGCCGAGAGCTAACCCAAACCCCAGCTTCCTCGCTGGTGCCTGGGAAACTGTCAGGCACGCTAGACAAGGAGGGGAGCAGGGCTGGGGAGAGGGGCGGGTGGCTGCCGAGCCGAGCCGCCG
>WAAD01039189.1:38448-101693 GCA_013389945.1 Fregata magnificens
CCTTGCGGGCGCGGGGCTGCAACAAAGGCAAATGGCTGCGCGCCGGGGAGGGCTGCGGGGCTGGCGGTGGCCTCCCTGCCTCTGCCTGGCTTCTGCCGCTCTCTCCGGGCGGCACACGGAGCGGAACCGGGCGCAGTCTTTTATGTATTTATTTGTTCGTCGGGTCTTGTTCCCCAGGTCCTTCTGCCTGCCCCGGCGGGGCCCTGCGGGTACAACCGCTAGCTCCGCGCCCAGCCCGGGGAGCGCTGCGGGAGCGGGGGATGGCACACGCTTCCCACACCCCTCCACGCCTTTCCCGGCTGACACCTGCTCCTTGCTGGGGGACCCGCATGCCCCCCACCCCCTGCATGTTCCAGCTCCTCACTCGCAGCGCTTAGCGATGGCTGCTGGTGGTGCAGAAGAGCGGGCTGAAACGCTCTGCTCTGGGCAAATGGTTGGCTTCGGACGAGCCCCCCGGCTTCTTCTCTCCGGGTCCTAAAACAGCAGCCGCAGAGGCAACTTTATAAATTGGCAGGTTAGAGCCTTTTAGATGCCTAGGGGC
Organism: Fregata magnificens; assembly: GCA_013389945.1. NCBI lineage: Eukaryota > Metazoa > Chordata > Aves > Suliformes > Fregatidae > Fregata > Fregata magnificens. The sequence continues at coordinate 38,990 of WAAD01039189.1, forward strand.
TTTTGTCCTGTGCAAGGTGGAATATTGTGTGCTTGTATGGTATTAGCCCGAGTTTAATTGTTGTAAGGGGTGGCTGAGCAGCACCTAGCTCTTTACATCTGTGGGGTGCAAGTGAGTAATTTCTTAATTCGTTTCCATGTGATTCATAACGTTTTCAACTCCAGGATGCGTTTTCCCAAATTCATAATAGGTTTTGATACCTGAGCTGTTAGCAAGCGCATCTGCTTGAATCCACAGAGGTAGAAGTTTTACTGCATTATCGAAAATAGTAGCTATAACAGAATTCCCCAGAGGGAAATATATAAAACCTGCTCCTACCATTTTTATTTACACTGCAGCAAAGCAGCACTGGGTGCATCTACACTTTTGCCTTCCCTCATTTCCTAGACATTGTGGCACTGAAAAGCATTATAAACAACTCTGCATTGTTTGTTGGTATTATAGTAAGGCCTGAGGGCTTGGTAATGGTTTCTTTCATTCATGGCTCTCAAAATGCTTCACAGACATCAATTAAGACTGGGAGCCCTGCTGCAAGTTGGGGAGGTTTTATTGATCTCATTTTACAGATGGAGGAGCAGATCAGAGACCTAGAAAGATTTAAGTCAAATCCAGAACCTAAGCCATCATCTCACAGATCCTAAATCCTCTGTTTAGGGTGTTCTTCCCCACCTCCTCTAACGAAATTCTCAATGTCACTGGCTGCTCCAGGAGCTGTTTTGGGCACTGACAGGCCAGGTATGCTTTGGGATTTTGAGATACCACTCTTGCATATTGCCAAAAATTATGTGCCTTTAGTGCCATACTGTTGAGAAGAATGGTTTCTGATTAAAACAAGCCTCTGATTGTTCTTTGGTTCGTACTGGGGTAGAACCCAAGAGTTCCATCACGGATGAGGGTGCATTAGCCAAGGCATTGTACAGCCAGACAGCAAAGCATGCACAGAGCTGATGAACCAAATACAGAAAGCCTAGATATCTGCTATCTCTTCTTTGACAGCCTCCCTCACAAAGAGAGAGGGTCTCTCCTAAGACTCTCTTTGAGGGGCATATTTCCAAAAGCAAAATAAGTGGTTCCTATTGTGACTGTAACCCAGAAGACTCCTGATCCTAGCCTGTTTTTGAGTCTGTCCACTTGCTTTCATGGCCCAGACAGGAGACGGGTTGTGCTTGAGATCTGGTTCCAATCCTTAGGCATTGCTTATGTTGATCTCCTTTAAGGCCTTTAACCAGAGAACCCCAGCTGCAGTCTCAGATTTAAGTGCCCTGTCTGTATACTGCACAAGACAACAACACTAGCTGCAAAGCATTTACGAAGTTTTAAGCTTCACCTGTGTAAGGAAAGCCTCCTGCAGACTAGGCGATGATGTACAGCTCCAAGTAGTCACAGAGGGAACGGGAAGGAGCCGACTGAATGCTTTTATAGCTTTTCTGGGTTTAATATCCATTGGATGCTTGCAGAGTCTGATCTAGTTTTACAAGGTGTTCTGGACATCTGATTTCTTAATATTTAGGTTGGTAGGATATCAAAGGCCACAAAAATGATCAGAGGGATGGAACACCTCTCCTATGAAGAAAGGCTGAGAGAGTTGGGGTTATTCAGCCTGGAGAAGAGAAGGCTACAGGGAGACCTTACTGCAGCCTTTCAGTACTTAAAGGGGGCTTATAAGAAAGATGGGGACAGACGTTTTAGCAGGACCTGTTGCAATAGGACAAGGGGTGATGGTTTTAAACTAAAAGAGGGTAGGTTTAGACTAGATATAAGGAAGAAATTTTTTACATTGAGGGTGGTGGAACAGGTTGCCCAGAGAGGTGGTAGATGCCCCATCCCTGGAAACATTCAAGGTCAGGTTGGATGGGGCTCTGAGCAACCTGATCTGGTTGAAGATGTCCCTGCTCATTGCAGGGGGGTTGGACTAGATGACCTTTAAAGGTCCCTTCCAACCCAAACTATTCTATGATTCTATAAGTTCCACTTTAAATACACTGTCCCCCCAAAACAAACACCCCCCCCCAACACCTCAGTGCTGCAGTTGCAAGAAGCTTCGTTTATTGTTGGCAGGCAAGATATGGTATCACAGTTTGTTTCCTTTCCAGTGTTTCAGAGGACAGTTCTTTTAGAGAAGAGAGAGCAAGCATAGCTCCAGGACCTCCATGGCTGGGCATCAGCCAATTACTGTCATATCAGATTAGCTCTATGGTACATTAGCACTTGTTTATGTTAATACAAATGCAGCATGACTGTTCCATAGTATTGATGGAATTATTGTATTTACAGCCCTATAATAAGACTAATTGAAAGGGAGGTTCTGATAACAAAACCATGGACTTCCAAGGTGATTCCTTCTGCGGCTTCTGTATGGGCCAGTTTTGAGCCATGAAGAAGAAATTAACTACTAGAAGACATAATCCAGTTTTTCTTTACCATTGATGCAGTTACCCTTTTGGCAAACTCTAGGGAAAAAAAATCCGGTATCCCAAAAGAAACAGGAAGAACTTAGGAGTTTTTTCCACCTTGCCAAGATCCTGACTCAGTAGCCTGTGCTACTGTAGCTACTTCTTGGCCTCTGAGAAAAGCTCTTACCTGCCTATGCTCTGCAGGAATCTAGCCCTTGAAACCGGCATTAAGAGTTGCTCAGCTGCCACTGCAGTGCGTGAGCACGTTCTCCTTGTCCAGAGCAGCTTGGCAACAACAGTCGTGGGTGCTTGCGAGATGAGGAGGCATCACATGCAGCACTCCATAGCCAGGATTGTAAAGCTGTCCACAGCTTGGTGACTTTCCTGCTCACGTGTCACCTGCCGACATTCAAAGGATGCACCCATTTGTCTCTGGGAATAAACTAGGCATCTCTGGCCAGAATCTCCACAAGTTTCACAGTCCCTGCTGCATAATTAGCTCAGCCTCAGCTTCCAGCTGCTTTGCAGTTCGCAGCAGCCCTAACAGCTGGTTCCTGGCAGCCATTATCGCCTTCCAGCACAGGAGCAGCTTTAGCTCTGAGTCTTGGGAGGATGAACAGGGCTGGCAGGATCAGTGATACTAGGAAAAATAATGAAGGAGCGGGAAACAGGTGCATGGGCACAGGGAGGGAAAGTAGGCTGAGAACATACGTGATGAGGAGGGAAAAATGAAGTGACAGGTGGGAGACACTGCAAATCCCTAGACTTGGTGGGAGTCGCAGATGAGGTAGGATGTGGAAGGAGGCAGGGAGCTCCACAGCTCGTACGAACAGGGTGAGGGATCTCCTCTGCTGCCAGGGATGGATTGTGTTACTGCTGCCAGCCTGCTGCCCAGCCTTCAGAGCTGTTCAGCCAGCTCTGAGCCACTGCAGAGTGCCATGCAGCATTTGTTATTTTCAAAACACCCTGCTGTAAGTTACAGCAACAAAGGGTGAGTAGCTCTGGGAACCGCACAGGAGTGCTGGGGTCAGTAGCCTTGTCCACAGTGCCATCCCTGCTCAGGGAGGGCCCTGGGAAAACCTGTATCACCACAGCAGACAACAGCATCAGTTATATGAGGAGCAGTGATTTGCTGCTCAAGGACAGCAAGGACACTGGAAAGTCTGTGATTTCAGGAATTAGTTATGGAAAGCTGGGACCCTCAGGCTGAGGTAATAAGAATAGCTGGAGAATTAGGCAATTCCCATATTCATGAGATGACAGACTGCAGTCCCTTTGCCAAGGCTATATTAAATACACTGAGGGGCAGAGGAGTTTTCTGGCTTTGCTAACAGCTGCTTCAAGGTGAAGCACAAGGGGAAAAAGAAAAAAAAATTCTCCACTGTCTGCTGATATTCATTTTGCCATGTAACAACTCAGGGCCTGGAACAACTTGGGGCCTTCTGGAGACCTCTCAGAACCTGGATTTGAGACAGTCCCCTCACCTTCTAGAAATCACCTCATTGGGAATTGAACAGTACCTGTCCTAAAGACTTCTTTCCAGGAAGGAACTAAAGCAACTAAAGCTTTTGAAATCCTTCTCCATCTCCTGTCCTAGACAGGAAGTCAAGGAGCAGCTGTAATTTTTTTCTTACAAAGAAAAAACATGGCTCTGTGTTTTTAGCTAGAGAGAGTGCCTACGCCCTTGCCTTCTCTGCTGCTGAAATGCTTAAAGATATGTGTAAGCAAAAATCCATTTTTCCTTTGGGATACAAAGCTTCAGCAGATGCTAGTGGGAGTTTACAGTCTTGGTTCTTTGTCAGTGCTTGCAGAAGCAGCCAGACACTGCACTAGCTGTGAATACAGGGCTAGAGCTGCTCTGGTCAGACACTGTGCAGCCCATCTTGTGGCTTCCCCGGCGTCTGGGAGCAGTGTTGGCAGTGTCCTGTCAAAACTCATTTGTTCGCAACACAGCAATCTGACTGTTTCTGCAGGCATGTTTAGGAAGCCAGTTAGTGACTGAAAGATGACAGTGGCTTTGACCACAAGTGAGTGATTCACAAGACTCGGAGTACATGCAGCTGAACTTTTCATGCAAGGTTCTTCCCCCAGGAAGAAGGGAATTAAAGACCCTCAGACACTGAGGAGAGACAGCTCCATTCAGACCTAGCACAGAAGTGATACACATTAGTTCCTAGTGTCACAGCCAGTCAGAGATGCTGTGAGAGATTATCTGCAGGCTTCATAGCTTGTCTCAAGGACAACTTGCGTACCTTTCCCTCTAATCAAGTCCTTGCTCATCTTAAGGGTCTTTGCGTCTTAACACCTTGCTCAGTAAACCCACCCTGCAGAGAGGTCTAGAGGCAAAGCAGTGGTTCAAAGTTCAACTGGAGCAGAATTAGCACCTGCCATGGCTGGTACTGGATTGAAGCTGAGCCCTCTGGACTAACAGGACATTGGTGCTTGGGGCTATCGATCACCTCTGTGCTGAAGTACTCCTGTCACTCATGGTAGTGTGGGTGATCCTTCCAGCCTGCTTCTAGGAGTAGACAGAAGCAAACCGTTTCAAGAGGAGGTCCCTCTTGGAAGACCCCTTTCAAGAAAGTGCCTTTCAAGAACCAGGGAGGTAACTGCTTCTCGTAAAGGATCAATACAGTTTCACTGCTAATCTCTGCTGTGGTAGTTTAACCTGGAAAAACCTCAGGCCTGAACTGAACTGAGACCTCTCAATTGCAAGAAGATCTGAGAGCACTCCCTCAGGAGTCCTGGTTTGCGGTACGTAACTGTTTTACACTGATGTGCCCCATTTTTTACCACAGCTGTTGCAACAGCTCTGTTCTCTGCGGACAATCAGGGTTTGGGTTTCCACAACACAAGATAACCTGTCTGTGAGCCCCAATGCGGCAGTCCTCTTCCTAGTTCAAGGGCTAGACATGGTTTTGGAAATTGGTGCTTTATGCTTGCAGAAGCCATGCCTGCAGTGGGGAGACCTCACAAATCATTAGTTCAGCTTCTCTGAAAGCTCAGTATCATTGAGAACAAACATCAGCCAAAGTCACAGGAGAAAAAGAAAATCTGTTTTTGAAAGAGGAAGGAGTAGGCCATGGAAGCCCTCCTTACTGATAAGCAGCCCCTGAGCTGATCAGCTTTTTAAGATTAAGGTGCATAGCTTGCTTGTTTGACCTGCCACTTGAGTCTCAGGACACCTTCCAGCAGGTATGGGAAGAGCTGACATCCCATTCCTGGCTCTGAGAACCAGGTCTGCTAATACATAGCCAGTCACGTCTTCCAGGGAGGATCTTTGGCTCTTTATTCCAGGTTCTGTCCTACCTGGTTGCCATATAGCCACATCCCCAAGGGACACAGTCATTGCTTGTCTACACAGCACTGCCTTATTTCTGGTCACATGCAAACAGTAAAGCACTAACTCTGCAACACTTTTTATTCTGGCTCTCAGCACACTCCTCAGGCTTTTCTTCATTATAGCAATAGCATGAAGTAAATCCATAAAACAGAGCTAGCCCAGTCCAGAAGCAACCACAGGCACTAGCATAGCCCGCAGTCACGTCAGCCATCCCCTCCATGCTTATGACAGTGCAGTATGCATTAGTGCATAGCTTGGATTTTTTGGTACAGGATGGCTTTTGACCTCCATGGGAAGAAGCTCCCTATTCCCTCTGGCCTGTCCAGAGGGATGAGAGTCAGCAGCTTTATTTCCTTATTGCATTAGGAGCCATGCTTTTACCTGTATCTCACCTCATATAAAGACTGTGTCAAAACACAGTCCTTTTAAGTAAAGTCATATTCAGTCAAACTCCAGTTGTGCCTCAAGCTAACACTACCATAAAGAGTAATCCCTTTGAGAATGTCTAAATGTTATACAAATCAACTCAAAGTTGTTGTAATAGGAAAGGCAGATGAAATATATATGCTAAGTAGTACATCATTAAAAATAATGTTCCTAGCCCACCATAAAGAGAAAAATTTAGACATACTTTCCCTTCTTAGGATCTGTGGAAGAAACACTTCCCTTTACCTGGTCATGCCTTCTGCTTTCCTCCCAGAACAAGACGCAGCCTTTCCCTCCCACAGTAGCCAAGGTGAATGTACCTGCTTGCATGACACAGCAGAAGTTCATGCTGCTCATTTTCAGTGGGCTAGCTAAAAAGGTGTCCTAGCAGAGAAGTCCTGGCTTTCTGGACCGGGAGAGGTGGTCTGCTATTTTCAGGTGGAAATTAGAGAAATGAGGGAGGTTGGCCCCTAGATAGGTACTTATTTAAGGGGCAGATTTCCAGAGGGTCTCTGCAGTCCCTGCTGAATTGTTTTGAAAGATGTGAGCGCTTATTTTTGATGAAATTATGTAGCATGTTCTGTGATAATATGGCTATGAATATAGGTGCTGAACACTTTTAAGAATGAGGCTTTTGTGCTGTTCATTGGTGGATCTGAACGTGGCTAGAGAGGTGGATATGTGTTAGCAGAGTGACTGAACTTTTGAAACGCATGCTGAGGCAAAGCTAGGTCAAGTGAGATGTCCACCTTTCCAGACAGTGAACAAGATCATGGTATGTCTGGAAATATAACTCTCAGTCCATGGTTCCACCTGCAGGACCATACTACATCAATTTTTAAATAGCATTAACAATCCATTTTGGATTATCTCTGTAGATTATCATAATTATTGCATAGTAAATGTCCATGTGTAAAAGTCCTCAGCAGTAACACATGTGTGCAGACTGGAGTTTGCCACACACGGTATTTAGCAGCTGCATAATCCTGCTGATGTCAGCATAGCTTCCGTAGGTGGAAGCCACGCATAGGGTGTGGTAACAGGAGATAAGAGGTTCATAAACTTGAAGGCTGGACAAGGATACTGAGATGTAATCTTTTGCTAGACGCAGGCTATAGGGCTTCCCCAAACTGATTTCTTCTGTCCAATGCCTTTCTCCTTTAATGGCTGTTTCCAGCCCCTGAGCCCTGTGAACTAAACTTAGGCATTCACATCCCCAGTCTCGCTGGTTGTCAGCAGCCGATGTCACCATCAGCTGCCTCTCTGGGTGCCTATGCAGTGGCTGTGCTCTCACCTCGTGCTGCAGTGCTGGTTAGTTGGACGCCGTTCTGTGTGTGGTGACGAGGGACGTGCTTTCTGTGCATCACACATTCTCCTTCCACTCAATGGGAATCAGCCGCTGGACTGAGCTGAGACAGAGCCAGGTGGGGCAGTGGGGCCTCACAGAGGGGCAGGGTACCAAGGTGTGGGTAGTGGATGCTGCGTCAGGTTGAATCCCTGCTTCATAGCACAGCTCCAGCTCATAATTCATGCAGGGCTGGACCAAAGCTGTAATGGGAGTGCAAGTGCTATGGCTTTGGGGCAGGTGATAGGCCTCCTTCACCTTCTTCTTCTTCAGGGATGTGGGAAGGCCAAAGGATGAGGAGTTTATAGCAAAGCACAGAAAGATGGGTTGAGGGCTTTGTCAGGCCACAGGATAGCAGAGGGTGCTCTGTGGTAGGGAAAGGCGTTTCTGTAGCAAGGAAGAGAGGGAGTAGCAGGGTGGCTGTGCTGAGGAGTGGGGAGGAGAGAGGGTCTCAGAGGGAGCAGGGTAAGGCAGTGGAGCAGGGAAGAGGCAGGGCAGGGGGGTTAGCCAGGGCTGATGAATGGCAGTTGTGTATTGGCTTGGGAGGGCTTTGTAATTGGGGTAGGAGTCCCACATACAAACGCCTGGAGCTTTTGAGATTCAGCCCCATCAAGCACCAAAGCAGCAGGCGGGCAGTGTGACTCCAGGTGAGGAAGAGCAAGAAGCAGAATGCCTGGCTCCTAAATAGGTTCCCCTCATACCCTGCCCAATCCTATCTGCACATTTTGCCATTCCTGCTGCTGTTTGAAACACACAGCATCTGGAAAAAGCAATGCCCTTGTACAGTGCCTCCGGCTTCAGGAGAGTTCTTCCAGCATTGAATTTGGCCCATGGATTTTAATTACTCTCCACTGTGATAGTAATGAGAGCCAGTGGAATTGTAGTGATTTTATTTCCTTTTAATTTGTTATGATGCTCTGGATGCAGATTAACTTTCCCAGCTTGATACATATTATTGATTCATCTTGCCTCGTGATGAGGTAAATGGCTCGAAGGGGTGGCTGATTTTACTGTAGCTTCCCTTGGTAGCTCTGTACCGCATGCAGGGTGCTCCTCACTCTGGCAGTAGTCAAAATCAGGTATCTTTGCTTGCATCTGATCAAGTTATTTACATCCATGTAACTGAGGATAAACTCAGGCCTGTGGTAGTGCCTCTTTATATGCAATAGTCCAGGTCTCCCAGCTTCCTTTCTGTGTGATGTACTGAGTGTGAGGACGGGTTTGTGGTCAGTTGATGGAGATGAACCTGCTTCTTAGACCCAGCACGCAGGGGTGGTCCTCACTGAGGGGAATCATCTTACAAGGAGGGAGGAGAGCTGTAGTCAGAGGTGTCTTCCAGCAGCACTGCTCCAAGCACACACCTGTCTGGGAAGCCCCTTCGCAAGGCAGTTGCCAGCCTCTTGCCCCTGTCCCCATGTGCTGGGCTTGGCTGATGGGCACGTGGTAGACTGCACCACTGCCCAGTTGTCCATGGGGTCATGGAGCAGCAGGGAGACTCTTAGCCTCAGGGCCTCCCTCCCAGTGAGGGAACCTGACAGCAAAGCTTGTGGTATGAGACTACACCGTACTGAGTGATCCTCCCCCACTTTTTTTAGAGAAAGACCCTGCAGTCCTTAATCCAGAGTCATTCATGTCCGTCTTGCTCTGCTTTTACATCATTGAAGCTGTAATGGGGGTAGGGACAGAGCCTGAGTTCTCTCAATACAAAGCCCTACCAGAGGTTGAGATAAGGAGGCTGAGCAATGTCTTGCTGGTTTTAACAGGGGTGACTGCAAGATACTGTGCAGCCACATTAGCAGGAATTTGCTCCACAGGCTCAGAGACACTGCAGTGGAGCCAGCCTGGGTGTGTCAGTATATTGGTGCAAGTGCATGGCCAGCCCTAGCCCGGAACCACACGCTAGCTCTGCACCACACAGCCTGCTGCTCCCGGCTGCTGGTGGCTTGCTGGGCCTGGCTGCAAACCTGGTGCTCCACCTAATCAAATTAGCTCACAGGGCAGTGCAGTGCTCAGAGGCAGTGGGGGTGTTTTCTGTCCCCCGTGGTGTTCCCATCCTATGTCATCTTGGATAGGAAAGAGCCAAAGAAGAAAGGGAGGAGAAAGGCAGAAGTTGGACTCAGCAGCTCTGCCTCCCTCCACACGTCAGTCCCTTGGCACAGACTGCAGCAGGAAGCCTGGTGTGCCAAGACCCATCTTAGAAAGCTACCTCGTCCTCAGCCATGCTCATAACCTCCCAGCTCAAAACACTGCTTTGTGGTAACTGATACTCTAGGCTCCATGTGTCATTACAGCGTGAGACCACTGTGTCCCTCAGCAAGTCCAGAGGGACACTGACTGCACTGCATGAGTGATGCAAGTGACACATCGTCAGAGGCCATCGGGTATCCAAGTGCAGTCATTGCATTGCCGATGAGTAGCCCTGCAGCTCAGTGATTATTATCTGGTTGCTGGTGATGGTTATTGGTGCCTTGGAGATCTTCCCTGGAGCAGAAACTAACTCAGGCCAGAGTAGCTTTGCCTCAACTCAGAGTCCGAACAGTCACTTCAGATGTAAAATGTTACTTGTTCCTCTTGCAAAAAAAATCCATCAGCTCTGTGGACAATTCTAATGCGCAGGAACATATGTACTGACCATGCAGCACTGGGCAAGCCAAGATAAAGGAGATAAGAGGTAAATATCAGTTTGTCTTGTCACACAGCTGACTTTAGGACTTAGAAGCCTATATCCAATTAAAGCAGCCAGGCAATTAACATCAAAACAGTTGAGCCTGGTCTTCATCTAGTGCATGTTAACATAGCTGCTGTAGCTGCAAGCAAGCCTCAGATTTATTGGAGTGGGTTTGCCCCTGCCCCCCTTATCTCCATCTCACAGAAGTTTTGCTTCCAAACCTTGCTGTGTGAGACTTGTCCGTAGCATCATGGTGGCAGCAATCTTCTGCCCATCTCTGTCTTCCTTCACCTCCAAAGCTATCCTGGGCACCTACCTGCCAACATCCCGCTTATGCTGGCCCTTGAACAGTGAGGAACTGCTGTCACCAGCTTCCTGAGAGGCACTGGGCAACAGATTGGCAAAATGCTTTTTGGAAGATTAGAAAATAGCACTAGGCAGAAAAACAGGTAAATTGGGGCACAGTGAAAAGTCAGATGCTGGGGATTAGATCCCAAACGTCATCATCCTAGGGAGCTTGGGGCAGAATCATGCAGACCCTCAGCCACGGACACCCATCATGTATTAGCCCAGCAGCGTCACAGTGTCCTTGTACCTGGCAGCATTTCCCCAGGATACTCGGCATTCATTTAGGAGCAGCAAAAGCTTTGGGGACCTAGTGATTCACCAGAGAAGGTGCTTATGCTGCCTTAGGCGAAGCAGTACAAATACACAGTTCTGGCTTAGTTCCACCATATCCTTAGAGAAAATAAAAAAGCGTTTAACTTCCCCCACCCTCCCACTTAGACTAAGCCAATTTTAACACTTAGCTGGGCTCACCCATCAGCGGCACTGAGTGTGCCTTCAGCACACCACCACTGAGGGCAGAACTGGGAGAACCAGGAGAAGGGCCCTTCTGTTCCCTCACTGTTGTATCCTGGGGAAACAAATGTGTCTCTTCAAGCAACTTACAAACTGTTTTGTGATCCCAGCCCAGCCCAGCCACACCAGTGTCCCCAAAGTCCTAGCCAGGTCAATTACATCCATCTTACATCTTTTAGGTTAAAAAAACCCCAACAAACATACTTAACAGAAGCATCTAAATTGTGCTACTCTTGATTTACACCAAGTTTGCCTTCCTTTCTGCCTGGAATAAGAACTAGGCTGCTTTGTGCCCTTCTCTGACTTTTCTTCACTGTTTAGGTGGGAAAGTGGAAACCAGGTGAATGTTTCAACAGGTGCCAGCCTCCACCCTTCCCCAAGATGCTTTGCATTGAAATTGACTTTTAATATCTTCCTGAAAAAAATGGGATTGTATTGGAACTGGTAAAACTCTTGCTTCCCTACTTCTCCTACAGTCCCCACCTCACAGAATCACTTGGAAGGATACAGCATCTCCTCCAGGATTTCTTTGGGGTTTTGTGGGGTTTTTTGTGGTCTGGTGTTTTGGGGTTTTTTTTAATGGTAAGATCCTTTACTCTCACCTCCCAGCTGGAATTCCCTGAAGCACTCTCACGTGAGCATATCTCAGGGATAATGCCGTGCTTAGAGAAAACGCTGTAAATACCAACTGGTCTCCTGAAAGAACAAAGCAAAGGAAGCCACATAGCAACTGCTGTTGTCTGGCAAGTCAGAGGGGCACCATGCCTCCTAAACCAGCTCCCAGAGCAATTGCACATCATCACTAGTCAGGTGCCCTTTCCAGAAGATAACAGATGACTGTTTAAAAAACCAAAACCAAAAACAAAAAAACAGAGGGAGAAAGAGAGAGAGAAAGAAAAGGAGAAGAAAACAATGGTGAAAGGCCAAAAGCACCTGCAAAGACACAACCACACACAGTTACCCTGGCGGTATGTAAAGGGAGGCATGTATGCTTCATGGACTGGTCCTTTGATACCACAGGCCTGTCCTTGCCTGCATACCTGCATTTCCTCACTGCTTGAGAGGGGAAGGTATGTGTGTCCTTTGAGGTAGCTAGAGCCATGCCAGCTTGTGCTCAGACAGTGGCTTAGAGCTGTTACACTTGAACACACGTCCCAGAGTTCAGTTAGTTCCAAATAATTACACTACAGTTATAGGAAACCTTATCTGACTATCCTTGGTGCTCAAAGACTGCAAGGAGAGGAAGGGTCTAGTTCTCACAGATATCAGAGCTGAAACGCAGGAATTGGAGTGTCTTGTCTGGGAGGACCCCAGAAGATCAGGGAACAGACGTCAGCCTCACATGTTACCAGGTTACAACCTGTTTACAGAATCTCCCACTCTGCAGCTGTGAGAGAATATTTGCTTCATTCACACACCTCAGGGTGAGAAGTCACAACGTCAGTTTGTGGCTTCTCCAAATGATCTTAACCTATGTCCACAAAGAGCTCAGGAGTGTAAATCAATGTCCTGTGACCTCCTGCAGAGAGGCTATTAAAAGACAGCAAGAGGAGGAAGTGCTGCCTCCATTTCAAGGCAAGGGGTGTTGGCTTTAATTTTTAAAACACTCTTGTAAGTGATTGATGAAGCAGTATTTTTGGAGGGGAGAGGAAACTGGCAGTCTTCCAGGGCTAAATCAAATGTCTCATGATGACAATTGCCTGCCTCGGAGTACTTCTCAGACACTGAGGCCTGGCCAAAATCATCTGCTCTGGCTGAAGCAGGAATGGCATGTGGAAATAAAATCTGGCTTGAGGCAATCAACAAGGCACCAGGATCTCTCCCTGTTCATCAGGATCTTGAGTCAAAGGCTGTCTTGTCCAACTGTCTTAATACGATCCAGAGCCGCTGTACCATCAGGGCGTCACAAATTCCGAGGTGCCCTGTGGAGGACAAAGGAAGGCAATGCAAACCAGAGCTGGAGCTGAAAACAGTACCGTCACTGGATGCAGCACTGGCCTGTGGGGCCAGTTCCCATCATCACCAGTTGGAAAGAAAGTGATGGACTTCAGGGAGGGTCTTTAGCTGTGGCTAGTGGAGAGTTTCATGATTGCATTAGGAGACCCCGTACCGGCAGCTGGGAGGCAGGAGGGTGTTCATTGCATTTATCTGTTTTTCTTTATTAACTACAATTCCTCTGACCTCTGCAGAAGGAGGACATACAGGAAGAGCAGTATCAGCCATCTAATTACAGTCCCTGATTTTGCTGCTGCTTTTACCCATTTATCAAAGGTTTTACCATTGACTTCAGCAGAGTTGAGAAAGAGCCCTTGTTTCATCAAGTGGCACCACATTAAGTTAGCGGGATTCTGTTCCAGGGCTTCTGACATGCTTCCAAAATCCAGGCCTGACACTGCCCAGGCTGTGGGTAACTTGATTCTGCTGGCGCTGACGAAAGCCCTGAGCAGCAGCAGAGATTACACCTTAAGATCTACATACTCAGATGGTAGTGCCTACTTCTTTGCATGTCCGGCTGATTTATTTTCATACGTAATGATCAGAAAAGCAAGCCAACACCCTCTGACATCCCTACCTTATGATAAATGTTGAAATCTAAACTTGATTTCAGTAAGAATTGTGAAAAACAGAGCCATTATATTCTGCAGAAGTTGATGGCTGAGGCAGAATGCTTCGTGCCCTGGCAAAAATTGGTGACGTTAGCCAGCTGGCTTCCATTTGAGAGACCTCGTCGATTTTCGCAGATGGCAGCTGCGTGACCTCAGCGGCAGGAATCAGGGCCTCCCACTTCACATGGAGAAAGCCCTTCAGTCATTAACTAGCCAATCTTTGACTTCATTTTATTTAAAGATTTTAGGCACTATGCAGTGCTAAAGAGGATCTTGCTGAGCTCCAAACCTCAGCAGCAGCTGATATGTAATGAATTATTCAAGACTAGCCGGTTCCTTCATTAATTTTAATAAATCAAGTTTTCTACCATGTTGTAGGCAGTGCTGCCAGCTGGGATATGGTGCGGTAAGCCCATTATTTCTGGGGCCTTTTTCATTTGGTCCAGGTTTGCATACCTGAGGGCCTTTATAGTTAACAAGAGATTAGTAGCAGACAGTGCTAGTTTGGGGTAGATCTACAGTAGGCAGAAGAGGCAACAGAACTCCCCCATCTCTCAGGAGGTGGCAAAGCCCTGTCTTTACACAGGGAAGATGACTTTGCATGTACAGAAATGGACTCAGCTGCTACATGCTGATGTCCAGGGCAGAGCGTAACCCTTCAGACAGATGGCCTGGACGCCACAGCAGCTGAGAGAGGCACTTCCCATCTTTCACACAGGCTCACTCTGATAAAATTGTTCCTAGGTCTCTAATATTTCTCCAGAGCAGGCAGATTGTGATGTTTATGAACCAATCCCATGTAGTAAGCATCTACATGGATCAATCTTATACATAACACATGCACGCATTACCATGCACAACCATTAATACATATGCAAGCAGCATCTCTCTGTACACTGCATACATCCTGTCGAGGCTGCTGATAAACTTCACAGCGCAATAACTGCCAGAGGAAACGCAAAGCTGACCTGGTGACTCTTGTAACCTATCTTTTCCTCAGCTTCTGCTCAAACTCAACCACAGAAAATACTTTCTGACACTGAAGCACTATTAGCACTTTCTGTACATCTCTTGAGGAGGCAGGAACACGCTTGTCTGTTCATTTGCTATCAACCTCAGAACTGCTCAGTCTGTTCTTTGATTCCACTCTCTTGGCCAAATAAGAACCAGTCTCATAATGGAGTCAAAGGCAAAAGGATGCTGTTTGTCCCCTATAGAATTGATTTTTACCATATTATGCTGCGTTGCATAAAGAAGTCAGATTGACCTATTTCCTCCTTTCTCTCCTCCTCCATAAAGTGCAGGTTACTCAGGGCAGGGGATTTCTTCAGCCCAGGTCTTGTAGAAGGTTTAGTGCTGATGGCCCTTATCCTTTCTGTACACAGGACATGCAGTTTTTACTGGGGAGAAGCAGAGTGTTCAGCCCAAACCCATTTCTACTGTGGCTGCATGCAGCCCTGACTATTCCTGTCTTCAGAGAGCTTAAATTGTCATGAGGACATGGTCAGATATAGCATAGCTGCATGTTACAGCACATGCAAGGACAGCAGGAATCTGTAGCTGCTTTTGTTATCATGTACTTTAGGAGAGGGAAGATGAACTGCTGAGGAGAAGAGAGGCTGGACACCAGCAATGCTGAGCATGAATTGTTTACAGCCGTGGTGGTAAATTCAGTGCACAGGTTAGCCCATGAGTATCTAACCTGCCAGCATCTACGTGGTGCATACTCTCATGAATGTGCTGCTGGTAAGGCATCCAAGTACAGCAGCTTATCCACAGATCTGGCACCAAGGCTCAGTTTGATTGATAGATGAAAGACAGACCTTGCTAAAAGAAGGTCACAGTTATGGGAGATTTAATGATTTGATCTTTGGGGATGAAACATGAAAGAATAGCACCTAATTGTGAGAAATAAGAGTGTGGCTCCTCACAGTCTATTAAATAGCAATATCCATAAATCTGTATTTCAGGAAGTGGGACATTGGCAGATCCCTGCAACCATTGCACCTGCTGGCTCTTCTAGTCTGCCTCACACAGACATAGGGCTGTTTCCTGTGCCTGAGCCATTCCCGCTAATCATCCCAGCCCCCAGAAAATTGTTCTAGAGGTTAAATATCTTCACTATGAAATCATGCACCTTTCTGTAGTCTGCTTTATTCTAGCTTCTGTTCCCAACCAACAGGAATGTGCTGCTCTTATGAAATGTATTTTCCAAACTGACCTAAATCTAAGGCCCCTCATCTCATGTTTTGGTATGCAAAAAAAAAAAAAAAAATCATCTCAGATTAATGCTGCAGAGCTCCCAAGGCAGTAATTGCCATTTTTATTTACTACTTTCTATTTTCCCAGTGTTTATACACATAACATGCTTGCTTTCTCTTTCCCAATTAACAAGAATCCCATTTTTTTTCCCAAACCATTATATTTACTTTCGTCAGCCACAGGATTGTGGCTATTTGAACATTTAGCAAAAAAAAAAAAAGGCTCCCAATTATCATTTGTATTTTTCTACTCAAACTTCCTTTATTACCTGGCTCACGGTTGTTTTCAGCTCTCTGAAATTGACATTTTTAGAGTTGTAATGACGGATAATTGGTTTGCACTGGGCTCTGTTTGCACACAGCAAATATAACTGTGTAGTGATCATTGGTAACTAGGCAACCAGTTATGTTTTTAATTCTGTGATC
The DNA here is from genome assembly GCA_013389945.1 of Fregata magnificens. Lineage (NCBI taxonomy): Eukaryota > Metazoa > Chordata > Aves > Suliformes > Fregatidae > Fregata > Fregata magnificens. Next base: position 55,319 of record WAAD01039189.1, read on the forward strand.
AATTCCTTGCTATCTGTCAAGATTAAGCCTAACACAGCATGTGCCCACAAGGGATACAACAATTTTTGGAGTTAAGAACCCATCATCTATAAGATTGGGAGTAATAGCAGCATGAGGCCCCTGGTTTACCACTCTGACTGCAGTCTCTTACAGGCATGTAGCCTTTTTCTCTTTCAGTGGATGTGAATATTTAATGGTCTTGTAGTCTTGATGGTTAAGATAAGCATTATCCAGAAGCACTTAATTGGCTGCCACATTTTTTTCTGTGATTTAGGCAGTGACAGCAAACACATTTTTGCCCTTTTAAAGGGCACATTAAAGGTTAAAGCAAATCCTTAGCATTCAAAGGCTCTCATTTGGGTGGTTTGCCATTCAGAAGTCAGAAGGCCACTTGTGAAAGGCTTGAGTTGCTTTGCTCCTGCATCCTGGAAGGTCTCCTGGCAGTGGTTGCTGCATGGGACATTGGACAACTCTTGATTTTCTACTCTGTTGTTCCATGTGAACAATTCTTTCTTCCTTTTAACCTGGGGAAGTAATACTTGCCAAACCCAAGGGCTCGGAAAACTCCTTGTGAGGGAGCAAGTAAGGGTGGATGTGTCTGGAAAGGAAGGTGAGGTGGAAGCCAGGCAGCAGGGCAGGTTGAGACAGCAACCTTGGATAAGGGGTACAGTCCTACTGCACCCAAATGGAAGGAGCAGAGTGGGCCCCATGACTGCCTTGGTCCACCCAACAAGCACCAGAGAAAGCCATAGTCCCAACACAGCTCTGATGTCACTCAAGAAGTCACATTGGCCAGGCCAGAATCAGTATACATACAGCCCCACTCAGGCAAGGACTTAAATGCAGCTCCCAGGCTAATGGGTGGCAGGAGCAAGGGTGGAGGTCCCAGATGAGGCTGGTCAAGGTAATTACAGGCTGTTGTACTAGGGACTCTGACACTCCTCAGCCTAGGCCTGAATCTGCTCTGCTACCTAACTTGTGTTCCAGACGGATCACTAGTAGACACTTCATATAAAAGAAATCCATTTTAGCTTCATGCAAAAAAGAAAACATAGCCCATCTGGAGCAGGTCATAACAACTCTTCCGTCACTGTCCATCTGCAATGAATGTTACGTGGGGCTTAGAAAGAAATCTTTACAAGCTCCATCTCCAGACTCTCTTTGCAACTTCCCCTTCTTGCTGTTGCTGCTTGCTGAAAGGAGCCATATGGATTTTGTACTGAACATTGCATAAATGCTAATATGTAAGTATACTTAGAGGTGGCATATGGGCAATAGTAAATGGAAATGAGTGCTTTTTTGGTTCAGATTACACAGGCAAGTTCAGCGAAGCCAGATGCTGCAGTGCAGTCAGGAAGCTTCATTCACCTGGAGTCCCAGGTTCAGATCTTGATTGGGGTTATTTCCGCACTTGGCTGCGCTGGCTGACTTTGTCAGCAGTATTGATGTTTGCCAGCAGATGTAGAAAATCCTGAAGACTTCATCCATTGTAAAAAACCCCACAACATACAGTTTGAGCTGGGTGATATTGTAGACTAGTCAGAGACACAGATCTCTGTCCTTTGGGGTACTATAGGTACAAATGTACATGTTGGAGTTATTTGTGTCAATTTAGAAAAGTCATGTTGTAGTCTAATAGCTGACAGAACAGTCTGCTATAGCTAGTAGATGAAGGAAATTCTTTTAGCTTTGAATCCTGGCTGAGCATCAGAAAGTCCTGGGATATGTGGGTGTTTGTGGGCTTCAGTGCCCTCTCTGTCGGGGAGGGTAACATGATTCATTCTGGTGCAGCGTGTCACAGCTCCTGTTGTGCCTGCCTCGGTCAGGGAGCAGGAGCATTCTCTGTGCTCAGGCAACAGGTATTATTTGAGCTGCGTCTGAAGGCTCTGGACCAAGTCCCATCTGGCAACCTCCAGGCGAGCTGATGTCTGCACAGTAACTGGCCGTGTTAAGAAATCTCCTACAAAATGGACTTTACTCTTTTCTATTTTTCAGTGTTTGGGGGATTTACTCGTAGAGCCACAAGCAGAAAAAAAAAAAAATCCAAGTTGAGCAGAGTTGGAAATTTTTCATGAAACTGTAGATAGAGCATCCCCTTTGATAATAGTACCATAATTTTATCTGTTCTGATTAAAAGGTTAATTAGATTTAGAGCATTTATACACACAGGAAAAATGACAGCATCCTGACAGATTTTTACAAGTTGCTCAGGGGCTGACTTACAGCAAATCCACTGTGGTCACTACATTTCCCACTTCTGTCACAGCCTGATGTCTCTTGTTTACAGCCTCGCCTGCAGCATTAAATAGCAGCCATAAAGCATTTTGCCACTGGTCCTGCCAGCTGATGAGTCCATTTTAAAGCCTGCTCATTGCATTGCGTCCATTTCTCTTTGCATAGGGAAGTAGTTAGTTTTGAATGTCACCCAGTCCTACGGAGGCAAATGGGAAGATGGATTATGCTGGCAGCAATCCATCCATCTGTTCATCTGCCAACACTAATGTTTAGCTTTTCAGGCTCCCAGTTGTCTTAAATAATGCTGACCTACAGGATCTGGGGTGGGAAAGGTCACGTAGCTCATTTTGTCTTCCATTTCTTAAGTGGTAATTAAACTTTCTGGGGTGTTAGAGCTACATGCAGGAATTGCTGATGGGCAGTATTTATGAAGTTGAGGTTAAATCCTTTTCTGAGGTGCTGTGTTGCATGAGACTTTTACCATCACATTGGCTGCAGCATCCCCACTGTATCTTCTCAGAATATTCCTTAAAAAAGGTGTTTATGAAGGATTCCTGTCTGTTTCCCATGAGTGATTGGGTGTCTGCATAGACAATATTTCCTCTCTTTTGATTGATATTACCAAGCTGTATCTATAGAGTGGTTTTGTCTCTCCTTGCTGTAGAGTGTTCAGCTTTGGGTAGGTGTGGGTACTTTGAGACAACCACAAAGGCTGCAGACTTTCAGTGCTGTCCAGGAGCCAAGTTACTAGAAGAAAGGTGGTTGTTTGCCTGCAGCTCAGCCATGATGCTCTTGGTTCAGCTCTTAGCACCGCCTTGGTAATATAAATGTGCATGCAAGGACTCTCACCAGCTACTATGATCTGTGTCTTATTTTTTCCCAGGTACAAAAAAATTAAAGGTTAACAAGAATGTAGCAACCTTCATGAGACACTTAGAATGTTTTGCAGAATGGAATGAAAGTAACGATACCTAACTGATTGCGAGGGAAATACAGAACCCAGAGCTGGTTGGGAGCAGCCAGCGTCAGACCCTGCAGCAAGTTAGTGGCCTAGAAAGGGGGATGGGGTATCTTGTGACTCTGGATCCAGGGTGGGTCTTCTTCACACTTAAGGTCATGGGGACTATGTGATGTAGCTAATATCTGAGATCCACAGCATAGGGAGAAGGGATCTGGTTTACTGTCCTTCTACCTCACTCACTTAGAAAGGGCTGCAGAACTGCTGCATTTATTCTTACTTTTCTTCACAATCTTACATGTGCCATGGCTAACCTGCACTGCAAGAAGATGCAGCTTACTTGCACAAAGTGTCCAGTGCATTTGAGCAAACAAAACTGTTTTCTTACAGCTGGCTCTAAGCAAAGGGGCATATCCTGCTTCCTCCTCCATCACCTTTCACTATAGAGTAGGAACTGGTGGAGCACCAAAAAGAAAGAGTTCCTTGGCAATACTGTTAAGTTAAAATATATAGATGTGGTTAGGAGCATCCCAAGAGCATATGCGTTGGTATTAATCAGTCTTAGAATTTGTTTCTTAATGGCAACTTTAAAAACATTGCCAGTAAACCATGCGTGACGTGACATGTGTGGGGGCAGGTGAGGCCAGGTTTGGGTGTGGTGAGAAATCCCATGGATGTGTATTGCCTCCAGTCTGATCTCTCCAAATCCCATTCCTGTGGGGTCACCTGGGAGTTAATGCCCAGCTGGGGTAAAAGACAGCCCAGAGAGATTCTCTTACCTTGAATGTGTCTGGTATCGTTTTATGTTAAATATCTTGACATAAGGGATCTACTCAGAGAACTCCTTGGTGACCAGCTGTTTAGGATACACCACACTTGGGAAGTTGCCCTCTGGAACTTCCCAGTGTGCTGGGATTTGTGCCTGAAGGCATTTACCCTGGTGTCTGCAAGTGGAGGAACCCAGAGTTCCTGCCCAGTCCAAATTGGCCACTTCTGCTCAGCCCTGAGCTGCTCTGGGCAGTTCACCAGCTGCCATGTCTCTGCAGTCACAGAGTCATTAGCAGAAAAATAATAGCTGTATACGCAGTAGAACAACAGTTCCCCACAGGCAGAGATCCAATTTCAAGAAGCTGTTATGTTCCTATAGCCTTCTCTGTCTCCCAGTGCAATAAACCAGTTTTTGCCCCTGTCTGGCCCCACCTGTTTGTGGTGATACCTCCTTTCTTCCACCCATAGCACTCACAGCCCCCACATCCCCTCGCTCCTAGCTGGGGGAAAGGCCGGACACTGCAGCTGGTTCTGCGCTCTCCGCCCTGGTCAGCAGCAGGTTGAGCAGAGCAATTAAGCTTGCTAATTGCAAGCCACAAGCCTTCCTACAGGGAAGACACCAACAGGAGTCTTCTCCAGCCATTGGTGTGCCTAAAACTTCTAATACAGACAGGCAGGCGAAAGGAGCTAGGAAAAAAAATAATAATTTCCATAGCTAATTGAAATGGAGAGGAAGGGAAGAGGTGCAAATCCAACTTGAAAGAGCAGCCTTTGCCTCTGATAGTCAACTGGGAAAAATAACGTACTGGAGCATTCAAGAATATGAAACACAAGCAAATAAATGATGCTGACAGCCTGATCAAAGGGTTGCTATACAAGAGAGAGCCTCTGTCAGTGCTGGTCTTGCCTCCATGTGCTTAGGAACATTCCCCAATAAATTTGATGAACAGCTACATGTAATGTAGGAGAAACTAACTGAATTTGCTCTTGGGATCCATTCCTGATGTAAAGTGCTTTCAGACTCCATAGTCCATTAAAACTATGCTTATCAAAAGATGCAAAAGAGAGAGGCAGGGTACTTTTGTCTCCAGTTCCTGAGTTCACATGGAGGCGAAGGATCTGAACACACAAGTAGATGGAAAAGCTGAGACATCAGTTGGATCTGATCTATACCAGGGCATTTACTGGCAAAACTGTCTGCATAGTGATACTGCTATAGATACTGCTCCCCTGTGGATATACTTATTCTGTAATAACAGATCCAAACCAATAACAACTTTCTGGAGTAAGAGTGCCCATCAGGTGATGGAGTGGTACGTGCCTGGAGTGGTACCACTGTTTGGAGTAAAAAGTTCTCTAGTAAGTTTGTATGTGTGTAGGGCAACTCCTAGATATAAAACACAGCAGAAAAGATAAGAGTCTTTGCTAGGACAAAAAGCATACTCTGAAATTTACTAATCATACTAAAATCCCTCCCAAAACAAGGCACCTTGCAGGTTGTACATCCCTTGCTGGGCGTAGGTAAATAGCATGTGCAGAGGAAGAGGGAGTTCCACTGGGACTTTACCACTTCTTCATTAATATGTCACCAACCTGAATTAGGAATATTTTTTCCAGAGAAAGCAAGGCCAAAGACAGAACTGGTATTTTAGGAAGACGGTTCCTGTACCCCAAATCTCTAATTGGGCCTAATTGTGGCTGGAGTGCAGCCTGTCCTTCCCAGTGGTCTTACTCAGCTAGGATGAAGGGTAAAAGATTCCTCTAAACTGCATATTGCAGAGTAGGAAGCTGTGAGAGAGCCCACGACCTCACCTTTGGAGAATGCACAGCGCTGAGCCTCAGGAAAATAGAGCAAAAAACTCTGCAACAGCAGCTTTTCCACGCTTGAAACAGCTCTGGAGAGGCAGGGGGTTCCCAGTGGCTATCGTGGCAGCTGAATGAAATTGTCACTTGTGATAAGGCATCCTGAGAGCTGGGGAAATCCTGGCTCTGTGCCCACTGGCACAGGTCCAAGTGATTTCACTGGAGCCAAGATTTTTATTCTGTATGTGAAATGAATTGCCAGGGTGAAGCTGCAAAAATAACGCCTGGTAATGAAATCCGCTTACAGCAATGCGCCTATGCGCCAGAGCCCTGCTGCGAGCAGGGGTGTTTGCACTGGCTCTGAAGAACACCACGTTGTTCTTGTAAGAGGGAGGATGAGTCAGGAAGTGTGAAGTGCCACTGAATTCGTCTAGGATGTCACACAACTGCCCATTTGTAGGCAAACTCACATTTTCCTGGGGGATTTTTTTGACCCACTTTTTTTTTTTTGTTTGCTAGCTTTCCCTGAATTCCCACCAACCCCAGGGACTATCCATCAATATCACCATAGCAACAAGAAGTCATTAATGGTATCCTCCCTATGGACAGTCAGAGTCTACATGGCACTGAGCTCGGTGGTGAGCCATCGCCATCAGCTTCAAGGAGAAAAGCGAGAGCTCAGTGTCTCTGTGGGATCAGTCCTCTCATTCTCCCTCCCCTACATCTCCCCAGAGAGGTCCTGCATTGCATGGTGCCAGTAAGGGACACATTTCTTCCCTTAACAAGTTATGCGCAGTGTGTGCTGTAGGGAACTGCTGCCAGGAAATGATGGGGCTGGATTTGCTGCCCAAGTAAGGATAAATGTGCCTCTCTTGGGTTTGTTTGCACGGGGCTGTGGCACTGAGAGACACTTTACATTGCAAATAAGCAACTTATCCTGCAAACCTACAGGGAACTCAGAGCAAAGCAGAAGGCTTGGGGGCCAGGAAAGGGGAACGGCAGGCTAAACTGGGAGCAGAGATAAAAGACATGTCATATAATTCTGCTAAATGGTGAGGGAAGGGAAATCCTCAGCGGCTGTAAATTAGCATTGACAAGCTATACTGATTTACACCCAGCTTATGATCTGGCCCACAGTCTAATCAGCTGAAAAGCATCAGCATCTGAAAGGGAGGGGGTTGTTTAGAGAGGCCCGTGGGAGGAGTTGGGGATTGAGGAGTTGAAAATGTGCAAAAAAGAAGAAAAGAAATTCTCCTAGGTAGGTAGGTGGGGAAAAGCTTGCGATGTTCCCCGGGGCTAATGCAGTGGCAGAGCCTGGCCAGCTGTACCAGTTCCCTGTCAGGACCCTCAGTGGCTGGTGGCAGGCAACATGCAGCGCTGGATCTTCTGAGGGCAAATCCCTCAACTGAGACAGCTGACGGGTGCAGTCCTACCAGATTTTCTGTAGAAGCATTGCTAAGTACCTCCACGCTTGGAGGAGTGGGAACTATGACTGCCCGTGGCCATCCACGCCCCGGCCAGGACTGCTGACGCTACTGCCATCCAGATTTCCTCACGCTGAACCTGCCTCCGCCAGCAATATGCCAAAGTGCCTGACAGCTTTGGGATGTGACCAAACAAGGCGTAGGATGAGATCATCCATCTTCCTCACCCTCCTGAACACCTACTTCCTCCTGTAGGCCTCCCTCTGAGCTCATCGATGAGGCATGCATTGGCTGGCTTGGACGGACTCTGCTCCTCCACCTTCCCTCGGCTTTGGGGGGTGCTGGACTAGATCCCAATGCAAAGTTAGTGAACTGAGATCAATAGAGTTAGGTTGGGGGATTTTTTTTTTCCCCACTAGTGAGATGAGAGTCGGGGTTCATATTGCCTTGTTTGAAAGACCAATGCGGTAGGCCACTCGTGCACTCAAAGTTTGAGGTTTATGGCTGTGCTGCAAAATACCTTCCTGGTAAAAGGAAGGGAGCAGAAACTTTTGACGTACACCTTATTCTTAGAATTAATGTGTGATTTCTTTCCTCTTCCCTATGCATTTTAAGGATTGGGCTGGGACTCTTGGGGCAATGTTACAACAAGGAATTAGGAATCCCTTCAACAACCCTGATGGATCCAACTGTATAGGACTGGTTTTCTGTTGTCTTCCTGGGACAGGTGGAGGCAACATAACAGGACATGGGAAAAGCTGTGTTTCTGTGTTCCCTGTTGGTCATGTATTGCTAGTCCAGCCAGGAGTATTTCTTGAAATACTTGAAAAAATCCAGCACCATGATTCAGGCTCTGCACATCATGAGATTACATTATGCGTTAAATGATGATGTTAAAAAAAAGCCTGACTGTTTTGTTTTTTTTTTTCATTCAGTGTGACTTGGCTTTTTACCTCTTTCTTGCCAGAGAATGAGTGAAAACTGTGAGTTGAAAAGCCAGTCTTCAGTGCACGCTGGAAGAAAGCTTGGAGCCGGGTATGGAGGCAGGGTTGGAGCCTGTGCTTAGCTCGTGCCTGTTCCTCACGAGGCTAATAGTGCTTGCTGTGTGTGTATGCCAGGACCAGGGTGGGTGGTGGGCAAGATCTGTTCTGCATGACCCAAAGGCATGGGAATGCTTGGTTCATGGCGTGTGTACGGGGCAGGGGAAACCACCTGGTCCTGAACATCAGCTAACTAAAGCTAAGCATTGGCTCTACTTGGTTATAACCCTCATGGGCTCTTTCCCCAGCTGTAAGAGGGGAGCAGAGTGGCTCATGGTGTTACAGGGAAGTGCAGGATCTACCGATCAGATGCACCCTGTAGGTTCATTGGTTCTGTCTGTGATCTGTCCCAAGAGAGGACTTTATTGCAAATAGGACTTTCTTCCTCCTGAGAAGCAGTCATCCAAAGGAGCTTTGTGGCCAACCAGGGTGTTGACTCACTGAAACCTTGGCATGTGATGGGTGATGCCATCTCCTGGGGTGCTTCACAGCCGATGCTGCTGAGCAGCTCCAGCTGGGGCATATGATGGGGGTGTCACACTGGTGTCTCCAGGAGTGTTTGTTACAGTAACGCACATACTCAGCCTTCCTTTGCTGCAAGGTCAATGCTAGCCCTCTCAAGCTCCATTCCCTGGGCTGCATTGTCAGCAAAGACTGTTGGAGTAATATTGTCCGAGAGATGGAGTGGTGCATTGGTGAAACAAAAGGGGGTACCCTTTCCCAAAGCAACGAATCAAGAGAGAACGCAGGTCACCTTGAAAGTATGCTGCACTGGACTGCCTGCCCTTAGAGGTAGGCTGGAAGTATGATGTCATCACAGCCTTTCTGAAGGAGGAACACAAGGAGAAAACCATGCTGTGACACAAGAAGGAGAAGCTGCTCAGACTTAGAGAGCAGCCAGAAAAATTAGTCAAAGGCACTGCTGCCAAGTGCACAGATGTGTGGAGCAGTAGGGCTTCTCAGGTTAAACCTTTCATGTCAATAAAGCAAAGTTCCCAAACAGCTTAAAAACCCCACAGAAAGGGAGCCAAGAACGCTTAAGACCTTCAAGTGATTCCATAAAATTTTGAGATTAGCTTTTCCACTGCCTTGAGACTATTTAGGAGCCAATCTGACCAAAATAGAAGTTCACATGAAGTTATGGTGATTCCTACACTCTCCCTGGTGGAACTGTATGTACCATAGCAGGATGTTCTCATGATGATCAACAGATAATGTGGATAGATTCTCCTCTGGCACATCTGGCTGGCACACGTATACCTTTGGGCTGCTCTGATCTGCCAGCCCTGACCATGGCCAAGACCAGTTCTTTTTCTGGAGGCAATGGTAATGGTGGTGATGCTTCAGAAGTGGTACCTGTTAAGCAGCAGCCACAGATGGGCTGTGTAAACTTCTGTTGAATGCAGTGGGATGGAGGAAGAGTTGGGGAAGCCGGATTAAAAAATGAAAAGAATGAGGAGAAGAGATGTGAAAGGAGGAAAATGGTTAGATGATATCATGTGACAAGGCAAGCAGCTCATTGCACAGCAGAAATTTAATGCCATTGCCTGTGCTCTCGGCTACCTCCTAGACCCTGGACTGCACTGGATCTTCAGAGGTTCAAGAGAGACTTTGTTCCCCATGCCAAGCTGTCTCTGAGATGACATGGTCCATGCTTATGATTAAGCTGAGAACACAAGGACTATAAATACAGTGAGCAGACTACAGAGGTTATGGTTTTCTCTATATTACCTAGTTTTGAAACCAAGATAGCAGTTGTTCCTCTTGTTAGTGATCCTGATTTGTGCCATGGAGCAGACAATGAAAGCAGGGATAATACTGTAAACTCAAGGAAAGTTATGCTCAGCTGTTTACCCTAGGAAGGAAAAGAAACCCAGGAAATTGTACTGGTTTAGATAACTCCTGTGGCTGTACCTCTCCTGCTGCAATTACCAGTCACTATATAAGCCCTGTTCCTGTTTCAGCTGCTAGAACAGACAAAAAACTCCAAGAAATATAACTGCAATCACCTAATCATCCTACTGCGTCAACTAGTTCCTGCAGCACAGCTCTGGTTCCTGCAGAACAGCTAAGAAAGCAAATACAGCCAAGGCACCTTTATTTTTCTTGTTAACCTTTAACTTGAAAAAATAGATGTATCTGGCATTCTTTCCCTTGAGATTGCTGGTGTTCTGCTAAGGCAATGAAGTGGAGTGATGCGCATGACATGGCAGTAGACAGATCATGCTGTGTCCATGAGGTTTGCTGTATCAGAAAGCAAAAAACTCACAGCAGTATCATAGCTTGCTAAAATCCTTTGTACAGCTCTTTGAAATGTGCCTTTCACATCCCTCTAGCTGGTTAGATCTCTGAAATAAAAGGGAGACTGTACTCCAGAATAAACCAACCTCTGTTCAGTGGTGCAATTTGCAAAACCCAATGCAGAGAAATCAGAATAGGACCTGAAGGTTAGTTTAATCTCTTATTTCAAGATGGAGTAAGGTGACTCGGGTTACTCCCTTCCCCTGGAAACAGAACTTTGGTGTGATGGCCATGACTCAGAAGTTAATTTGCTTGTGACGGAGATGTTGTAAATGTGGAGAGTGGAAAATGTACCAGACTCACTTGATCTCTCTGATCAAGGCAGGAGAGGCCAGACAATAGCAAGCTGCTCTCCACCATCTCATGGAACAACCTTCCCTGTTTGACAAGTCTATCGAGAAAATCTTGCTGCAGTGAACTCTGCAAAGCAGCACTGTCAAACTTACTCAGCCCTGCCAGATTTGGTGGCCTCTTTTCCTGAGGCCTTGTGAGGCTCTGTGGTCCCCTGTCCTGATGTCCCTGGAGTCCTTGGACATGACTGGTCCTCTCCACAGTGCTTTTCACCAGCGCTGAACAACTTATCCTGTGCCTGCCTGTTTCATCCTCCTGACAATTTGTCTGGTGCTTTGCTGGAAAGATCAGCCAGGCAGAACAGTTCTTATGTGTATGGGAAGGAATAATTTGTCCTTCAAGCTTTAATCCTTGAGAAATAAGTTCTTTGGGGGGATTTTGCAGGAAAATGAAGGTTAGTGGCAAGTCTCCAAGCAGGCACTTACCAGAGTAGTGGAGGAGAAGTTGATTAAACAGAATCACATGGTAGAAAATAAGCTGAGCACACGATGCCTTTAGTCTTATGCTTACTTAAGGCGTGAGGCTCATAACCACCAGGAGCTTTTCAGTCCCTGAGCCAGAGAACAGGCAAATGTTGCACAGACAGTGTGATCAAAGAGCAATAATGTGCCATTCCCACAGCAGCAGCCAACACTAAGCTCCTTTTTGCTATTTGGCCTGGAATAAGTCAGCATTGGCCTGGAGGATTGCTGGATTAGAATAAAGTCCTAGCTTTGGGGAAGTGTGGACAGGACTGCCTGGAAGTACCCAGGTGGGTAAACGAAGGAGTACAGCATCAACCCACAGTGCTCATGTACACCAGGGAGCAACAAAGAACTGGCAAGTCACTGCTTGGTTTAACTGGAAGAGAATGCAGGGTGCATTAGGACTGCTGTGTACCTTTAGGAGAGGGTGAGTTAGGACCCTGAGTTGGGTCACTGCGTGAGAGATCAGCATTTACTTCTCTCTTACTACTCCATTGGCTCACAATTGTGAGGCATTTGCTAGTTTCCATACCTGGGATCACCTGCTGTAGCTGTAGACTGTAGTTATAGCTCTGAGGTGGTGGGAGGACAAACTCATGTTGCTGTAGTTCCCAGTGGTTCTTCGACGGCGACCGTGTAAGACTTCAGCTAAATATTCTGTATGGACAGTGAGCCTGCAAGGATGTGCTGAAAGATCATCTTTAGCATATCAACCATAAGCATATTAACTCAGATATTTTTTCTGTCTCCATCCGGTGCTCTCCTCCAGCAGAGTGCCAAGAACATGTTTGTGGTCATGTTACTTTAGAGCTGCTTGTGTAGACACATGCTTTATATTATAGCAGTGTCACTGACCTGACAAACGCAGGCATCTGAGCTGAAACTGTGATGCTGTTGCTGTGTGCTGTGAGGAATGGAGCACAAGAACAGGGGAAGGAGGGAGGAGGGCTCAGTGTTTCCTGTTTACAGGTGAGGTCAGAATTACCTGGTGTTTTAGAGAGAGACCTCTGCTTTCTTACTGCTCCAAGCACCCCTGGGCAGCGGGGGAAGCAGGCTGTGCCTCAGCACAGCCGGTCCCCCTTCACAGATCATGACTCGGACAGCAGTTGGCCTGGGTGATCAGTGAAGTTAAGCTTTGCTACCTGACATGCTGTGCGTAGCCCTCAGGGTAGTGACATGGGGGGAACGGGGCAGATAAGAAGAGTTCAGTAGGAAGGAGATGGTCCTCTCAAGGATGGAGTGACGGGGAAGAAAGGCGCTCCTGTCCAAGCTGGCTGTTATGAGATCTCCACAGCTGCCTTGCAGGCATGAGGTGAAACAGAGCTCACCGATTTCTGAGGCTCCCCCTCACTGCAGCCAGGGCACTGAACCCCCTTGCACGCCCACCTGTGAGCTACATCCAGGTGCACCTTTGCTCTGAGCTCTCCTGAAAGTATCAGAGGGACTTCCCGTGTCTTAGAGCACAAAGTCACTTTTTAGAGAAAGAAAATTCATCTCTGATGGGTGACAAAGATTAAAATAAATTATTTGGAAACAAAATTCCCCTCTTCCTCCACTTAATCCAGTAATTTTTGGTGCCTGCCTACATGTCAGCAAACTCTGCAGAGCCTCCTCTGGAAAGTCTCTTGTCTCCTGCCATCTCTCACAGCCGGCTCTGGCTGTTCTCTGTCTTCTCTGGGTCCTCCACTCTGCAAACCTGCCTCTGCTGCCCCTCTCTGTCCCTCACTCTCTGCCTGCCCCATGCTGCCTGCAGGACGTTTCTCCCAGCTGCTCCTTCCCTGAAAGCAACTTTTGCTGCCGCACGCACATCTTCTGGAAAATGCTGCCCTGGCAAAGCAGCAGCAGGTCCCTGCTGCCCGGCAGTGCTCATGAGCACTGGCACCTTCCACACCCGCTGGGGAAATCGGCCTCTGCTCTCCTGCAGGGCAAAGGGGTACCCTCTCCTGCCGGCGGGTTTGAGGCATTCCCCCCGTGTAACGGAGGGACGCAAACCCCCCCCGCGTGGTCTGTGCCACGCACCTGAGCAGGCAGGGGCCTGCGGCCACCCACACCTGGTGTCACTGCAGCTGCATTGCAGCCCAAAGAGGGGTCAGCACTATGGACCCCGGCAATAAGTTTCCACCTGAAGAGAGACCGTGAGGACTCAAGTCAGTTGTATTTTCGGTGCTGCCCCGTCTGTCGGTGAAGGGAGCAGCCACAGACAGATCCCACCCCATCGTTTCTGTGCCTCTGCTTCCTTGCTCTTCTCGTGACTGCTTCTCCCTTTGCCTGTGCGCTTCCTTCACTGGCTGGCTCGCTCTCACATGCACACACGCAGCGCTTGCCAAGCAAGTGTGTAGCCCAGGAACCTGCCTCACATGGGCCTTACTGTATGTAACTCCTTGCCTTGGGCAAGGACCGCTTTATTCTCAACTCTCACTACAGCAAGGGTTGTTTTCTCTTTCTACTTGGTCTGAAAGCAGAGTGCAGAAAGTACACGGTGGCTTTAGTCCCGTGGCTGTGACTGGATCACAGACCAACCTGACAAGCCATGGCATCTCTCATTAACAGCACTTTCTCATAGGAGCCCTTCGGCACTACCAGGAGCCCTGTTCCCTACTCAGTGACTGGCTCTCACATCATCTTATTCTCTCTTTCTTGACAGATCATGTTATAACCTATGATCACAGAAAGTCCTGATCCTCACGTTTCTCTGCTGTCACCTGTGGGCTCCTCCAGAGCCGTGAAGAAGGGGGAACTCCAGCCCCACCATGAGAAGACTGGGTGAGAAGTGCCTATGACATCTTGGGGAACAGCCACACTTGGACAGCTAGTTTTAATTTTTATTTTTAGCAATTACGACAGACTGAAATAATGTTCTCCATTCAGCGGTGATCTACAGGAGTAGCCCTGCCTTCTCTCTCTGGGATTAGATTAGAGATAGTTTCATTAATGCAGGGAAAGTATGTTAATTTGAATCACTCTAAGCAAGGGGTGAATCAAGCTACCAGCGAGTTACCAAGATTGGCTTCCAGGTAATACACTGCCTCAGACTTCTCCTCAGATGGAAGATGTCTGTTGGTGCCTCACACGGTTAGATGCCTGAGGTGTCTTAGCCTTCAGGGAGTAGCAAGCCTCTTCATTCCCCTCCTGGTCAAGGTGGCTGTGCTGCCTGAATGGTTGGCAGTGTGCAGAGAACGCAGCTGTACCACAAAGCAAACAGTCTGGGCTGTAACTTACATGGTCCTGTCTTGCTTTACCAAGACCTCTTCCTGGGTGGTCAGCCTGGTTGGTTCTTGCCTGGCTATTAGAGACCGATGCCCCACCATCCCAGCTCTAAATTGCCCATGGGAATCTGAGGCTAACACCATATCCCCTGCCCAATCTTGTTTTCCTTTACATAGGGCACTTACTTGTTCCCTTTGCCTCTGGTTGCCAAGGGAGGGAGTGGACAGGGCTCTAGCAGACACTGATGTCTTCTGTGACTGCTGGCAAGTCCATGAGGCCTAAATCCTTAAGAGAAATTTGTAGTCTCTCCATTCAACGTAAGGAGGCACCTTCCACTTCCAAGGATGACTTAGACCTACATCCTGCTGGCCCAAACTGAAGTTTTGGGATTTAATTCTCCACATTGCTCTGAACATGTGGTTTAGTCACTTAGGTTCCCTGGGCATTACAATGCTGAACACAGATCATAGGAACGGCCGTGGAAACCACACCTTCTCTTTCTGGGCCTTCACTGAGCTGTCGTGGGAGGTGATCATTTGGGCCTGTTGCTAAGGGGTCAGGAGGGTGCATTTGTGAAAGTCTGTGAGGTACCTTTGTCTCTGCACTAGAAAGGCCTTGGAAGTGCTTGGCTACCAGTCATTAAACCATATGCATCTTCCCTGTGAAGGGTAAATCAGAGTATTAAGGGGATGCAGTGTGACTCTCATGGACAAAACCATCACCAGTCAGCCTTCTTCTTCCTCCTTGCTACTTGAGCCTTCCAGGAGACCACACTGTCATGTCATCCTTTCCCACCCCCAGCCTCCTCCTTAATCCACACACTCTTGTCTGCACCCCATTTGAGGGAAAGAACCTCACTATCTCTTGTAAACCTCCTGTCTCCTTAGTGCTGCTATGTGAGTAAGTTGAGCCTGCAGCAAACACTTTTGAGCATTCATCACTAGAGTTGAGCAGTGTTATTGTGAGGGATTGCTGAGGGTAGGTAGGATAAACTGCTCCAAATTCAGATGGGTAGTGTAAAGCCACTGTTGGCTTGGCTAGAGATCGAAAAGATTCCCTGCCCCAAGCCCCATGGCTCATCTAGTTATGCTGCTCTGTTTCTACCCAAGCTGTTGGTGTTTGGCTTCTGCGTTCCCTGGAAGCAGACCTGCTGTTGCATCCTGTGAGTCATCACCAGGCTGCTTCAGTAACTCATCTTTCCTTCCATTCACAGGTCTTCTACGCATGGCAACTCAACCCATGTGAGAGCTCTCTTTTGTGAGTACCCAGCAGCACACTTTGCTGTCTGTGGTCTGTGGACATTGACTGGCATCTAAGCGACACCCCAGCTCCCTCCTCTCCCCCTAGACGCCACTGTCTTAGAGCCTCCATGTGCATTTGCTATGACATACATCAATGTTGATGAGAGACAGGAACACTGCCGGGTGATCTTGAGCTGCCAAAGTAATCAGCTCTATGCACAACATGGCTTAAAGGATTTTTCGGTTAGCAGCATGCATCCACTAAAGAACCTAGACACTCATATTTTTTCTGGGGACTTCCACACTCTAGACTCCTGCCACACAGGCAAGGCACCTTTGGCCAGTCCTGTGGAAAACCGGATGTATCGGAGCGTGGAGAACCTTCACTGGGCAACAGTTCCTGACTCTGGGCTTTATTCTCACTGCCGGAGCCTGGATAACGAGATCATCTTTCGCTATAGAGGCACCAGTCAGTGGACAGAAGGCTGTGTGGATGTGGCCCCAGTACAGAGCACATCAGACTCTCTGAGAAACCTTTCTCTCCATGCTAAACAGACATCTCGATCAGCACAGAACGTGCTCCTCCCTCCCTTTGCCAAAGTGCCTCAATGGCTTTTCCCTTCTGCAGAGGAAAGAGCCCTACACGCGGATGCCAAAAAAGAGCTGAAGGAGAAGCTGAGGCTGCACAGCAGTAAGGTGGCAGAGCCCTGCAAGCCAGTGCGTCCACAGGCGGCCCTGCCTGACCTGATGGCCCGGGAGTTTTTTGAATGCCAGATGTGCCGGCAGTACAAGAATGGTTGTGCTGTCAACTGCTGCACGGTTTTGGTGGAACACACTGCTCTCAGGCACAGCCTCACAGGGAGGCAGAGACTGTGTTTTGCACACAGGATCATCAGTCCAGAAGACATCAAGCAGGAGGCTCAGAGGAGGCTTCAGCTCCGAAGGCAGAATAGCTCCCCCAATTTGCCCCTTCAGCATGCCGGGGAAAGCCATGAGATGGCCAAATCCAGAACAGCAGAAACCCTGGAACAATATAGCGGGGAAACAGATGTCAAAGCCACATTGGGGCAGAGCAAGAAAGGCCGCTGCAAAGGGAGGCTCTACATACCCACCTTTGAGGAATTCAAGCAAATGAGAAGTAAGGAGGCAAATTCATTTGCCAGCAGCAGTGGGCCAACAGAATGCTTGAATAAGGGTCTGCCTGCAAACCACACCCTGGAGGAGGAGAACAGTAAGAACATCTGTCCAGAAGCTCTGGGGACCAAAGCTGTGAATGAAGCCGCTGTCACAGCAGAGGATGACGACGATGTGTTCCATGAAAACCACACCTCTGCTGGCTTTTCCCAATATCCAGCCACATGGGATGGTTTCAGAATGAGCAGCCCTGAGGTGAAGGACAGAACCTTCCAGATCTCCAACCCGGATAGATCCCCGTTTCCCATTTGCTCTAGCCCTATTCCACGATCACCTTTGCAGGCAGTAGCGATGCACAGAGCTGGGCAGGAGATCTTCAGTGATGAGCAGCAGAAAGGAGAGACAAGACAATTAAATGATGTCCTCCACCTTGCAGGGCAGTCGCTGGCTTCTGAAGCTCAGTCCTCTTGCTGTTCATCGCTGCTGTTAGAAGCCACAGACTTATCCAGCTATGGAGCTAAACTACAAAAAATGAAGGATGAATTCATAGGTTCAGCCCTGGAACTTATTAAGAAAAGGTAACATGCTCTGTGGGATCACCTGAAAGCAGTTCCCTTGTTAATGATCTGGTCTCTCCTGATATGTACATTTAACTCCAGTAGCATAAATATGCAGAGCCTTTCATCTTAGGGTCTCTGATAGCCACATGGACGTGTCTTTAAGCTGCTGAGCTTAAACTCCATCTTTGCGTGGGATTAAACATCAAAAAGCATTTTCATCTAGACTTTGCCTTTTTGTACACCTTAATCCTGTCCAGAGGGCAGCTATTAGTAGTCCTGGCACCCAGTTTCCCACCCATTTTATTTCTGTAAGAAATTGTTAAAAGGTCTTTTTTTTTTTTTTAACATCTGTTAAAAGTAGAGGACAGCAGAGGGATACAAAGTACTAGTATGATTCCTTTGAAAAAAGATGTAGAGTCTGCCCCACCACTGCAGGACATGAATTTAGGTAGTGTGACACATATGCAGCAACAAGTGCTTTCACTTGCTGCCTGTATGTAGTGAACTGGCAAACAAATGAGAGCAAGGTGGCTGCTATGAGTGTTTAAGCACCCTCTGGAGACCAGCACAGGCAGCGAGTGAAAGTACTTGCAAATACTGTCCTTCTGCCAACTCAGACGGTGTAAGCAGTGACAGAAAATACTCCCTCTTCTCCAACCAGGCTTTTCCCCTTCTCCGGGTAAGATGTTCAGAAGGACTGCTTTCTCGATCCTGGTTTTGGACACTGCAGTCCTGTTACCTCCCACCTGCCAAAGAAATGGGGATCCCTTTCTATGCAGGCAGGTGGCCCAACAAGAATCAGCAAAGTTCTGGAAACTAGGAATTTGGGGAAGTTATCACTGTCTTGTCACTAGATAATGCTGATGGGAAAAGGAGGAGTAAGTGTTGGTGGAGTGGTTTGTTTCCATATGCTTGGTGTTCAGGACTGGCTTTGCCAAGAATTACATTTGACTCGGTTCCTGGCTGCTTCTGACATCCACAGATGCGGTGCGTGAAATGCCAGGGCATCAACCTTGTACACTGACTTGGTATTTCTGGAATTCTATAGCTCTGAGGCTGGACTCAGGTTTTAGAGGAGATGATAGTGACTTCTGCACAGGAATGAGAGTCATCTGAAAGAAATTCTGTGGAGCTGAAGCTCCCCATCTAGACAGAGCCAGAGTGACAAGCAGAAATACTTCTGCAACTTTATAATCCAAAAGGAAGTAGGTGGTGTCAGAGCCCTGAATGCTTCCTTCAGCTGTCCAGCCCAGCCTTTGTGCTATGTTCTAGAGTATGAAAACCCGATGAAGAAACGGATGAGAAAGTTGTGGTATGCAACCATTTTCATCAAGTAGGCTATTTTTATCATTGATGTGAAATGAAATACACAGAATGGCACAAGCTGTGTGTAAGTGCATAAGAACAGCTGTCTCAGGGCAGATCAAAGGTTTGCCTAGTATCTGCAGCCTGAGGTGCACGTGTAGCGAAGTATACAGGAACTGGGTAGTGCATATGATCTTTCTTCCTACTACTCTCCCAGCCTCCAAACACTTTCTGCCCAGGGCCTTTATGGTTTCAGTGTGGTTTCTGTGCTTTTAATATCCGCAGTGGTTTTTGTTTCTGTGAATGCATTCAGTCTCCCTAGTTGGATTTGTTAAAATGTATGAGGTGATTTTATTAAAACCAAAATGGTAATTGATCTAAAATTGAGAATGACAGTGGTTCCAGTATTAGAGAGGTTGTTTCATGTGAAGGACCCACCCCGGCCTGTTTATTTTCCGTAGTAATAACAATTAATGGTAAAGGGTGTCATTTCTTCAGGATAGCAGGAGGAAGACAAATCTGTTGCAGTGCCAAAGTACTGGTTACTGGGAAACTCCAGTTTCCTTTATCAGGAAATTTCTCAATTTTCCATCATTTTCACCTGAGACTGTAAAGTGCCTGAATATTCATTTATAACTCAAGCTGATTCTCACTGCAGAGGTGGGAGACTTTTTGTCTGGATGTTTTGGGCCCTAAATTGTGATCACTGACATCCAGACCTCATTTTTTCTAAGTCTCAAATGAAATGAGCTGAAAGCTGGGGATGTGGTCCCATTTCCACAGATGCTGAGCTCAGAAAGCCTTTGATAGAGATGTTGTGATGGAGCATCACAAAATGAGCTGAAATGGTCTTCTCTTCCTAGTGTTTCTGTGTAAGTGTTACAGTTTTGCAAAGCAGTTCTGTTTGGTAAGTTAATTGCCTCCCTAGTAATTCATAGTTAATTACTTAAGACTCGTTCAAATGGCTTAATATTTCATCAGTGAAGGTTTGATTTTCAGCTTCATAATTATGGTGGCTTTAGCCCCCTCATACGTCACTGGATACCTTTAACTTAGCTTGTAGTCCTGGCAGGGAAGGGGTGTTGAGATCTAGGTGGAAATCCTGTACACATTTCAATATATAGTCTACTTTCTGAACTTGTTTAAGCAGCGAATTGTTGAGGATAAGGACATGTAAGGACCTGGGGTTCCTGTCTATGAAATGGGGGACAAGGTTACAACAAAAACCTGCACAAGGAAGCAAAGGACAAGAGTAAGAAAGAAGGCTTCCTGAAAAGAGTGATGGGATGACTGAAAGAGTATTTGGAATGACACTGGGATGGTGGGTACAGTAACAGCTTCCCATAGCAGAGGACTGCAAGTCTGGAAGGCAGGTGCCAGCAGCGAAGGAGCAGACAAAAGTGTTTCCATTATTCAGAAAGAGTCAGGAACATGTGGAAAGGGCTGAGAACTGCTGGCCTGGACAATGATACAACCATGAAGAATCCCATAGAGACCGTGAAGGAAAGCAGGTGCATTTCTAGTTATATACCACACACCCAGTGCCTCTGCTTCCATGAGATTCAGAGATGATGGCCCAGAGGTTTAAAAGGACATTCAGAAAGAACCTGTCCTCCCTGTACTGGCCTAAGCACATCATCTGTCTTGGAGAGAACAGGGAAAATTGACACCAACCCCCAGCAGAAAACTCCTATCCCAGTAAGTGATCTGATCCCACAGAAGGAAGCATGCCAGAGTTCCCCCTTCTGCAGCTCTGCATGAGAGCAGAGGGGACTGCTTGAGCAGATGTTGGTGTAGACCTGTTGGCAGCCCAGATCTCTGCCAGGGGGAGGGGACTGGAGGAAGGGGCAATATCCCTTTTTCTTGGACATGTTCCCTCTTCCTCCTAAGCCAGGGGCAAAGGTTAAAGGAGAAGCCCTAAGTTTTGGTTCTACAAAACTGCTTGTATCCTCCCTGTTTTGTCTACATCCCCACAGCGACTGCTCTGTGGAGCAGCAGTTACCCCCACACGGCATGGCTAGTACATCATACAGGAGGGTTCTAATCACAACTAGAAGTAGAGCAGTCAAACCAGGGATGAAGAAATCTCCTTTCACACAATGTGGGCTCTGCATCATTGCCTTTCTTACCTCTAGCTGACCAGCCATGGGGTGGGATGAATTTCTCAGTCTCTGGTCAGACTTCCTTAGCTCAGCCCTCTGGGTAGTATTGGCTCTTACTCCCACTGCCGGTCACATCTGGAGATTTTTTAAAAATATCCCTGTTGGGTTATGAAAACCACAATAGGCAATGGCTTCTGGTCCGCAGACCTTACCAGCAGAGAGCTGCTGTGAGCTTCACTTAGAGGAGCAGTAATACTCTGGAGTACTTTCCATGTTTAAGTGGATGATCTTGAAGCACTGTAAAAATGACAAATGAAAGCTCAGCTTGTCTCTGAGAGTATGGTCTGCATGATGGGAGGTGGTGTGATCAAGAGCAGAAGATAATATTCCAGTTCTGAGCCCTGCTATTGACCTTGGACACATCCCGTTGCCTCTCTGGGCCTCAGCATGGTCCCTTCATTCTGCATGTTTCAACCAGAAGCTGTTTGAGCAGGAGCAGCTTTTGGAAATGGTGGTTTTCCAGCAGTAGCAGATCCTCTTCAAGAGCTTTCTTGCTCCTTAACCTCTGCCTTCCCTCCCACAGGTGTGCCCAGCTGAACAGTTCATACTTTACCCAACTCAATGAAACATTGATGAAATGATCTGGCTGGGAATACCTGAGGGAGGATATTTTTTTAAACCCAGATCATTTCAAGACCGATTTTAGATCATGGCCACACAGACAATTACACTGGACTGCTGAAGGAATGGTACCCCAAATGTGGCTGGGGATGGGATAGAGGAAGGAGACAGGAACCTCTTAAGCTGGGCTGGGCCAGGACAGTACCATGGTGGGACCACAGCCTTGCTGTGTGCCTGCGCTGCTCTTCCTGCAAGCCTGTAAGGGGGATAATGCAGACTGTACTACAGTTTGCTCCGTGACAGTGCTGATGTTGGTATCCCCTTTCTACAGGCTGGGGAGAAGAGGCCTGGAGGGGTGAAGTGACACTTCCAAATCCACATGGCAGAGAGTTAGCACAGCGAAAAGCAAAAGCCAGGAACCTGCTGTTAGCACTATGCCATTGCTGCACAGCCACGGCTAAACTCTTTTTAAGTTGGTAAATCCTCTGGTAGTGTCAGCTGGGACCTGGAAGCGTAAATGGAGGAAGGTGAAAAAGCATCAGCTGGAAAGTTGCAAACCAACTTTTCTGGCCTGACAACAGAGCCAGTTTGTGTTCTGGGAGATTTGTTCCCTCTTCAGCGGTTTCACTGTTGGCTGATGGTTTGTTATCGGAGCCAACTGTCATTCGCTGTAAAGAAAATGCCCATCTGCCTCATGTGTTTCCTTGTAGCTGACAGTGTTGGAATTGCACATTAGCAGTATGACCTACCAGCATAAGTTCACAAGTGAAGCCTTTAAGAAGAAGCAGATTTCTGTCATGGGAGACTTTTGTTAAGCATGAAATACATGCATAACCTGAAATATGTTCCAGACACGGGCTTCCTCTATGTACAAGTATCCATATCCAGTCCTGACAACCTTTACTTTTTAAAGGAATCCAAGTCCATAAAAATTAAGTAAACCCAAAATGAAAAAAACTAGTATTCTTCCAAGCAGGCTTCATTATGCATGGAAATAAGGTGTCTTAGAGAATCTGTTAAAAAAATGTATCACAAGTAGTATCACAAACTACAGCCTGTCAACTACTCTGTCAAGTCAGTGGTTTTGCACTAGACTCTGTCTTGTCTGGACAGGTGGTGTTGTCTACAGAGGGGGGAATGTGGGGTTGGAACAGACTGCCTGTATCAGCCAGGCCAGGCCCTTGCTAGCACCGGACAGCTGTAAATAAGAGCATCCCAGAATTGCCAGGTGAGAACAACAGACTCTGCCAATCTTTTCAGGACTCTTAAGTGCACCAGAAAGCTTGCTCCTGAGTTCACTGAAAGCAGAGGGAATCTTTCCAGTGGTTTCAGTGGGCTTGGGGTCATATGAGATGAGAAACAGAGGGAAAGCTCCTTTAATCCTCTAATCTCTTCAAAGTATTATGGTTTTTAGCAGGTGATTTTCTTCCAGATGAGCAATATGGTTTCTGTGTTGACAACATCTTTTTAAATAGCAGCAAATATGGATATGGCCTACTTAGAAAGAGGTTTTTCTGGTCCCTATGGGAGAACCTCATGTTTTATGGACACAAAAATACCCTGTGAACACCTGAGACTTGATATCCCAGACTGATGCTGGCATGAGTGCAATTACCCGATTTGCACTGCTATAATTGAGCTGTGTTTAGACCCCCTGAAACACACGCACAGCCATCCATGCCAGCCAGTCTAGATTCCTGCCTGCACTTTGTCTGAACTGTTGGGGCTGGTGGTTTGAACCTGGGCTTGCTGCTCGGTCTCATCTGTGTCAGGAACAGCAGTGGAACTGCATACGTTCAGGTTCATCAGAGTCTGCTTCTTCTCCTGCAGCTGCAATGCTGAGACTGCTGCCAAATCCCCCTCCAAGGGACAGTGTGATCTGAGGGAAGCTGATACCCCACCTCCGGAGGACAGCCAGCAGCCCACAGCGATGTCCATGGCAACAGAGACCTGGGAGGACAAGCCAGGCAATGAGACATCCAGCGACACTCCACCTGCAGGGAATGTAAGGGAGAGGAATTCCGCTCTCATCTTGGGCATGTGTTCAGGATTTTTTTTCTTCTCAGAGGCTCTAAAGGATCCCTTCGTTGTAGGAACTGGGCAGGCTGGGAGCCTGGGATCTGAAATCACAGCAACTCCCATGAGCGATTAAGCTCTGTTAGAAGCATTTCTAGTGCCTTTTTTATTACAGTTAATGAAACAGGAGTCAGTTTTGTGCCCCTGCCTATCTGCCGCTGCGTCTCTTGCAGGGAGTTCAGCAATAACCCCTGCATGGCTTTCAGTGTGCCACCAGCCCCTCATTGCTGGACTGCCTGGGAGATCAGACCCTAGTCTCATCCCCTGCAGAGAGAGAGAGAGAGAGATCCCTCCTAGTCCCCACTTGGTCAAACCGCTAATGTAGGTAAGGCATAGAGACTGGAGTTCCTGACCCTGCAGCACTGAAACATTCACAGAACAGAGGCAAGCTAGCTCAGATGCCTGGGGGACAGGCTCAGCCCCCGCTTTAGGTCCTTAGCCAGGGCTATGCTGTTGACTTCTTCATAGTTATTTGACAGCCGTGATCCAGCCACCATGGAGCCACTGTACTCAGAGCTACACAACAGCAAAGGGAAAGGGGTTCTTGCTGTTAGGACTAAGCAAGACAGAGTGACCTGGGGGGACAGATTTCCTAATGATCATGTAGCAGAGCTGCATTTACAATCCCACCGCTGATGAGTTTCCTTCTTTCTCCTTTGGCAACTAAAGTCCGGTGGCTGCAGACCAGGTGCTACTTTGACCACTGCCTTGCTCCAAACCCACTTGCCTTTCTTTCAGACCCCCAGTCCCAGCTGCCGCCGATCCAGCTCCGACATTGTCCATGACAGCACGGATGGTGCCAAGGCCCAGCGGGAGTGCCGGCTGCGGCCACACTTCAGTGACCCTATGCCGACAGACTCAGTGAAGAGGAAGCAGCTGGAGCTCAAGATTGCAGCTGCAGCACGGCAGCATGCACAGAAGCGCCGGCAGGAGCGAGACTACGGTACCCACATTCTGCACACTCAGAGGGGGCTGATGGGCCAGATGCTGAGCCCTGCTATCCTGGTGTAAATATGGAGTGACTCTAATGACCCGGGGGAGGGAAGCATTCTGGGTTTAACCCAGGCATGCAAGAAATCAGAATCTGCTCTGCTGTGTCTCTGTCCCTCCCTGGCAGATGGCAGGGGAAGAGAGAGCCCAAGTGAGTTCACAGGTATGGTTAGTGCAGGGATGACAGGCCCCAGGCTTCACCTGGGAGCCATTTACTTCTGACTCTCGCCAGTCTCAGCAGCAAAACAGGAGGGGGGAAAACTAACAGCCCTGCTTTCACCAGATCTCCCCCACCAGGGTTCTTACCACTCATGGCTGTGCCAGCTTGAGCTCCTCAGGTGACCTCTGTGCAGTTGGCAGTGCCTGTAATGATTTGTGTGTGTTCTCAGGTCCAGTGGTAGCAAAAGCCAACCTTGGCCACGGTGGCAGCTTCGATGAGACCCGCCGCGCCCCACGTGGCTCCCTCCGCTCCAGACATCATTGGAGCAATGTCAGCAGCCTGAGCACAGACAGCGGGATTGTTGGTGTGAACAATGTCCGGGATGACCTGGATCCCAGTGAGGCCACCCGGACCAAGTCAGCAGATGTGGAGAGGGCAGATAGTGGCATTGGCCAGATGCCAGCCAGAAAGTGGAGGAACAGGGCATCTGAAACGCTGAGCTCCCTGCAGGCCTGGGAAGCCCACCGTCCCTGCACTGACTGTGGAGAAAGGGACCTCCCGGTGGAGACGGATGTGCAGAACTGCAATCAGAGGAGGGCTGACCTCTGTGAGAAGTGCCACAAGCGCAGGACAGAGCGCAAGGAGTCTGTGCTGGAGTTTGTCAACACGGAGGCTAGCTACGGAGAGGACCTGCGCATCATCAAAGAGGAGTTCTACGTCCCCATGCAGGCGGCTGGGCTGCTGAGCCAGGAGCAGCTCCTGGGCATCTTCAGCAACATCCAGGAGCTCATTGACCTCAACGAGAACTTCCTGGAGGTACTCCAGGAAGAGATCGATCAGGCCTTTGACCAGGTATGATGCTGCGTGCTCTACAGGGGCTGGACCAGGCAGACAGGAATAGGTTTTGCATTAGTGAGGCAACATAGATGGAGCAGGGGATCAGGAGGTAGGAGTCCTGGGTTCTGGTCATCTGCCCAGTCCCTTCGTCCCTCAGCTGTTATAAATGAGTGATTTCCATAGGCCTGTCCCAGGTCACAGCTGCTGGCCTCACTCTCTGCTGTGGTAACACCACTGACATTAGCAGGCCATCAGCAGTTTAGCTCATTTATCCCATTAACGGGATCTAACTGTCCCATTACCAAAGTTAGCTTTAAGCCAGTTAGCTTGGACACTGGTAAGCGTGTGACCATGGGGGCACAGAGCTCAGCTTGGTCCGGCCACCAGAGGGATGGAGGGGACCAAGCTCACAGGCCACACTCTTACCCAAACCTGAGCTGGCTCGTTTCAGGCTGGCTTGGGTGTATTTGCCTTTGGTTGCAGTTCATTGCAGCTTGCCTCTAGGCTGGCTGCGGGGCCAGGCAGCACGGGCTGCTCTCTGCTCTGGTGACAGTTGGCCCTTACACCTCTGTGTACCAGTTGCTTCTACTGATGCAGCCTGCCTTGCACAAGGGGCTTTCCTACCCCATGAGCATGGTGGTCAGAGGGCAGAGAAATAGAAATAAGGTTCTAGAGCAGCAATCACTGCAAAGGACACATAAACAGCTACGCACCGTCCTTTCTTCAAGAAACCAAAATGCACTTGTTGCTGTATCAGTCTCACCAGGATGTTTTGTTCTCTAGGAAACACATCCCTCCCTTCCCTCTCCGAAACACTGCATGTCAGACTGAGCGACACGTCTCAAAAACTGGCAACTTTGACAACCAATCTCATGCACCTGGCACAGTGAAGGCAGATGTGCACTGCGGGTGTGATGTCCCCTGTGAATAATTTGTTGAGACAATGGCTTCTACAAACAGCCGTGGGTTTCCCTATCTCCCCCTCCATGTTGCCCTTTGCAGTCAGAGCTCAGTACTGCACCAAAAAGCCACCAGGAGCGAGAGCGAGAGCTGCTCCCTCTCTTGCTGCTCAAATGAGTAGCGATTGCAGAGCATGTCAGCATACACCTAGACAAAGCTAAGAGCATTATGATTTGGCACCAAATTCTTATTATTCCCTTATTTTATTACACATCCAGAAATCAGAGAACAGTTTACCATGAAATTTATTTTTCACTTAGGCATCAAAGCAGCCAGTAAGAGCACAACTGAAGGAGACTGCTTCCCAGCCAGACCAGTTGCTGAGAACAACTGCAGAAGTTGTTAAGTGCCATGTCTGTTACCTGAGTTACAGGCTGCCTCTGCCCATTTGCTCCTAAATGCTCTCTGTTAATTTAAGCACTGCTGCCTTATGGCAGACCTGCCAACAAGAAGGGCCCCAGTACACCCTCCTGACTAGCAGGCTCATTCTGGCCTCTGGCCTTTGAGTCCCTGCTCTGCTGAGTTGGCCAAGCCCACAGAAGCAGCGAAGATGTCTCTTTATGTGTAGAAGAGCAAGCAGTTAGACCAGCTTTCCTTCCCTTCCCCACACACTGCTTGCCCCTGGACCTGCAGGGACTGCCTTTCCACCAGGAAGGGTGAGCCCAGTTCCACCTTCGGTCTGGTGTTCACCAGATCCTGCAGTAGGTTCATGCTGATAGGACTGAATGCAGGCTCCATGCTTGTGCCTCTCCTGAGCTAACCCAGCAGGGGCTGTATTGCATGCTTGCAGGGTGATGATGACCTGATGACCGTGTGCATCGGCGAAATATTTCTAGAGTTCGTCAACATGCTGCCAGCCTTTCAGACCTACTGTCTTCAGCAGTCCTCCTCCGTGAATATGCTCAACGCACTGGAGAAGGAGAAAGAGTTGCTCAGGTGAGAAAAGGGCTGAGCGTATTCTTCCAGGCTTTGGGGACAGGAAGGCACCAGGCTGAGGGCAAAGCCTTTGTCAGCTCAACTAGATCAAAGTTTTGATGCTAATGATGTTCTTCAGTGATGAGCCGCTCTCTCTTGGAGTGAGCAGAGTAATTTACTCTCCAAAGTATATTAACCCCTTGATATCTCCACTGAGGCAGCCAGTTGGTCCCCAGCTGTATTTTGTGGTACCAGCGTTTGCCCACTGACCGGTGGGCTGAACTTGCACCAAATAACACCCAGCTGAGAACAGCTCTCAGTCCTTGCGCCAGAGCACGGTTTGGATTTCCACTGGGGAAAGCCACTGTGTGAAGCATGCATGACTTGAATTTGTTTCCCATTCCTAGCCCTGACCTGTTGGGCAATGTCAGGCGAGTCAATTCTTTCTTTCCACTGCAACAGCTTAAAATGATGACGGTACCAAATTCTTGTTTAGAGTGCTTTGTAATCTAATGATGAAAGGAGCTACAAATTAATGTGATCTGATATAAGCTGATGTACCTGCCTCGGGCCTACGTCAGTGTGTACCAGAGAAAGATCACACCCTTGTTGTTTTACAACGATTTAATAGAAGACTGCCAGGATGTTACGTGCTAGTGTCACAGGCACTTCATCACTGTTTTGCAGCTGAGCACAGCTGCAGAAATTGTTGTTAGTTTTTGAGAAGACAGAATTCACAAGGCTGTTAAAACCAGAGGGGGGGCTGCAGTGCCCAGCAGCTGTCAGCACCACACTCTTCATTTGCATTTAAGATTGCAGCATCTGCTGGCAGAACAGCCACCATTTCATTCCCTCTTCTTAAATCCCTGCAGAATATTCCTCAATGTCTCCCAGAACGACAACACAGCACTGCGGCGGATGAACTTGAGGTCCTTCCTGATGGCCCCTTTGCAAAGAGTCACCAAGTACCCACTGCTGCTCAGCAGAATCATCAAGGCTACCACTGAGTACCACCCAGATCATGGCAGCCTCCGGGAGGCCAAGAGCCGCATTGAGTCCCACCTGGAGCACATCAACATGAAAACCAAGCAGGAGGGGAACACATGGACCCTCCGCTCCTTTCGCCAGGACAGCAAGAAGAAGAGGGAAGTCATCAACATCGAGATGAGAGAAACCGCCCTCAAAACTGTAGGTTGGCTGCGGGAGGAAACGCGATTTGTGATGGAGGGGTCTCTGCAGCTGGCCCAGCCCCCCGACGGCCAGTGGGTGAAGAAAGGCAGCAAGACCCTGAAGTTCCAGAACATGCAGGTCCTTCTCCTGGTGAACATGAAGCGCATGTCCGAGTCCAGCCTGGAGTCAGCCGAGCCAGGGCCTGTGAAGGACGCCGTGCTGGTACTCATCAGGGACAAAAATAACGGGAAGTTCCATTTGCTCAGGGAGCCCTTGAGGCTGAGTAATTGCATCGTCTCCACTGATCCTGACTGCGACGACACTTTTGAACTCATTGAGATCAGGCGGGAGGCGTTTGTGTTCCGGGACAGCGACCGGGCACGGACTCACCACTGGTTCAGGCAGATAAGGCGGTACTCAAGGGAGCTGGGCTCCTGGAAGAAGCGGCGGAATGCGCTGCCCAACATCATGATCAGCACCCCTCACACCAGGCCCTAAGTAAGTCCTGCACGGGCAGCACGCAGGGAGGTTTGGCTTGACCAGTGCCACGTGCAAAGGACCATCAAGAGCCTTGGTGGCTTGAACTTGCTCTGCTCCATGGACAACACAGGGAGGAGCCTGGCCCACAAAGACTCTTAGCAGCACTGGAAGCAAGCGTTACAGCCTAATTCTGGTCTCCAGCCTCAGGACTCACAACCTGGTTGTGGCTGATGTACATACAGAGATGGGCTTCCCTCGAGGAGCAGATCTCTGGAGGAAAATACTGAGTTTAACTTGTTAATATTGCACTGCGGGAGAATGATGTATGATGCTTGCCATTGCATGGATTGTGTTGAAAGCCAGTCTTGACAACATGAGAGGATTCCACTATTGACTGTATTTCATCAGCATTAGGTAAAGTCAGGGTCAAAGTTAGGTGCAGTATTATGCAACAGGGGAGGAAAGCTGGAGAACATGGTGTTTTTCCACTGCTACTCTTAAGGACTATATTTCATTATTCACCTCTGTACATTCAGTCAAAATACTTGTTTGAAAAGAAAGGTCTTTCATCTTTAATCCAAATCAAGTAGGTATCAATTTGCTCAGATTCAGCTGCATGCACACAGCAAAGAAAAAAAAAAGCAGACAAGGATAAAAGGAGTTCTTGCTCTCAGACACATACACCCCAAATACGTGTACAACCTGTGGAAGAGCAGTATACCCCCACTGAAAGTCTGTTATTTAACTGACGTAGGGACTGGAACATAATGCTGCATCTGAAATATCTCAGAAGTGTATATAAATATAGCTCCGCTACCACTAATAGTGAACTTAAAAGTTTGCGATTATTTAAATGATGTAATCTAGTGTATTTCAAAATTTAACTGAAAGGAACAATTTACATTGTACTGTAGAGTAACATAAAAGGTTTTAATAATTATGTTTCAATGACTTTAGGTGGGTATTTTTTTAAATACTTGTTTTCTGGAGTAGATATTTCATTTGATATGGGTGGCATTCAGGTAAACAATGTGCCTACGTCTGTTCTTTGGATCCCCTGAACAGAATTCAGGGGCTACTCCTAATGAGACTGGGAGAACGGTACAAGCCTGCTACCCTCATTCTCACTAGACAACAATAGACTGGCACAAAATGTTATGCTCTGGCTGCAGTCCTGCCTGGGCAGGTCAGTCTGCAGCGCACTAGACGTGAGAGCCGAAACTGAGGCCACAAAAGTGCTCTCCCATAAGGTCCAGCCTCTCTCAGCTCTGCAGCGGGGAAATGACTCGAAGCCGAGCAGTGGTAAAAAGGCAAACAGGGTTTAACCTTTTCAGCCTGACATTACCACTGACTGCAACCTTGCGATTACAAGATCAGCAAAATGTCATGCTGTGACTTACACAGCAAAGGCCAGATTACAGCCCTAGAGGCTAAATTAAAGGAGCCTGAATTTGGGTTGGTGGGTCTCAGAAGACAGCCTGTAAATGTTCTTTCAGCCCCCCAGGGTGAAGACAAAGCCAATCACTATTATTCACTCCCAACAAAATATTTCTGTAACAGGCTTTTATTTTACAGGAAGATTCACACCAAGAAGCATAATTGTGCATTTCTCCAGAGATCAGTCAGCATCAGCGAGCGCACAAATGAAGGCGGACAGAGGCTACCTTCACATAGGTAGCCCTAGTCTTGTAAAGTCACCACTGACCCAAGGCCTGAGCAGTCCTGCTTTGTCCTCCTGCCACAGCTGCCAGGGCTTGTTACACTGCTCCGGGCACTGAGGCAGACGCCAGCAGTGAGGCGTGTGCATAGTGGCTGTATTTTCCCTTCATCTGCACTGTCCAGCGTTTTTGTCCTTGAGGAAATGGGAGTTGTTGCATCATCGGAGGCTTTACAAACACGTACCCAAGATGTGAAGGTGGCAGCACACAGCTGAGTGCTGTTATGAGTGATAGCTGGCAAAACGCTTGTTGGGGCAGCAGTCTGACTCCCTCAAGTGAGTTGGAATTCCCTCCAGCTATTTCTAGTCCTTAGACAATAAATTGTTTGTTCCCCCAAAATACACACTGAACAGCCAGTGACAAGCATGAGGCATTGCTTTTATAAGTTTGTTGCTTGTTTTTCAAATAGATGGATGCCTAAGCAGAGCAGCTGCTGGAGGAAGATTTCGCTGACGCTGTCATGACACTTCTGCATCTAACAGCCTTCAAGCCCCATTCACCTAACATGCAAAAAGCAGCAGCTTGTAGCACCTTCGTTTTCTCTCCCAAGATCAAAATGGCACAGCTACCTTCTCTTCATTACCACCAGTGGCAGTTTTTATAAGGGAAGGCATAAGTACAGTAAGTCAAATAGCTTAATTTATCCAAATAGCGAGTGGCTTTCACAGCCACAGAAAACTACTGCTTTCTGGAAAGTTTTCAATTACTTCCCAGCACAGTGACTTTCTTCACACCAATTCATGCTCAAAACCAGCCGTGGACTGTTTGTACAGTCATATCTTTAAATCAAGATACCTTCAGTTACCCTGGCTGTTCAAAAAGGTTAGAGAACAATAAGTATATGTAAAAGGTCTGATATTTAGCATCCATCTTGCATTTGGGTGATTGTTCAGTTTATCAGATTCAGGGGTTTTCTAGGTATCACAGGAAACACCTGCCTGCCAGGCTCCTAGTAATCATGGCCTATTTCCTCTGAACCAGGCAAACTCTCCCCAAAAGAAGGTCCATAAATAACCGCCGGGTGTTGAGTTACGAGCAGGACGTGTACTTGGTGCTGTAGCCCTGTCCTAAAAAACCTGCGGCCAGGGAACAGTACAAGCTCTTTGATCTTGGACAGCCTGCTACAGGAAGTGACAGCCCGATTGTTGAACCTGTCAAACTAGACAGAGGTTGTGCTTCTAATGTTATTTACCTTTTATGTATCCGGTGTGTACTCAGCTGCTTGCCTGCCTTTAAATTACAGGTGTTGAAAGGGAGCATAAGCACAGAACATGGGCTCTGTGGCCCTGCGAGTGCTCGTGCTGTGGGGTGAGCCTACGCAGGAAGGGTGAGGAGCGTCAGCACACTGACAAGGCAGTAGGTTTCCATAATCCCCAGGCACCTTTCTGAGCTGGATGATCCCTCGCCTGGGAAGTTCCAGGTCTTTCAGTATCACATGTACACATCTTACTTGGCAGCCCTGGCAATTAGTTGTGCTGTATTTTTCCATTTCTGATTAACAAACCTGACAAAATGCTATTATAACCCAGGGTACTTGGGAACAGGGTTGTCTATAAGCCAAGAAAGCAATTATTTGTTCTAAACTGGCTGTCCTAGGGCTCCGTAATATTTTGGTGCCTCTCAGGAGTCATGACTGACAATACTAAGATTACTTTTTAAGACTCCTGCCCACTGAACTTACCCTGCTAGTACAAGCAGGCCTCTCTGGAAGTACCATGTAAGGGAAAAAAAGAGAAAGTCAGATTACTCCCTTGATTTATCAGAACTCATAAATGACCTTTAACAAGAATTTAGAATGAGTGTTGCTGGTCATTTACCAGGAAAGCAACAATAACAGGCAGTCTTCATCATGTAGTTTGGAGCTCAAGGCAGACACACAAGAAGACAACACTGGATTAAGATCCTCCTGTGAGGTCAGGTCCCAAGGAAAGGAGGAATAGCTACTTTAAGAGTCAGCAGCCTGGGTGGGAAAGCCTGAAAAAAACACAGGGAGATGAAGAGCAAATACTTTAGGGGGCAAAGACTTCTCCTTTAGCGAACAGAGATCTTCTCTTTTATGGTGTTCTTGTACGTTCCTGGTTGTCCTTAACAGAAGTGAGGATGGGGAAGAGGCATTCGGCATGGGTCTCCACTATTTGATCAAGAACACATCTGAAAGGGAGCACCAGCTTTGGTCTGGCAGCAAGAAGCTATTGCAGCTGTTGTTGGAGGCTGAGAGATTGACCTCAGCACGTCCCAAATCCTGAAAAAAAGCTCTGAGATAATCTCAGAACTCCTGTCTTGGGGAACTTCAGTCATTCAATGCACGTGAATCTATTATGGAGGTAAAGTCTCAGGAAGGCAGATCTTCAGCACGAGATTCTGGTGAATCTTGCACTCTCTTGCTTGTCCCTGACATCCTGAAAGGGAGGATAATTCAAATCTTCTAGCACCATGTCAAAGATACCCTTCAGAGCTCATGGATGAGACAGCTGTAGTAACCCTCTTTTCATGATACCAGCCGTGTCTCCTCTTAGATGTATGCTGGGGAACCAGGTGAGACTAAGCTGGAATTAGGCTGACATTCTCTGACTTGAAATTGGAAAAACCTGGAACCAAAAGCAATGGAGGAAACTGTCCTGACAGAGATCAGATAAATGTTCAAAGATCTCACTGTCACTGTTGACTGACCTTCTGTCACTACTGTGGAATATGACAGAGCAAAAAGTCTTACCAATCAGGCAGACAAAGGAACTGCCTTATTTCTCACAGAGGCTGCTGCCAAATATCAGTATGACTAGAGACAGGTACAAGCAATTAAAAAAATAAAAAAATCAAAGTTTTGACAATAACACTGCACAGTCCAAAAACTCCAGGCAAGCCCCAAGGGCACTCATCAGAAAAAAAGACATCTCCCTCAGGAGGATGAAGGTGGTCCCCTAAGGGAAACCTTTCTACAACACGGATGGAAAAGTTGAGTAGCAGGAACATAGAGGGTCCTCTTCAACAGAGTGAAAAACCCTAATGAGGAGTCAGAACACGGGCAGAGCATCCTCCAGCGCTGGTCTCTGCCCAGGCTCAACTGGGAGCAGTTGCACAGCTGGAAAAAGTTGAAAAGTTGGCTTTAGGCTCTAGGTCCATTAGCAGGGATGAATGTAATGATAATTTGCAACTCTCCAGCTCAAATCCTGCCGCAGTGCTATCTCCACCAGTGCAGGCTTTGTATCCCTGAGAAACGATCTCGGCTGCAGGTGAGAAGACCCAGACTGCAAACAGCCCTCCCAGGGAAGGTCCCCTGCGTAGGAGCAGGCAAAGGAACCCTTTGTTTTAGTGGTGGTGGAGCCCCAGGTGATTTTGAACCCTTCCCTCCTAGCGCAGGAACCTCCCTTGCAGTGGCATAGTCACATCCTTGAGAGGACCTGCATCAAATATCTCTCTGGGTGTTGTGGGGAAGGCTGGCAGATGAGAATGGGAAGCCTGGAGGTCACAAGAAAGTCACAGAGCAGATCCCATGACAGATGCCTGAGGTAACCAAAACATGCAAAGAGCACAAAGCCTTTATAGCCCTGGACTGCTTCACAGGGGCTGAAATCTCAGGCTTTTTCTTCCCTTTAGGCTTTCTGGAGTCCCTGTTGAAGTCTCCAACAGGCTGTGGTGGGCATCAGACTTCACAGAAGCCTTTGAGAGCTGCACAGGGCCCCAGTGCAGACCCAGGGGCAGCCAGACAGCTCTCCCTACCAGGATGGGAGCCAGCAGGCTTCCTGCGGAGCAAAAAGCGCCCTTGCAGGGCTCAGGCTCTTACATTTTCCCCAACAGAAGCAGGTTAGATGTTTGTACATCCATAGCTTGAACATGCAGACGAACAAGCATTCAGACAAGGAATGTATTCCCCCTTCTTTCAAGAAGGGGCTGGTTTTAGGACAGCCATTTTCCCCTTGGGCAGGGCAATCCTCCAATGATGGCTAACCAGTGCAAGCCAGAAGTGCCGCAGTTTGAAGTGACAATAAATTAAGAGGCAGAGAAACCTGCAAGGAGACACCCATCTTCAAGTAATTCATGCCTGACCCACAACATGCATACCGGAGATATATACCATAAAGGTCTATTCCTTTCAAAAAAATCAAACACTTGCTTAATGACACTCCACGAATTCAGCAGGCAGGAGGCTCTCTGAACGGCCCCTACACACACTTTAGTACAGTTGCACCACAGTATCCAGCAACAGACAGTACTTTAATGAGGGAAGATGGACTGCTGATGAGTAGCTGGTCAATATCCATGCACAGATCCCAGGAGTCACCCATGTTCACTTTCTGCACTCGTTAATTACCTTGAGGTGTAATGACCTTACCGGCTGAAAAATGCGAGTAAGGCTGTATAGCACAGAAGTCATCACTTCGCAGTGAAACGAAGGCAAATTATTTACCCAAAGAGAAAATCCTTGGCAATCCTAACAGAACTGGAAGCAGTTAAATTACTGCAAGAAAATCAGACAATTTACTGCGTAGCATTCCAGCTCAGTGAATGCTTAAAGCTGGCACCACAGGGAGAGGAAGAAGCCTCCCTCCACGTACTGGCACAGTGTGTCCAGGACTGTGCGGTGAACTGGATTGGGAGCAAATGCCACTGAAAAAGATAGTTTCAGCTAGATCAGTTCCTTGATCCAGTTCACTGCACAAAGATGTGTGCTGGCACTAGAAAAGGGCAGTCTGGGGGTGATAACGTGTCCTTTAACAAGTGCCAGTTTAAAGAGGTTGCTGGTCTCGAGCTGCAGTTAATCAATTCCAGCAGACAAAGCTCAGTTCAACAGCCAGCCTCAAGGTCTACTCTGCATCCTGTGCCACAGAGCTCTGTTCACTGCTATTTGCTGAACGGTTTCAGGTCAGCACTTTCATTGATCTGCAGGGGTTGAACAGGCGGTGCTATAAATAAAGAGCAGTTAATCAACTATTTAAGTGCCCTTTTTACTGAAATAAAGAAAACCCACAGAAATGACATCAAGATGGGGAAAAAAAACCCCCAAACCAGTGAGTGAATAAAAAGATGATCCAAGAGAGCGCTCCCTGGAACACACTTCAGGCTGAAGTGGCTCAGAGAATAACTGTGCTGGCTGTTGAGTCAGACTCTCCAGCACTCCTGCACTGACTCACTCCCCTCCCAGCTGCCAGCGCGCACTGCGCAGTCCATACAGTACCAGCAGGAGTTATTTGTTCAGAGTTCAAGTGCATCTGATTCATCATGAGGCATCAAGCTTCTGCAGCCCTCAGAGCTCCATCTCTCACTGCCATTCCCTGCTGGCTAACCTGCTCCCGTTACCCCTGGGAAAGGGAAGGGTCAGAGAAGAAAGACACTTCCCCCCCCCCCCCCCCCCCCCCGCCCCTACTCAAGTCCTTCTTGGTCTTCCCTTCTTTGCTCTGCTCCCAGCTCTGGCACAGAAACACAACTATCGTTTAGGACCAGAGTAACGTGCAGATTCACATCCGAGGCCACAAACGCCTACAGCCTACCTGTGTGCAGAGGAAGCCACAAAAAGCACGTCCTCGGGTTTCCCTGCTGCAGCCTAGGGAGGAAGCTTGCAGTTTTCTTTTCCCTTCCCCAGACCTGGCTTGGGAATGTACTATGCAGCCTGGCTCTTGCAAATGATGCTTTTCCAGAGGAAGATGCTAGGCTCTCCCAAAACCTAGGAATGGGAATGAACGAGGTGTTTGCTAAACACCCTCCAGGAACACAAGACTGGAGTGTCTCCTTCTCAGGCACTTGCTCTTCACAGAGCCTTAGACAGAAGGATCCCACACCTTGCAGACTTTGTAAACCCTATGCAAGAGACTTGCTCTTCCAATTGTCCCTCCCACAGTATCTGCACCTGTGGTGCAGCACTATTGTATCTCCACCAGCTCTCAGAAACCATGTAAGATGCAAGAGCTGACAGATCTAGGATCTAATGAAAAGCTGCATTAGGCACATGGGATCCCATGCCAGGAAGCAGACCTTTTGCATGACCAAATGCAACCGGAGCACCTGGGACACAAGCCAGCACAAAGCCTTAACAACCCCCTGGCCTGCAACCAGAAACCTGCCCCGCCACGTGGCCTCACATCCCAGTCCCGCATGCCAGGAGTCCTCCAACCAGAGAGACATCAGACTGATGCTCAGGAAGCCTTTCTCTAATTCCCCTGCTCCCACGTTTCCTGTGTGACCTTGGTCTGCACGGCTGTGTCTCGGAGCCTTAGGGTGTTGTTTCACGACTCTCTGGTTTTGGCAGTAGAACTGGCTTAAGCTTCTTCCTTCCTCCCACCTCCACAGGGTTAAAGCAAGAAAGAAGCAAACAGTGGCATAGGGTAAGAACAAAGAACTACTTTGAAAGCTGGTCTCGTTGCCATGGGCCTCAGGAAGTTACACCCTCATTTTCTTCAGCTGTGAAAGAGGGATATTACCATCTCCCTATGTTATGTGACATGAGATACAAAGGATGAGGACAAAGATTATTAAATGCTCTGAAGATGAACCTTGCCACATCTTGGATTCGGTAATGATAAACTCCTCCATACGTCTCCTGTTTTACTTGGTGAAATAGGTCAAAATTAGAAGTAAAAAAAAAAGTGCCTTTGAAAGCTGTTTGCAGCTTGACTTAGGCTCCACTCGCCAGCACCTAAGAGTGCGCCATTGAACAGCGTACAGCCAGAGTCAGGAATTCTGTTACTGTCCAAGTACAGCTGAAGGCTGAACTTAAATTATGATACTTCAGAGTAGGCTCCCAGGAAGGGTAACAAATAACAACAGGTAATCAGACAACAGGCAGAGTTACCAAATGGCCAAAACCAAAGAACAGCTTTTATTGGCCAAAATAACCAAGAAACCATTTTCTTGCAATAAACAAAACAAAAACCTAACTGAAACAGTGGGAAATCTTTGCTAACAAAATGAAACACTAACAAACCCCACAAACTTGACTGTTTGTGTTCATCCTCTGGAAATATTCCTAAGTAGATTTGTTTTTCTCCTTAACCCTACTGCACCACCAGAAGTAGGAGAAGAATGGCAAAACTCAAAGTCATTTAGGACAAGAGAACGAACACCCTGGGAGGTGTGAGTCTGTCCATTTACACAAATGAAAGAGGCTGTTGGTGTTTGGTGTTTGCAAACATCTTACATGCAAAGTATCTGAAACTAGGAATTTCTCCTTTTCTGAAGATACAAACATTTTACTACATGAATTATAGTTTTGGTGCGTTTTTTTTTTTTTTTTTTAATCCCAGGACACAGGTACAGTTGTGGCCTATATAGGGTGTTAAAACGCAGACGCTACCTGCAGTTTATCAGTTAACATTTCTCTATTCGGAAACCTTGGTAGTTAAAAAAAAAATAAAAATTGGTTACACTGAGTTCTCAAGGCAAATGATCATATTAAAACTCAACATTTACTCATGTCAGTAAAACAAATGCCAGCCAGTGAAA
This sequence comes from Fregata magnificens, assembly GCA_013389945.1. Taxonomy (NCBI): domain Eukaryota; kingdom Metazoa; phylum Chordata; class Aves; order Suliformes; family Fregatidae; genus Fregata; species Fregata magnificens. The sequence continues at coordinate 93,573 of WAAD01039189.1, forward strand.
GCAGATGTTTGAGAAAACCTTGCTCTCCCTGGTAACAGAAATCTTGGTGGGAAGGGGGGGGTAAGGGAGGGAGAGGGAGATATGTGCCCGGGTGTAATACACCAGTTCCAATGGAGAAATTCTCTGGAATATTTTCACTAATTTCTCAATTAAGGGGGATATATTAACAGAAGCCATTTAAAAAGATCTGGGTAATAAACAGCTATGCAAATCTGTTCAAGTTACTGATGTAGGTGAAAATTTAAGAAAAAGGCAAAAAAAAAATCACTGTCTTAAAAAAAAAATGTATCGATATTTACACACCATGTTTTTTAAAACATCACAGGTATCTGCGCTGAGCTGCGTGCTGTGCACACATCTTTAAAGGTGTGTGAGCAGAGACAGCTGACGCACATCACTGCCAGAGCAGTGAAGCAACACTACAGAACTAATGAGAATTTCAGCTTATGGAAGTTACCGACTACTATTGCTGCTGTGCACAGAACGGCACCATGTGTTCCGACAGACAAATTCCACTGGAAACAGAGAGCCTCCTGCCCTAATCTAGACATGATTTTACAAAACATTTTGAGATCTAACACCCGTACTACATCTTCTGTAAGAAAATAGAGAGCAGCGTTCAGCTGCAGTTCTTCTAAACTACTGTAGGAAGGCTTTGCTAGCATGCTTCCTAAGTTGGCAACCATCTGAGGTAATCAATGATGCTGTTAAAACGAGCATCCTTCATTTCTCTCCACCCGCACCAACTGTTGCGTCCTTATTGAGTCCTCTGATCGACAAGTCGTAAACCACTTCCTCAATTTTCTTGACATCGTATTTCAGGCCATCGTAACGTTTCCTCAGGGAGTCATTCTTCAGGTTGAGGAGACGGAAGCCAGAATCCAGCTCGTTGATAAAAGTTGAGATGCGGAGAGGGCGGGAATAGTCACCGGCCGTGACGCTGTTCACCGCTAGTCTGGCCTACAAGAGGAGGACACACAGGAGAACATCAGCAGAGGAACCCACCCAAATCATGTCACTATTCCCATCAGTTACTTTACCAAATGAAGCAGTTTTGTTCCAGGCAGGCAGATTATTTATACTTAGATCTACCTCTTTGTTGACCATAATCCTGGATTTTCAATCAAGTGACTAGTTTAAATCTTAAAATATCAGTGAGGAACAACTCTGGCGTACAGAGAGACAGTTTGCTAGAAGTTCAGATCAAGGTGTTGTGTATCATAACTTCCAGGAACAACTTGGGAAAGTTAGAAAACACATTACTTTTTTTTTTTTTTTTTAGGTCCATTTCAGTCTAAATGTATGCATGAGTATCTTCCTTACCAGCTCACTGGCGAGAGTTAATACACCAGAAAGATAGTCTTCAATGTCCAGGTGAAAGCCCCGCTCTCGATCAGCTTCAACTGAGATGAAAAACAGAGTGACAATCAGGTGGTACTGAACGTGAGCAAAACCAGCAAGCTGAAATTGCATTTGTTTACCAGAGCTAATTTGAAATATCAATTTTATGAAATATTATTCCAAAATAAAAGTCAGCCTTTTCCTGTATGTGATGTAATTACTGCCTCTTCTCACGGTTCTGATTTAGCATCTCGTCCATCCTCAACTGGACGTGCGACAGGTTATAACTGATCCAACAGAACAACTGAATTTACATCAATATAGAGGAGAGGGGTCAGTAGTCGTTTTTTAGAAAAATATTTTCCTGATTTTTTTTTTCAAATCCTTTGCTCTGGGAGGACACAGTTCTCTTACAGCATAAGAATTTAATCTTTTTTCCACAGTTTTTAAACACCAAAAGCAAAAAGTGAGAAAAATAAGCTCTCATCTTTGTATTATTCTTTTGGTAGATTTACACGATTTGAATGAATAATCTTCATTGATGACGAACTTATTAATGAATAAATACTTTTCTTCACATTAGGTTTGCTGATTTCCACCTTGAAAAGAATGAGTTGTTTATATAATGAAATCAAATACCAGATAAATTTTGGAACCTATTTCTTGGGAAGAAATGAAGTTCTGCTGTTTCCCTGTATCTCTGAAAGCTACAATATCTAAAAACATCACAAGCTTTTTCTCTTCAGTTACAACATTAACTTACTCCCAAGTATTTCTGCAACAGCTTCTCGGGTCACTAACGTTTCTGACTCCAAGTAGACTACAAACGCTGCCAGAAACACCAACCGCTGAAGCACGAACCTCCAGTGCTCATGAAATCTGTTGAAGAAAACACCAAGTCAAGGTATAAACAAGTAATATCTATTACTGGAGAGTTAGGTAACAAGCCTGCATTATGTATACATTATGTTTTCCACCTTTACACATAGCACTTTGCAATATTTTTGGCTTATCAAAATGACACCAGCTTGAAGTCATCTCCTTGGTACTCCAGAACTGCACCCCACAGATACTGCACTGGACGCTAGCATTTGCTCGCACCTCACACACACCTATTCAGTTCACGGAGTTTTTCAGGTGGTTGTGCCCACAAGACAACCAGGGCTTTCCCTCCCATCTTCCCTCAGCAGATTTGAGCTGACAAGATTCTTGTTCTTTGAAATGTTCTTGCTAGACACTGTCCCCTTCTGGCAGCAAACAAAACACAAAGGTGACAACTTCATTTAGCATCTGCAGTATCAAACAGCCATTTCATGACAGATTTAGAGCTCTGTTTTCCCCAAACCTAACTTAACTGAAATTAATGGAGCAGCAAATGCTCTGCTCCCAGAAACAAGGGCAGCTCCAACAGAACATCAATTTCTTAAACTTTCCTTTTTATTTTTTAAAAAAGTTTCTAGAAAAAGAATTAAATACTGGATATTTTTAGGGAAAAGTTTTAAATAGAGTGTTTGAGCAAAAGCATTTTTTATCTGTGCTGATAAAAACCTCACACTCCTCTACCATTATTTATTTTTCAAACAGAAAGAAGCATTGGGCCCATAAATCTTTAAATCGTTCTTCCAAAGCAATGATGCCAAATCTGCCCAGGCAATTCCCATATGCATGTCTGGCTGCATGTGATCCTGCACACCTGTAATACTGATCAGTGGGAAACTTCGTCTTCAGAGATTCCAGCTGTGTTCTCACTGTACCAAAGTGTTCACGAGCCTTCTGACATTTCTTTGGTACTGAAAAAGAAACAGCGCAGCATTCAGTACTTGACAGAGAACAGGGTTTTGTAAACAGAGAGTTTTCTAGTGTAGACAGCACTAGGTATGCTCTTTTGTCGTCCTGGATAGTCTACTGACATTCAAACCAATCTAAGAAATATTCATTGTCGCACCATGAGTCACACAGGTAGATGAGAAATACTCCTGAGTTTTGGGCTGTCTAATCTGCTCTAGTCCTTAGTTCCGAACTGGAGACAAGATGCCCCAGTGTTATTTAAGAATCACTGCCAATCATGACTAATAACTGCTGTTATAAAACTTATGTCATGGATGAAGAACCCATTCTGTAATGGGGACTGACAGAAGAAAACACTGGAAAGGTCACACAGCCTACAGACCAAGAGGTAACGGGGAATAGAAGTGGACGGAGGCAGGAATGGGTGAACACAGAGTCAATGTGGTGTCTGCCTATGGATCGAACCAATGAGCAAAGGAGCCTGGCAACGTGCTGAGCGGGGCGACAAACAAGCAGCGCTGAAGGAGAGATGACAAGCAGAGATGGAGAAAGGCTGAAAAAGGTGTCAAACATAAGAGCTCATCTGCGGTAGCAGAGGGGCAATTTTGTTTGAGGGCCTGTAAATGTAGAAGAGCTGACACCATGGCAACAGATACTGGGGGCCAAGGGAGGGAGCCAGCAAGAGCAGTGACATGGTTAAAGCCCCATGCTACAAGCCCACCCATGTAGCAGCACTCTGGAGTAGCAGGGCTACGGGTGGCACTGCAGAAGGAAGGACGCAGCAGAGATCAAGCGTGAGCCTGACTGAGTTTGACAGGACTAAGTTTTAGCTGTGTGGAGAGTAAGAGAAAGGGGTGGGAGCTGGGTTGTACAGGTGTTACACAAAAAGAAACAAAATGTTCTGGAGAGTGCCCTAATGCAACGATTTAGAAGAAAAAGCAACAACCAGATCACAAGCAACAGAACAGCACTGCGCACAGCAGCTGGCCCCAAAGAAAGCGCACACACACCAAGCAGCACCACCAAAGGCCTCGTACAGTCAAAGGAAAAGCAACTTTTCCTTCTCTATTTCAAAATCTTATGACCTTTTTTTTCTTATTGATCAGAGTTAGGTTAGATGAGGTGCAACATCGCTTCAGGAAACTGCATTTCCTGCTTTAAACAAGGTATTTGAAGAAACTGGGTTTTAGCCTGTCCAATGTATGTTATATCTCTGCAGAGAAATGGTCTCTTGTTTACGTACCACCCACTGCCACCTCCCATTTACTGATACGAGTTACAGCCACACTGCACCCACAGCACCAGGGCCCAACAGAACTAATCAAACCAGTACTTCTTAACCGCAGCCTTCTCAGAAATCCTGTTCACGACCCAAGGAAGACAGAAGATCAACCTGACAGGCTCTCCTGCATCTTGATGTATAGAATCTTGGATTATTTAAACAAGATCCATAGAAGCTAAATCTGAATGCTGTGATGAATGATTTTTATCAAAAGAGCCCTACTAGGAGTTACTTAAGCGTGTTTAAAAAACTTCTTCCAATTAATAAAACATCATTTATGTTNAAGCAGCAGGTGAAAGTGCTCCGTGTGGCAGCCAGAATGAAACAAATGTGTGAAGCTCACTGACAGCTGCCCTTTGAACACCATCCTCAAACTATGGTGTCTGCCTCAGTTGTATAAGCTGCCACATGGCAGTTGGGGACAGGGTAAGGCATAGATTTGCATTTTGGCTTCTGCCAAAGGAACCTGTGACAAAAAGAAACAATCTTTACTACAAAGTTTCAGACAACAGCACCCAACAATACACACATAACTTCCCAACTTCAAACTATCCTCGTGCATCCTGGGATATCACCACTGATGTTTTGCTAAACTTGACACAATGTGTTTCATAAGCAAAGACGTACTAAGTTGACTTTCAGCCTCCAAAGACCCTACCTGTCACTCAGACTCATGTCACCTAACAGCAGGCTGCAGCACACGCTGCCCTGAACAGCTTTCTGAGCAGTTCTCAAACTCCATTTTGGACAGGGAGCAGAGGAAGCTGAAAGAGAAATCCTCTAACCCTGTTCCGGAGGCTGCTGGCATGAGGCTCTGCTGGTTTTCCTTCCCTTCCCCACAGCGGAGTAAAGGCTACAACTGAAAGTGCTTATCCCACAGCTAAACACAGTCTCATGCTCGGCGCAGGGAGAGACCGCAGAGAAGCCGGCACCGTGAAACAGCTGTTGTCTGTGAGTAGGTGGCTGCCCCACAGTAAAATAAGTTAGATGAAAAACTCAATGAACACAGGTTTAGACAAGAGGTATTTTAAGTCCCTGGAGAACAGAGGAAAGGCACTGTGCAAGGTAACATTTTAAATACCACGAACTAGTACAGGAAATGGAACTCCATCAAACTTCCGGCTATCCCGTGGTTCTATTAACAGAGCTCATGCCACCCCTTACCCTTCTCTTTGGTAGGATGGACTGCTCAAATGGTGCAAATCCTTTCCCTGTTTTCACTGGCTCTCTTGTCTCCTTGAGTTTTCATCACTCTACCTCAACTGCTGATGCAAGAATAATTACAAAGGATCAACCAGCAGGCTGCAGGAGACAGAAAGTCATCTCCCACTTATGCTGGCACAAGGGAGGGGGCACAACAAGCAATACAGCTTCTGTTGGCAGCAGCACCAGCTTAAACCATCCACGGCAATACAGCTGCGGTCACCAAGCATCATTAGTTACTGTCACCTGTGAACTTGTAGTCATTAATAGTATTTTTGCTTTTTTACATAAAATTTATTTATAATTTAATATTTTATAGTTCAATATAGATTATTAATAGTGTTAATAGTTTTTCTTATGGCTTGGAATAAATAAATACAAGGCTAAAAAATCTTGATGCTACAAAGTCTAGCCAGAACTCTGTTGCAATGAATAATCCTCTCTTTCATAGTTACAAAAGTCGTCATTTATCCCTTTTGAATCTACTCGGGAAGAATCATTCTAGTTTTTTAGTAAAAACGTGGTACTGACTCAAACAACAAGATGCTGTAGTAAGGCAAACAGCCATTCAAGTGCAGTACACTGCAGAACTACAGCCATTATCAGATAAAACTGTAGTCTAAATATGTGACATCTGACAAGTGCTATTTATCCCCCTAACAATCCTTCTGTTAATTGGCATTACATCATTCTGCTATAAACCTTTATTAATCTAAACCTTTATTGACTTTATTATGCTTGGAATTTGTGACAAACTGACAGGTCTATTATCATGAGTTAACTCCTAACCTATTAAGCATTCATTATCTTTGATATTACAAGAGTTATAAACTAAGCTTTCCCCCCACTTTTTTCTCTCTCTCTTTTTTTTTTTTTTTTTTTTTTTTTTACTTTATTCCGAATCTCTTCTCAGACTCTGCAAGTTCCAGGACTAGCTCTCTCCCAGAATTAAAAATCAAGTGAAAATACACCGAGCCAGACACAGGTGTCTACTATTAAATGTGGGAAAGCAACCCCTGAAGATGATACCCACGCAAAACAACTGTCACAACATCCACAGGTTTACTCAGCTTAGAAAAACGAGTGTATGCTTGTGTAAATTAACCAATTAGCAGTGCTAATTTTTAGCACTGCCAGATTTCCTAACTAGGTGGAAGTTGCCAGCAGAGGTCAAACCTCAGGTGTCGCATGTTGCTGAACACGTACCCTCTCGGAGGCCAGAGAAATCCCGGGCCTCCAGCTCCAGCACGAGCATGCTGGTGAATATCATCAGGCTGATAACAACCAGCCAGCTCTGCAGGTGAATGAAACAGCACCTGGTGAGGCTTATTCTTCTATTCACCTTCAGAGGGTGGCCTGCCAGATTTCTCCCCTTCTCAAATTCCTCTCAAGAGTTTCCAGGAAAGTCAGAATGGTTGCTTCTTCTCAGGAGATATTAATTTACTACAAAAAATAGCTTTTAAGTCACATATCCAAGGGAAAAAACCCCTGTTTATTCCAGTGGTTTCACCAGTAAGTCTAAAAATGGGGATGGGGGAACAGAAAGAGCACATTTGGCATCTAAGTCTGTAGTACTGTTTTCATGCCCTGGAGGAAATGGGTTGGCCCAGAAACATTACATCAAACATCTTAAACAAATTTGGACTGAAAGCAAGGAACCAGGCTAGCTACAGCCCAAACCTCAAAAACAGCAGAACAGTTCCAGTTGTCACTCAAACATACATCAAGAACAGCTCCACTCTATCAGCCCTTTACAAATTCCCTTTACATTTGGAACATTAAGCAGATTTTATACACACACACATAGTCAGTCTCATACACACCAGACTAAAGTCCCCCTTCCCACACCATCCTGCACACCCTCCAGAGCATTCAGGATCACAGCTTTTTGGGGAGTGGGGTGAAGAGGTGAGGAAAGAGATACAGATACAAAGGCCCAACAGGTCATGTTAGAAGCAGCAGAATACAAAAACCTACAAGCACGTCACTTAGTGGGAAACCTGTGAGCCCATTCAACAACCCAGAAAATGAGCAGTGGTAAAAAGAACACACTCTTCTGCGCTGAGACAGTGAAACACCAAGCTGGGGAGGGGAGAAAGGGAAAGAATAGCACTTCCTGAGGATGAACAGCAGCTTTTCTATGTATCTGGCTTGCAGCCTCCCAGCTGCCCCCCCGCCGCCAGCAGCCTCCGAGAAGCCCACGCAGGAGGACACCCCAGGAGCGCGACCGAAACCTGGAAAAGGGGGGCCGGTGACAGAGCGACCCGCGCACCCCGGGGGTGCTTCCCCTCCCCCCCAAACCGCTTTTCCCCGGGGAAGGCGGAGCGCGGCGCTACCGCCGGCCGCAGGCGGCCGTGCGGGACTCACTGTCCTGGAAGCCGGCTCCCTGGTGCACGCCCTGCAGCAGCGTGAGGATCTCCCGGGCCGTCTGCTCCAGCGCCTGCACCACCTTCCGGATCTCCTGCGGACACAGGCCACCGTCAGGCCAGGCACCGCGCCGCGCCCCC
>WAAD01039189.1:102385-118402 GCA_013389945.1 Fregata magnificens
GCCCGGCCGCCGAGAGACCCGGGCGCTTCCCAGCTTGCCGGCTGGCCGCCCGCTGTCGCCGCTCCTGCGGTGCCCGAGGCACGGCCGTGCCTTCCCGACCCACCGCCTCAGGCTGGGCCCTGCCGTCTCTGTGAGCCCCTGAGACTTGTTCCGTGCGCGGGCTGCCGGCTCGGGGAACGAGCGGCGTTAACTCCTTCCTGAGGTGTCTTCAGCGGCTCCGTGGGTCGTTGCCCACGGTCGAGCCTGGTGCTCTGCCCCCGGTGCGCACCACGTGGAAAACTTTGTTGCAGTTTCATGAGTGGGCGGAGGGGGGCACTGTGCTTAATTGCGTGTCTTAAAACTAATACTTCCAAAACGAAGGTCGGGCTGATAGACAGCGCATGAGGTGGTGTCTCTGGGCTGCAAATAGGCAGTTTCAGCGACAGTTAATGTAGCCTCTTTTTTCCCATAAGTAAACAGACTTGTGTGAGAAGCGTTGCCAGAATACACTAGTTCAAGGTAGAATGTGGAATGTCGTGAAAAAGACTTGGTTTTAACTTTCTGGTTGCTTTCTGCTCAATAAATTTAACTTCTTCTCATTTCTGGATTTATCATCGCATTATAATATTGCTATTTAAGCTTGGTAACAACAGCAGAACAACAGCCATGCAGGACAGCTTGTTGGGTTTTTTTAACAAAAAGCTATTGCTGAGCACTTATGCAAATATATATTTACAAATAATGTCATACCAGTTTAGGAATAAATCTGGTGCTTTTCATGTTTTCACTGAACTTTATGAAATTACTTGTGTTTAGCTGAGAATGGGCTATGACTTTGGAAGCATAAAATCATTTTAGTGTAGTTCTTCAGGTATCGAAGCATTGTTTCGGATTTCTTTCTGTCATTGCTTGCAGACTGGAGCTAGCAAAGGCTACGGATTTATAGAGTTTGAGTCTGATGACGTGGCTAAGATTGTTGCAGACACGATGAACAACTACCTGTTTTCTGAAAGACTGCTGAAGTGTAAGTATAAGATGAAGTGTAAGTCCTCTAATGTGCAAAGGAAATTTGTAGTTACTTGTGTTATTTTTTTGGACTGTTTGGCGAGTCTTAAGGTTTTTTACAAAGTTTTGTCCTTTGTAATGTTTTTGAGGTTTTCTTCCTTTTCTTCATGTGTAAAGAACATCCTCAGCAGCCTTTTGGTCACTACTACTGTTTTTTCCTCTAGGCTGATAATGGTTGTTGTGTAATTGCATAACATGAAATCTCAAGGAGTGGTGGGGTTTGCTGTGGAAGCAGTTCCTTTGACGTGGAAATTCTTTGTCGTTTGTAACTGTGGCAGCTGCTGTCTGTATAGCTAGACATAAGGGGCTTTTTTGATTAAAAGATTGATGAAATTAGCAAGTTTCTCAGACATGGTGATAGCAACACCTGCTTTGTAAAGGATTATGAGCTATATATGCACCAACTTTTGAAAAACAAGTTTCTCTGACTGTTTTCTGGCTGAAACTGAAAAAGTGTTCTTTTCTTCCATCTGTCCATTATCAGTTCTCTTACTACTGAGTAATGAGTTACTTTCCATTTTCTCTGTTCCTAAAATGCTGCACTGTTGCGCCACCGTAGCAGGGGATAATGTTGTAACGAGAACTGAACAGTGTTGTGTGAGTACGTTTGGTGAGAAGTGTAGCTCTGCTTTAACTTGATGTCATATGTTTATGATACAGGTCAGTTCATATCTCCTGAAAGGGTCCATGAAAACCTCTTCAAAAACAGTAACAAAATATTTCTGAAACCTTCTCAGCCAGCGGTCAGGCGGTACAATAAGATACGTTCACTCGTTCAGAAGGCAAAGATGACAAAGCGACTGCTACGAAAGGAGAAACGTTTACGGAAGAGGCTGGCTGAAAAGGGGCTCGATTATGACTTCCCAGGATTTGTGAGTTTGGCATCGTTTTGATGAGTGTTCTATGCAAAACATGTTTCTAAGGTTGCGCTAAATGGGAGAAAATCATGGGTTTTGTGTGGAACTGGTAAAAGAGCTGGAGCACCAGGGAGAGTTACTTGTGTTAAGAACTGTATAGAAGCTCCTGGAAATTAGTGGTGTTGTGCTGTCACTGGGTTGTACTATATGTACGTGTGGGTTTATTTTTAGAGAAGTAAATAAGTAACAGCAAAGGGAAGATGTTCCTTTTCTTCTGTTCGTATAAACAGTTGGATATCCTATGGTTTTCTTATTTCTCTGTCGATCACAGAAGAGCGACAGGGCTTTTCCCAAGCTCTATGGAGGGCTTTGGCAAGGTAGGTATTTGAAGGCAGGTCCAAGACTAGAGCTTCCATCCCTAGACCTTGCCTAAGCTAACCCAGTGTATTGCTCATTTGCAGAGTGCTTGGGTGAAGTGCTTGAATTTTAAGCAATACTGTTTAACGTGGTATTTTTTTAAAATGCACAGTAGCAGCTTTTCTTACGTTGCTTTGGGTGTTTTTGTTCAAACCAGATCACCTCTGTGGCACTGTAAGTCATTTTATTAATTCAAAGCTAATTGCTGTAGCAAAGATTTTGTAGTTATGAAGCAAAGAAACATATAGACTGTTAAGTGACTGCATCTTCACACAAGAAAGTTTGTAGTGATCCACCTGATCTGTCTTGCTTCCTAGGCTGCACAGGAGCTTTCCATAAAGAGAAAAAAAGTTAAAACATCCAGGAAGTCAAAACTGAACGTTTCTTTGAGCAGCCAGGTAAGACCGAACAGTCCTGGTGGTGCCCAGCACCATGCCCCACCATTCACCCTGGGGCAGATGTTTTAGGTCTGCAGCTGGTTTCTTCGTATTAATTTCAACACCTGGAAACCTGGATAGTATTTGCTTGAGAGATTTTTGTGCCAAAAGTAGCTCCTTTGAGATGGATTAACACTCTTGAGTGGGGGGAGGGTGGTTGGATCCTTTCAGTTCTTTCTCCTGTGGGAGTATTTAGCAGCAAAGGCTTCCGCTCAGCACGTTGTAACTAGCAGTGCTTGTCCCGAGGTGCGTGCAGGCAGCGGTGTGTCTGCTGTCAGGCTCTGCTATTCAGCGCTAACTTGAGGCAGGAGAGACGCAGGGTGCTGGGGACAGTCACCTATACACCACCTACATCTGTGCTTTAAACTGGTACAAAATGATCTCCTTGCTGGCATCCTTCTGTTGGTCTGTGCTACGTTATAATACCAGCCTGTTTTGACAAAAAGGAAGTTGAACCATTAATACAGTCTAGTGCTGTCTGTCCCCATTTACTGTCCCTCCTCCCTTGTGCTCTCCAGGCACGGTATTCCAGTATTTTGAAGACTAATGCCAGCTAAAACTAGCAGTATGATGAAAGGAAAGCTCAGGTCATCAGGACTGAGATTTGGGGCACTGACAGTCTGAAAAGTCTGTCAGGTATTAGCATTCCTGTTTTGTTTCATCACTGTTGTGAGTTTGGTCTTGGTTTCTTTTTTTTAATGTTACTGGATTTACTTGTGATAATTGGGACAGGGCTGGTTGTGAGGAAGACAGGATAACTCACGCATTCAGTCAACTGAGTTCTGAGAACTTACTGAGATAATGAAGCTGGGATGTCTCAGCTCTGCTGTGGGCTTGAAAGTGGCATTTCTTGAATGTGGCCAGTCTCAAATACACTTTTTTTTTTTTTCCCCCTGATTCTTTTCCTCTTAGTGCTTTCTTAGTGCTTTGAGTCAGGAAATACAAAGTTTAGAAAGCAAATGTGCATAATGACATGTTAGAAAATGTGAATTAATTTATATTTGCCTTTCATGTATACTTTTTTGAAGATGACACTTTTGTCTGAAAAAATACTGTCTACAAAAATAGCTGGTTATAAAAAGAAAACAGTTTTCCCTAACATGTGGAGGTTCTGAAGGAGAGCTGGACTGAGGTGCCTTGTGGTACCGCAGAGGCAGTGACAACTTTCGCTGGCAGATGCTTTGCAATGAATCGTGTTTTTCTCATCTCTTCAGGATCCTACTCCAGTCTGTACTCCAACAGTGCTCGAGCGCCGGAAGGCTTCTCAGGCGGAGGATGACGCAGAGGACAATGAAATAACTCTCAGACTGCCCCCTGCCAGTGTTAAGAATGCTGTGCAGAGACCAAAGAAGCAGCCAAGAAAAAGACCAAACCTGAAGAAACAGAAATAGACTTAAAATTTTGATGGCTTTAGCCACGTTTTTCCTCAACTCAAAAACTGGCAAGGTGGAGCTTCTAGTGGTTCTGCTGCCCTGACTTATTTCATCTTGACTGGGCTGTTTCAGCCTTTCCTAGGCAAGGAATCTATTCACAAATCCTCCCCCTCCTGTTTAGCCATCAAGGGACCTACAGTCTTCTCTTGCCTTTCAAGATATTCTTGACTTTGTGCTCACAAGTGCCCGTGCTGTGACGCACCTACAGTCATGCCAGAACCTTCATTTAATTCTGTAACTTATCCCTAGCACTCACTGTTTTGAAAGAAAATGTGAGGCTGTCGATTCAGAACTTGCTGATGCGGGCTGTATCTTACATTTGTAATTAATGACAGCTTATAAAAGAAAAAAGTAACCATTTTTCAGCTGTGTTGGCTCTTGGTAGTCGTTCTTCTGTTTAACTGAATGTCTGTGTTTCATGCGAGTTCTCACATAGTTACACAAATAGAGGGTGAGGGATTTTTTCCCCAAGGAAGACATACCTTAAATTTCATCTCCTGTTTGTGATCAGTCAAGATCTGCCTGTACTGTCCAGGGCAGAGGCAGAATACCACACTGCCTGAGCAAGCCAGTGGCTTTCAACCCTGCTTTCAGCAGTGCCTGGGAAGCTCAGCTTTTGCCAGGATGTGGAGTGGACGCCTGGACGCAGTCCTGTGCACCCTGCCCTAGGTGTACCTGCTCAAGCAGGGGAGTTGGACGAGATGATCTCCAGAGGGCCCTTCCAACCTCTACCATTCTCTGATTCTGTGGTTGCAGAGGACTTGGAAAGGACTGGGATTAGGAAGGTGGTAAGAGACAGAGGAAGATGGCTGAAATCACTCGCATTCAAGATTCCCATTCCTTTCCCTGTGCAGGCAAAAGATTAGTGTTTGAGAGGGTACCCTCCTGTGGAGGATGTAGGGTGACTGTTCTGTTGGCTGGTGGCTTAGCCAGAGTCACAGCTATGCTTTCATTTCTCACACACTTGTGTAGAAGGCATTTCACGCTGCAGAGGTCCCAGGCGCGCATGTACTGATGTACTGCCTTACCTCCGGGCTGACCAGGCAAAGGTAACTAGCTAATTCTCTGGGGTTTTGTGTGCCATAAACGTGCTGTTGCCTGATTCAGGAAATATTCAAGGACCTGCAAAGTGTGGCTGCTTTTAGAGGGACTTCTTGCTGAACTGTGGAGAGGAGCAAATGGTGACAACTAGCTTGTGTACAGCTGTTCTCAGAGTGAGCAAAGCTCTTTGAGAAGATGCATCAGTAATCAGAGCAGACTGGGTTGTATTAGGACTTCTGTTGTCCTTTGGGCCCTGCAGCATCTTGTCACTGTATTTTAGTTTCACCGCCTGCATGAAACAAGGGTATCTTCTGCTTCGGGGGGCGATAAGCATGTTGCAATATTGTAATAAGCCTCTGGGTGGGTGAACCAGGCAGGGTTTTGTCACCAGTAGTACGAGTTCAGAGAATTGAGTGTAGCTTTTTGTTGTGCATCAAGATTTATTCTTGTTCCAAAGTAATGTCATAGCTGACTGCAGATACCCAGTCCTGTTTGATGATGCAGTTTGTGCAATTAGAATTTGGATTTTATTGCAAATCGGAGACCTGCAGAAATTCCAGTTTGGGTTTTGTGGCACATACTTAGCCTTGATCTTTTGTTGTCTGAGATGAAACACTCTCCACTGCTGTTGGCTGTAGGTCAGGCTTGGCAGAAGATTTCAGCGGAAAGCCCAGGTGATAATAGCTGGCTGCTCAGGTAGGTGTCTGGCACTAATTTCTTGGCTATTTTAAGACTTGGACTCCTGGCAGAGGAGAAGAAATCTGAACCATTGGCCTGGCTAATTCTGTCCTATCTGGCCTGATCACTTGAATAATCATGTGATGGTAATGACATTCTCTCAGTGACTCAAATTAGATCATTCTCCTTTGTCGCTCTAAACTGTTGGGGAAGCCACTTGGATGAGAGCGTCTTTATATCAAATGCTTGTCATGTTAGGCATGCTAGGGAAATCTGTTGACCAGCCCGATGGTCACTGACAGTCCTTGCCTTGTAGCAGTGTTGCTGTGTACATCCGCAGGCTTTCTTCTCTGATGTGAAACAGGCAGTGTTTACACCTCAAACCCGTGGAAAATACATCCTCGGCTAAGGTTGGAGATGAAGGTGATCAGAGTGGTTGGCAGAGATTGCTTATCTGTTGGTAGCTGACATGCAGCTCTGAAAAATCTTTCCTACCTCAACTTCATACAGCAGAGAGCAGCAGAAGAGAAGCAAAATGCATCTGCCCAGAACAGACGGTTTTCTTTTAAAATCCATATTCCTGACTTTGTGCGAATAAAGATGGCAGTTGGGTCAGGATGAACTAGAAACGTGGCTGCACTTTCTCCTGTCTAGAGCCGAGTCTCCTGGGCGCAGCCTGACACCGGGGGGCAGCACGCTTCAGTTGTGTGGACACACGCCACCCTCTGACAAAGGCAGAACAAGGTTTCTTGGGAAATGACCTCCTGGATTTGTAAAGAAACCTGTCTAGTCCAGGCAGTTCGGAGTGACTGGCTGCATTGGTGTGACTAACACATCTCTAACACAATTTAAGAATACAGGAGAAACCTGGTATGGATCTTAATCAAATATGCCCATTTCTTTGGTGCTGCCGCAGATTCTCCTTCCAAGGCTGTTGAGCTAAAGCTGCTCTTAAGAAAACTTAGTTTATCTAGAGTAACTTATCCAGTGCAGTTCCATGTTCACTGAAACTTGAGCAACTCCCTTCCTGCTTTCCATTCCAATCCCTTGGCCTGCATTTTGAACCTGGCATTGCTTTCTTCCTACTCTGCTCTGTTACCATGCTCCTCTCTGTGCCCGGTGTTCTGCCCCTGCCTGGAAGCCTGTGCCTGCTTGCTGCTTTCTTCTGTGTTTGACTCTGTGGCTTCTTTTCATGCTGTTTGCTGTGCCTGGGCTATCCTGTCTAGCTGCATGAGCTTCCAGGGACTTATGCTTCTGCAGATCTCTTCAAAAGGTTTGTGCCTTTAAGCTAGCACCCTGGTTGCTGCTCACTCTCCATATTCGCATGGCAGTGTGAGCCTTGATGGGAGGACATTCAAGAAAGCTGTGCTTACAATGAGGTTTGCTTCCTGCTGTAATTTTCCTTTCCCTTCCTTTTGTTTATTCGTCTTCCTTCAATTGAGATCAGCTTAGATGGCAAATCTGAAAAGCAAGGAAACAAAATTCTGTGCTGTTTGAGCAAAGCACAACAATACCCAGGCTACAGCAAGGAACTCTCAGCAGAAGGGTAGCTTTTCTTGGTGATAGTTTCTGTTTTTAGGCTGCCTGTGTTATTAATATACTGCCATCCTGGGAGATGTACGTAAGCAGAAATTCAGACACCTGATACTTGCCAAACATAGTTTCCGTAACAAGTGGACAGATGTGCTGTGTCATGAGTTATGCCTCAATCCTTGCACTGATTTTTATTTTTCAGTTCTCGAGTCGATTGTTCATTCATCTCGGACAAACACAAACCTCCTGGCCACTGATTTTAGGGCAGACTATGAGTTGTTTTTACTGGGATGCTAGGAGTTTTGGGGCTTTGGTTTCAAGGCATAACTTGCCAGCTCTCTGCCTTTCTGCAATGAATGACTTTGTGGAGCTGATTTACTGTATGTACCATTGTACCATTTTCAAGCTTCAGAAACACGTAGGTGCTAGCAAAGTCTGCTAATTTACACTCGTTTATTCCGATTTCTCTGTTTTGCAGGAAGGTGAGCTGGGCTTAGGAGTGCACGGCATTTCCCAGCACATGAAGCACTGGAAGTAAAAGAGGAATGGGGCAGGAGGGAGAGAAAAGCAGAACTGTCTGCAAAATAGAGGGGAGAAAGGAATGATGAAGCCAGTTCTCACCTTTAGGGAAAAAAGCATTGGTGAATTTGGCAGTGTTAGGCTGCTCGAAATTAAAGATGTAGTTTGAGGTTTTTCTTATTTATTTTGCCTGTTAGATGTGCTGTGGGATGCCCAGGCTGCACAGTGCGTCGGGAATGTGCTGCAAACCATGGTCCAAGTGCTAGTCCTTGCTCACAAGCCCTGAGTGAAGGAGGAGAGCAGGCTGGGCAAGTGACGCTTGCTCTTGCCAGTAACAAGCCTGTTTGCTTGCATATCTAGCTTTTAAAATGGCTGTAGCCCTGAGGAACGAGGCTAAAACCTGTCTGCAAATAGCTCATGGTGCAAGGGAGGATTTGTGCATGGCTCTGAGGGGTGACATCCTCTCCTCTCCAAGTAAAGCACCAGTGAGGCAGAGGGTAGCTCTAGCAAATTCCTCCTCTCCCAGCCTTCCCTTCATAGTGCTGGGGTGTTTGGGTCTCACTTTGCCTGCGTGGTGCAGCCAGACAGGGTAGGGCTGTGTTGTGTGAGGTGCGGTGCACATCCCTGCCCTGGGCAGGGTGTTGCACGTGAAAGCGGGACAAGCGGGTAGCAGGAGTATGGTGGATGTGATCTCCATTAGGTGTTTTCCAGGAATACCCACGAGTCCTCCTCTTGGACCAGACTCCTTCATTGTCCAAGATGCTGTTCAAATACATCCTGTTTTCCAGAGTTTACAATCTAACCCACAGAGTCTTGAAACTTCCAACTCCAGGCAGCAATAATTTGCACCTTCTTGGCCAGAGATATGTGGGGGACCACCCCAGGGTGCTGCTGGAACGGAGGCGGTGTGGAGGGCTGTTCTGTGTGTCAGGCTGCTGCCTGGCACCGCTAATGCAGGCACATCCCTCCCTGTCCAAGGCCAGCAGCTGTCAGAGCAAGCCAAGGAAATGGTTGACTGCGCAAGTAAGAATTGCTGAAGTGGAGCATTTTCTCCCATGCAGGGTGCAGCAAGCCCTCTCATCACTTCTCCCACCCAGCATTAATTAAGCATATGGCAGGAACAGAGATGCTGGCTGTCCTGGGAGGCTTGGACTAGTTACACACCTGAGTGTCTGTGGCCAGTAACTATGTGGGTCTCCTGTGCTGGGAAAGGATAAGCTACAGAGAAGCTCCTACACAAGTCTTGGCTCCGATCAGGGAAGAAAATGCTGGTTTATAATTGTCATCAAATGTGGTGTTGAAGAGAGCAGGCAGGATTGTGAGGACGAATGCTGCAGGACTTTGAGACAGCACGATGGGTGTTGGCAGAGAGCCATGGGCACTGGGGTCACCTCCTTTCCATGGCTGCACATTTAACCTTGTGCTTGACCCATCACGTGGAGTCTAGGGCCTGGCCTGGATTTGAAACTTGTTGTTTTAAAGAACAGGAAGGAGAAAAACAAATAAAACTGGTTTTTAGGATAATGATTCTGGAAAGCCTTGGGTTTTTCTGTCCATTTTTCCAGGGCTGACTGGGAGGAGGGCTTGGTGAGCAGGTACAGACCTGGAAATCAGGCTGCTTGCTCTGCAGTGTGGCATTGCTGCCAGTTTCCCACAAGTCCTTGCACAAACCCCCAGCTTGCATGTGTTTTGGTTTCTTTAAAACAAGCAGGGAAGTAGAGTTACTTCTGTCAGCCTGGCTTCACAAGGCTGAAAGTGCTGCACCAGTCTGAGACTGAAGGCAGTACCTTGCCTGTCTGTCTTGCTTGCTGGGTGTACTGAGTTACTGTTTCTCACCAGCACGCCCTGCAGAAGGCAGTTGCGTGGTGGGGAGTGAGCAGGGGTCTGTGCCAGTTGCGCAGCAGCAGCATGGCTGCTCTATCGCCTGCAGGATTTTTATTTCTGTTGATGTGAGAGCTGGAAGGGATCCGGTATGACTTTCCGGTGCTGGGCAGCGTTTGCAGTTCTGCCTGTTAGAAGGTCTGAGTTCATCCGCCCAGAAGTGATGGGCAAAGGAAATGTAAGACAAATCTATAAGGCTTTTCCCTCAGCTATCCCACACAAAGACATAATGTTTGTGGTTTATTAGCTGGGCAATGCTTAAAGTGCATGCTATTGAATTGTATCCTGAAAAACAAACTCCAGATTTGGAGCTGCTGGAGCCACCAGAGCTTTGTGACTGGGCTGGCAGGAGCTTTGCAAGTGCAAAGGGCTAGTTTGAGAGGCAGTATGGATTCTCCTAAGGCAAACCTGTCCGTTGATGTAATGTCAATGCAGCTACATCAGATGAATCACAGCCCAAGTTTTTATCCTGAGAACTACTAGCTCAGCTTTTTTTCCCCATCAGCTCATAATTTTACAAGATGAAATCCTGCCGTGTTAATACGTAGTATGGATTCAATCAGTCGGTTGTTAAGAATCATTTGGAGTCGGTGATTTGGACAATCGGTTTCGAGTGGGCTGCCAGTATATGTTTGCTGTGTTGCTGTTCAATGTCAGCCCTCCCATTGCATTTTGTAAGAGCTTCCGTTAATTTCAGTAGAAATCTGCATTTGGGGTGAAGGGTGACCTAATCTTTAAAAAGGATCTTAATCCACTTAGCCTCTCTTGCAAAGCTCAGCATTTTTTCCTTGTCAGGAGCAGACTGCATTCCTAACCTTGATGTGTCGCTTTCCAGTTGGCTTAATATTTGGGTGAGGATAAAAAGGAAATGTTTTTCAAAGATTAAAAAGAATCCATGCTGCTAAGGTATGCGCATGTGTGATGTGCAAGTATAAAAAAAGGAGATATGAGCATAATTGTAAGTGTTTGGGGGGTGGAAGAAAAGATAAAATAACCCCAGCAGATGACCCTAGAGAACAAGCACAGGAAGAGGTAAATCCATTTGAAAGAGTGTAAATGGGGAATTATGAGGGAAGAGGAAGTGGGGCTGAAATGTTGTTTAATGTAAATTGAAGTGCAAGACAAAAATAAGACTCCTGTTAGTTTGACCTGTAAACGTCTCTTCTCAGAGGCCTGAGGACAGCCAGGAAAAATACGATCTCCAGTGCAAATACGAGACCTAGTGCCTGTGCCTTGTTAAGACTAGAGGCTGCCTTCTCGGCTACTGCATTAAATCTAGCTTGGGTCAGAAAGGGTGGAAAGCTGTTGCCAGTAGCCTGTGTTCAGTTTTAGGGGGGGGTTCAGCTCAGACTCCAGTCACAAAACAAAGAACGCTGCAATTAACACTAATTGGTACCTTCCTTGATGTTTTGGCCAGGGAGAGTGAACCATCCCCTGCCTCCCTGGAGGCAGCCACCCCAGGTCAGAGGAAGAGGCCCATGGGGATGTTGCATAGCTCACAGGATCTTCATGCCAACGGGAAATCTCGAATCAAGCCCAATTCACACTGCATGAGGGCTACCTGCTTTGTATGTGATGTTTCTCCCTGGGTGGCCAAATTTCTGCAAGGAGTGAACACACGCAGATGTGCCCATGTGCACACGATGAGCCTTGAAGCCATTTGCTCACTTCCCTTTAATCAAAACCTTCTGCTCTCGCATTTTCTTTTCTGTTTGGTGACCGAAGTGAAGCTTCATGTGCCTTCACGTGGGAGTAAAGTGGGTCAGCGGGCTGCTTTGTTTGTGGCAGCTCTCACGTGGAAAAAGCCCGATGCAAAATGCCGAGGCTTGGCAGGAAAGTGCCAATTAAAGATAGCAGTGCAGGAGCGTATTGTCTGAGCTGAAAGTGCTCGAATCTGGGGCTGTGACAACTGTCACGTGCAAAGGAAAGAACGAGGGGTTATTAAACTTAATGTTGATCAAAAGTAGCTAGTGCTTTCCCCGTTTCAAGTGTTTGTTCTCCCACAGTATGGACCAGGAGTTCATTCCCTCTTCCACAGGTAAGGTAGAGGGTAAGGGGTAGAGGAGGTGAGTCACACAGGGAGCCCGTGCCAGAGTGGGATCAACGGCACTCGGAAGCTGGGTACTTGGGCTTCACCTCGTGTTGGCCTATGCTATTTATCTTTGCACCAGGAGCAATCCAGCCTTCTCCTTAGCGCGGCACAAGTCTGTTCAGGTGATGTGTGCAGGAGGTGTAAGTGCCAGGAGATGGCAAAGGGAGAGATGCAGTGTTACATCGACTCAGGTGAAGTTGTTCTGCCCCTTAGCCATGCAAGTAGTCAAGTTGGGTCAGCACATAAGTCTGCATGGCAGTGTGCTCAACTCTAGGGAAGCAACCCAGGGACAGCCAGGCTTCGATGCTGCTGTCCTCTGCTGTCGTGGGCAACTACGTCATCATACTGTCATTCATAAATGAATACATTTTACCTTGGAGCACTGGGCCCTCAGACTCCTGAGCAGACACTGTACAAAAGGGCCCTGGAGGAAAGGAGAAGAGCAGGTCACTCGGGTATAGTCAGTGTTTCTACTGAAATAAAGCCTTTCTCCCTCCCAATCCATCTCTCTGCTTCCCACTAGTTCTGTTTTATTTGTATGTTTTTGTTTGAAAGAGCAGTGTTGGTAAATGAAAGCTAGAATATCCATACATTCCTTTATTTTAAAAAAGCTTTCTGGCTTTACTTTGCCCTTACTTACAGCTTTCTGTGCCCTTACTGCAGGTGTCCATAAGCTGATCTCCTGTTTCATCTTGCAAATGGACTGTGCTTTATTTTGCACGTGTATAGGCACACAGCTCCTGCTCATGACGAACCAGACCTTTCTCAACAAGCAGGGAACAGTGTACTTTGCAGGTGGGCTGACTGGAGAGGGACGTGCTGCTTCACTGGGAACAGTATACTCTCAGGAGACAGATGTTCCTACCTTTCTGCTGCACTAGTCCTGCCTGTGCTGGAGGTCCATGTGTGAGACAGGTAAGTAAATGCAGGTCTTTCAGAAATGAGAGCTTAGTAAGAAGTACCTTTATTTAGGTATGTTATTTATAAGGGTAATGCCAAATGCCTGCTGTTAAACCACTGGTAGCAAAGTCCTCATCCAGCACTTGCGTGAGATGGTAGCAGCTCCTCCAGTAGTTACTGCTGTTTCCTTCATTTAGCGAGTCCTTTCTGCACCCCAGGATAAACCCCTGAAGACTGGTTAGAAATGGCATGGTCATTACCTAACAACAACTTTGGAGAAGCTGAGGTGTCCATGCAGTTTGGATTCCATCTGGAAACTTAGATCTGGTTGCCCTTGGGGTATCCTAGCATGCCTTCATGATGGGTTTCCATTGTGAACTGTCCCAGGCAATGGATGGACGGGTCTGTCATAGGTGGTGCTAGAACTCATGCAGATTGGTGTCCCTGTGAAAGTTGATGGACTGCACAGCATAATCAAGAGCCTCCTCTGAGCAGAATTAAAGAATTCTGAGATGCTTTGAGACTCTAAAAGAAAGCTAAAAAAACCCACCCATCCATGAAAAGACAGTGTTCTATTAGAGAAAGCAGAATGAAGTGTGCAATATAGTGTGTGGTATAGTGCAGTACTATATTCAGTAGCAATTAATTTTAAGAAACCGAAAGGGCAAGAATCAGAACAGTGCCTTCACTGCCTACTTTTTAAAAGTTTGAAGAAAACCTGCAGGTTACAATGTGTTTTAGACTTACGTTCCTAATGAAAATGAGGCTTATGTGATCAGTTTATCTGCATCTATTCAGCTGTCAGGCTGGCCCCTTCCTTTTTTCCTTCTCAACATGTAGGGAGGAGGAAAGAATCTCAAGTTTCATGAGAACTGGAAGAGAGAAATAATCATTGCCAGCCTCATGGAAAGGCAGGAGGGAGCTCAGGCATGGTGTGGTTCCTTTGGCAGCAGCCAATCTGCATGTGTATACAGCCCTGGACTAACCGCACCTCATGCTGCCTGTGTCTCCTTAGAGGGGAGTGTCACAGGACACACAAAGGAAGGTAGGGCTGCTGAGACAGCCATGGGGATTAGAGGGACAAAGAACACAGATCTGTAGGAAACCAGGCATCATTAGTGCTGCTGCTCATGGAACAATTTGGTTGTCTTAAAAATATAGGCATAAACTGTTCTAAAAGTCTCTGCAGGGAGCCAAGGAAATGGTCATGTAATAACAGAAAAACCCAAAACATTAGAGCCGATTAAATGACAGAGAAATCTATTTCTGTGCAGAGACTCTACCTGTTTTATAATAAAAACTTGAAGAAAACAAATAAAGACTGTGTCCGCAGTCTGTTAATTTCACAGTGAGGAAGCTTTGAAGTTTCATGCAGTTGTCACCTGAAGTCTTGCAACAAAGGAGACAAGAAAAATAATATTTTCTGTGCAAGTTTTATCTTGTGTGTGTGTGGGGGAAGTACTTAAAAACCAAGCCAACTGCACCTCTCAGCATTTCTTTATGAAGCTTTAGGCTGCCAAACAGTGACCCTAAAATTGCCAGAAGTAAGAGTCTATGAAAAAAAGGCCAAACACCCAATTATATCAGAAGGCAGTACTGAGAGATTTCCAAGGCAAAGGCTTCGTTATTGTAACACCGAAGAGAATGAATTAACAGCAAATGTGTGATACGCAAGTATTGATTTCTTACTAAAGGTAAATGAAATATTGCTTGTCGTAATTCAGTTAACTTAAAACTATTTGATCAGTTTTTATCTCATTTTCTTGCTCAAAATGGAATATGATGGTATTTTAGGTAGCAGAGAGGGAACTACCTAGAGTCTCCAAGAAAGCTTTGCCTGTAGTTCTAATAGATTCAGCTGAACTGGAATGATCGGTGCTCTATTAATGTACTGACGATCCTACCCTGTCGTCAGCTGCTGTTAGGAGTCTGCAGAAGGAGAGAAGGGCAAACAACTGGAGTCCTGGTTGCAGAACTGCCCAGCTAGGGAGGGAGAGTGCTCAGCACAGGGCTGACCCTTCTCTGAGCGCACACGGATAGTAATGTGGGGACTGGAAAGCCACAGTAGGTGAAGCAGAGCTGCTGTGTCTCTACTGTGGGTAGTACTTAGCCAGTTAGGGCTCTCAGGACATTAGCTACTGCCTGGGGCGTGAGAACGAAGGTAATTTCTAAAGCTGGTTTGTAATCACCTGCTTTCAGTTTACACAGAGCTGGCATCCTTTTAAGCACTAATATCCCCAGCTTTCTCTTGACATCTGTGCAGCCTGTTCCACTTTTTACGTTCGACCTACGCTGATTCCTTCATGCAAAGCAGCAGTTATGTATTGCTCTGGAATCTGATGGTGGGAAAGAACAAATTAGCAAATTTAGTATTATTTGGAGGGGGCTTGCCAAAAGCCATTCCTGTGCCAAAACTGTGAGCCACGAAGTAGGACATTATTATTTCAAGAAGTTATGACTAAAAAGGAACCATTTCTTCCACATACAGTTCTTCCATATGAACTGTTTTGATGGCTCAGGCTATGTACTTGTTGGAAACTGTAATGTTACACCACCTTATGGAGGTCAACTGCTTTCTGCAGCGCAGCCATAAGCCTAGTGAAGAAGACGGTCAAACATGTCTCGGTAGAGAGCCTATGCACAGGGTGTTTGTTTCCTATTTTCACCTCAGTCATCTAGTAGGAGCGCTGCAACTCATTCCGTTTAGGAGAAAGAATTAGTTGCTTTTAAATGCAGCTTTTTAACCAAGACTGCACAAAACACTGTGTCCCTCGATAGGGAATCATTAAAAGGGGGAGGGGGCTATGCACTGACACGCAGCTTTCGGGCTTCTTTCCACACGGCAGCACTTGGCCTCCAAGCCCCCTCTGCCCAATATCAGGAATTCCTCTCAGAACATTTAAGCTTCTCCCAGGCTGGGCCCACCAGCCAGGAGCGCTGTACTCCCTGAAGCCTTCTGCTGAGACAAATCAGTCGGGACCCGGTTTTGAGTCTCTCCACGCCTGGAAAAACGCCCGCCTGCCTTCTCACAGCAAACCGCCCGGCGGCCTCCTCAGCCCCAACGACTTCCCGCCGCGCGGGCGGCGTCGCCATAGCGACAGAGCCTGCCCGTAACGGCCGCGGCGGGCGTGGCGCGGAGGTGCCACACTCGCGCATGCGCACCGCGCACACTGACCTCACCGCCG
>WAAD01039189.1:119049-168494 GCA_013389945.1 Fregata magnificens
GAGCAGCAGCAGCAGCGCGGGGCCGGCCCTGCGGCGGGAGAGGCGGCGGTGCTCGGGCCGTCGCAGGGCAGAGGCCTTGTGCGAGGGTCTTCGCTAGTACAAGCGCTTGCTTGGTGAAGGGAGGCGGTGTGCAGTCGTGTTGCCTTCGCTCAGCGGTGCGGGGTTGTGGTAGCGGCTTGAGGCTGCTGTATTTTTAAAACCGTCTTGTGATTTGGGTGGATTCAGCTTTGCGTTTGGCCCTTTCGTGCACGTGTCGTGCTTTACTTAATTTATTTCCATCGAAATCTTTAGTGCAAGTTGGATGAGGACTGGGAGTTTGTGCCTGTACAAAGAGGTGGTTTGATCATTAAACAAATCCTGCAAAAATGCTTCGGAGAGATGCTGGGCCTGAGTAAATAAAATGTACTTATTTGTTAGTGTGTTTATACAAGCCTGTGTGGGCTACGCTTAAGGTGTTTTCAATGTATGTGTCTTCAGATATCTGTGAGGAAGGGAAAAGCTGCCCCCTTCCCCACCCCCCTGCATGGCTTCTTGAGAAAGGTGGGAAACTGAGGCAGGGTGACATGCTCAAGGTTGTATGGGAAGCCTGTGGTGGAGTAGAGCAGAGACCTCCCAGGTGTGAGGGTTGATCTGACCAGTAGATCTCTCTGTGCCTTTCATAACTCAGCATTTAATAAAGGAGACAAGGGTTAAGCAAAGAAGTGTGTGCCGAGCCAGTGGTGGTAGAGCAGAGATGTGGTCTCCACTCCAGTGCTTGTGCCAGCATCTCTGGCAAATATATTGGAGTCCATTTTGCTGCTCAGTAGTGCAGATCGTTTCTCTGCATCTTTGAGCAGTTGCATCTCTGTCGTGTGCTCCTCTTGATGCCATCTAGGTGCTGTTGAAGACAAACCAAAGTATTGTCGCTTGATACCTGATGATGCAAATCCACTGTTTAGATCAATAGTTCCCAAATTAAACCTTGTAAAGGCATTAGAAGTGCAAGTGTTTGCTTCTGTGTGGACTTCTGAACTGGATTTAAAAGAGGTTTGCAGCTGGATATGTTTGAGAACTTCTAATAGCGGTGAGCTTTTGCTAGAGCAAAGGACTGCACCAAGTGCAGGATGGAACTGCAGTACTGTCATATTCAGGGTCTTCCTTGTCATGGCAGCGTAGCTCGCTGTGTGGAACAAGCCTTTGTGCTGCAGTCCTGGGCTTGGCAAAGTCCAGCTTTTGCTTGTTTTCTCTGTTGAACCCTGTCAGTTAGTGGGACTGAAGCCTGGAAGTTACGAGAGGGACAGAGTAATGACTGTGTCACCATGAGCGATCCTCTCTGTATTTCATAGTCATACTTGTTTTGTTTTTTTTTTAAATTTCTACCAACATAAATGGAATTTTTTTTCACACTGATGCCTGCAACACTCCTGTGAAATCCTTGAAATTGATCAGATAGCTTCAAAAGTTTCTGTTTCAAGAAGAAAAATGCCATGAAGTTAAACACTTTGGCCTTGCTTCACTTGGCTGATAACGTACAGTGCTAAAGGTGAGACAGCAGCATGCTTGTGAGATGGAAATGTTTCTCTAGTTGATGTGGTGTTCCCTAGAGGGACAATTGCAGAGAGTGCCTACGATCGGATGAGCTAGTTCTCCAGTCATCTTTGAAGTTCTGTAGGGATCTTAAATCTGAGCTACAACCTAAGTGTTACAAAAACCAGATATTTAAACAGAAAAACTCAAACTGAAATGATTTATCTGTTTCTGCCATATATTAGTCAATATATATGTTAGTCCCTGTCCTATCCATCAGGCATTTTGGTCAGGACGGTTGATTGGCAGAGGATGAGAGCTGACAGCAAGTCTGACCGCTTCTGTAATGAGTTACAACATGAGGAGCTAGATCTTGCCCTCAACAACCTTTGTGTTAGGGGCAGGTCATGCTGTGTTATAAGTGTGAAAGAGGCTGGACATGAAACGTTCAGATGGATAAAGTAATGATCTCCCCTGTATGTACCTCCACATTTCAACATACAGGCAGATTTTTGAGAGAGTAATGTGGCTTTGAAGCTTGTGGACTGCCATTATGGGTGCCCTTCCGGACTCAGATGACTTTGGATCGAGCTCATGTGTCACCCCGAGTCTCTCATTATCTCAGGCCTTGCTTAGACGAGGGCTGGAAATCTCAGCGTGCCTCTGGATCGGGCTTGCTGCTGTTAATGCCTCCTCGGCTGGCAGTTGTAATTGAAGCTTCCTCCTGGATTCTGACAGCGCACCTTCGAAGAGCGCTTGCCAGTGCGTTAAAAAAAATGCTGGCAAGTATATAAAAGTGTCTCAGCTGAGTGAATAAAATAGACTGGTTTTGTCTATTGATTTGTTCAGACTGTGACTTTAGTAAATTGTGAGCAGTCTGACTGAGGAAAGGGGTTTGCTTCTTTCCTTGACGAAGGGTTGATGTTTGTGGCAGTCTTGTGCAGAACAACTTTAGCTTTACCCTGCTGTTTAATGGTGTACACTTCATGTTGCTCTTCGCTCCATTTCTTCCTTTTCATCAACCTATGCAGGGTTGAAGTTTGCATTGCATGTTTCTTTAGAGCTCATTCAGTGTTTTGGATACTCTCTCTTGGACCAACCTGTTATCAGTCCTCAACACTATCTGAAAGCCTGATGTGAGCTAGTTAAGAGCTTTGCACAGCAGGGTACTAAAGAGCTAAACACAGGCAAGTTCCTTGGCATACTGCGTTGCACTAGTGTCTGGTGCTGTCATAAACATGAGAGATCACTTTCTCCTTTCTTTGGCAGTGCTAGCACTCTTGCACAAATGAAAAAAAAATCCCGACAAAACCCAAACAAATTGGATAGGGTTGTAACTGTTCAAGTTATAGGAGGGCAACAAATGGGTTTTGTGGTCTGAGAGGCTGCAAGTGCTCTACAAGAGATTTGATCTCAATTCATGATTAGTGTTTGAGTTTATCTGGTTTCCTGTTCTGTCACTTAATCAAATCTCTGCATGTTTGGCTCCGCAAGAAGGGAGGTGTCCATTCTGTATCTAGAAACAGTATGCCAAGTAGGAGCAGTAAAATGAATTATTAGAAAAGGGTCTCATCAATAGTTTATTGGAAGTGAGTGGGCAGGTTTAAAAATCTCTAATTTGTTTCCCCTGCCAGCAAAATAGTAGGGTAAACAGCCCAACCAGGCCAGTCCCTGGTGCAGCGTTTCTGTGTTTCAGGTCTAAGCTGGGACCCTCTCTTTACACTTTGCTTGTAGATGCTTTAGGTTCCAAGATATTTCAGAAAGCCAAACTGAACCAACAACGATTTGCTGAGGCAAAGATCTGATCAAAATGGAGTCAGATTCTGACCTGTGTTTCAAGGTGATGCTGAGCAGAAGAGAGGGATCGCAGGTATGTCTCTCTGCCGGTTACAGGTGGTTTCTTAGCCTGGCAGTCTCTTAACTGCCACTAGAGTTCAGCCCAATTTATGGTTATTGTCAAACAAAACCCCTTTCTGCTCCTTGTTGTCCTGTGCTCCCTCTGCCCACTGTTTTATAAATCTTAAATGTAGTGGTAGCTTTCTGCAATCCCTTGCTGCCTGTGTTGGGGGATTTCTTCAGCCATTGGCTTATGTGTGGTTGCAAATGCCAGGCTGAATAGAATCTGCTTATGCCTGAGCACAGAGGGTAACAGTCCTTCCCCTCCCTGGAGCTGAACTGGTCCTCGGTGCTGGTTAGGTGCTTTCTGCTGGCCCCTGTCAGCAGTTGAGCTCCAGCTGCTGCTGGGAGTTCTCCTGTCCTTGGCCAATAGTTTTCCATGAGGCCTGGCAGCCCTGGAGAATAGGGGTAGGCAAAGAGCCCTGTTTTGTCATGCAGACAAGTTTGTGTTTAGGGTCATGGGGGAAGACATGGACGTTAGCTGGGAGGCCTGAAGAGAGACCAAGAAAATAAACTTTTTCCAAAACTGTTGCCTTACAAACTGCTGCTGTTGCATCCCATAGCAGTCTGTTCTAGGCTCCTACCTGAGTTCCTGCCTTGTTCAGTTTTGAGTGTCTGATTGGTTTTCGTATCAGCAGCATCTTGGCATGACTTATTGTCACAAGTATGCATGTAAGTCATTGTCTTAGAATTGGAGGTGCTTTTGTCTGTGGCCGTAGTGTCTGCTTACCTGCCTGAGTTTCCTCTGTGAATGAATTTATTTGAGGTGTAGACTGCGTGGAGTGTGTTTTGGTGGGTTGTGGGGGTTTTTTTCCTTCTTTACTCCCACATCACACAAATTTTGTTAAGATTGTCTAAAATACACATGTATGTTTTGAGAAAATGATGTGGGGTGCAGAGGGAAGAAATCTTAGTGAAAGGTGCTTAGTTGTACAGTCAGTGTCCCTTGAGGGCTTGTACCCAAGGTATGATCTTGTGTATTAATTTTCCATTCCAATCTGTCATTTTACTACTAGGACTTGTCTCTCAAGTACTTGCTTCCAGGGTAGTTGTGGCTTGGACTTGTGCACAAAAACTTACCTATTTCTTCTGTGTCACTAACCAGTTACACATCTGTCTTGATAACAAGGTCCTGGAAGATTTGTTGAGTATAGAATTTATATCAAACCCACTGATCCCTTTAAAACTAGATTATCCTGATCTTGTACCAGCATGTGGTGGCATGTGTTTTTTTTTTTTTTTCTTTCCCCAAGGTGTTATCTTGCTGTCAGTTCCCTCTGCCACTGGAGACTTGTTTTGCAGTGGCTCTGGGACAGGCACTGAATTTCTACCCTATTCCTGCCTGTATTCTTCCACCTTTTTCTTCAACTGGTGTATATTGAGATGCTTTCCATCTTCAGGACTGGCTAAATCAGTGAATTTAGCCTAAGGGACTTCATCTGTTGCAATACAAATAGAGATTACAAGATTCAGGTGTGTGCTGTGAAGCCACTTGTCCTGCTAGTGATCTGGCAAGTGATGGGCCACCCTGCTCTAATTCTCAGCAGTGTTCTACTTCCAAACCTTGCTAAGCATTTTACCGATGTGAGGCTACTGGTGAAAGTCTCTTCCTTTTCTTCCCATGTTTTTGCAGATGATACAATATTGCTGCTGGATTGTGGAGGAGCAGGTTAGGATGTGAGTCTGGAAGGCTTTGTTCTGCACTCATAGTTGCAGTAGGAAGAGGGCTGGACACCACCTCCATTCTTCTGGGATGTATCATCACAGCCCCTTGGGGCACCTTGTGCACCCTTGGCTCTGACACCTCTCAGAACAGAGCTGGAAGTCAGAGCGAGCCAGTGCTGTATGGTTTGCTGGCCAGAGTCCCACAGGTGTCAGAGCTGGAGTCTACAGGCTCTAAGGTAAGGTTAGATCTCCAGAATGAGGGAGAGAAAGGATATTTTTGTACATACAAACCCAAAACTTCAGTACTATTCACAGGGTAAGGTGTCATGAGGATAGGCTTCCCCCCTGCTGTGGTCCAGTAGGCCCCTGATAAACTGCTTGTAGTGTGATACCTTGGAACCACGAACTGAGATGCCTACAAGAGGGAGGCACACAGAGCAGCTCCTAATGTAAGATTTTGATCTGCATTTCAGCACTCATACTGTTAAAAAGGAAGGAGACCTTGAAAGCTCATTCTAGACTTGTCCTTGCTCTCAAAACCAAACTAATTTCAGAGAGGGGTTGTATTAGGAAAACAAAGGATGTTAAAACTCATCTAATTTTCTACCCTACTCTTGAAGGGTTACTCCCACTCTGCAGAGTGGTTCCATTAGTGTAGGGTATTGGGGTCACATTGAGGTGACCTGCAAGTTGTCTTGATTTTGCTGCAGCTTTGTTACTGTGGAGATTTTTTTGAAGATTGATGCCTTGCTGAAATCAGTAGCTCTGTATGAAGTGTTCAGTTACTGAGGCAGCAATGCAAACCTTCAGCAGAGGCATAAGAATTCCTGTTATCTGAAGCTTATCTCTCATCTTACCCAGGGTAGGGTAATGCAACTTTCACGACTAGCATCTGTCCTAGAAGGATTGTGTGGGGGCTAGAAGGCCTTAGTTAGCTGAAGTCCTGGAAATCTTTCAGCCGTCTTCATTCTAGAAATCTGCCTCAGTTTTCCTCGTGGCAGTGAAGTTGTGCCCTGGTGTGGATTGGTTACTGTCCGTACTTTAAACATGACCCCTTAAGAGACTCTAAGCGTGTTTGAAGAACAGCTAATATTTAGCAGAGTCGTAGCAAGCCTTCAGCCACACGTGGTTCTTGTGAAAGTGAACTGCCTGCAACAGTAGGAAGAAACCCTCTGTTGAAGATCTAATAACACTTTCAGGAAGGAAGCTGCATCCACGTGGGCAGTGCTTCGCTTATCAGCAAGGCTGTGCTGGCCAGTACTAGAGGTGTGGTGGCTACTCTGTCTGAAGACAGTTAAAGTTACTGTATAGGGGGTGTGGAAGGAGTCTGCACTTTATGCAGAGACACTTAGTACATTGAGATAAGCATGGGGCTGTCCCGTCAGCTAATTAGAAAAGCATGAGTTGTCAGGCTGGAAATCTAAGATACCATCTTTGGATTAGGGGGAGGCTCAGCTACAAGGCAACACTAATTACTGATTTAAAACAATCACAGTGATTGTGCAATATTCCTGGGCAGTAAAGAAACATTATTGCCTACCTGTGGAGACAGTTGAACAAAAGGGAGAGCCCATCTGTCAGTTGCTGGGTGGGTGTCTCCCGCAAACTGCCTTTGGCTCCAGAAAAAGGTTGCTTTCTTCTTCAAGTAGGACACTTAATGTTTTACTTGCCACCTTGTTCTCTCAGAGGGTTTGAACAGCTAGGAGTACTTTGGGCTTAGAGACTGTCGGTACAGCTGCTTCGTCCGCTGCTACTTGCACATCTAGGGAAGAGTAGGTTTGATTGAGTGCTTAGTGAGTGTCATACTTTGTAAAGGCCTGATACCAAATCCCCTCTGGGCAGGGGATAGCTGTACTGGTTGAAGCAAAAATAGAGGAGAAGAGTGGACAGAGGGCTCAGTTTCCACCCTTTGTGCAGAGCTGCAGATCTCCATTTAGCCTTTGCAGTATGTGATTTCTAGGTGCTGTTCTAATTGCTCTGAACTTCTTGCCCGAGGGGGCTTGTCTGGCAAACCCAATAGTTAAGTATCTACACTGCCCACCTTCCAGTAGCGGTGAACTACTGCAGGTTTGATGCCTGGTAGCTTTTATACTTGAAAAATTGCTCCACTTGTCTAGGGTGGAGATCTCCTGAAGGAGGAGAGGAGTTCTTTGTTGTGGCAAGTCAAGGTTCAAGGAAATGTCTGTCTAATGTACCTTGAACTAATTTGAAACTGAAGTTTGTGTGCAGTTAGGTCCTGAGACCTGTGAACAAGGAGGCTTGTTAGTACAACTGTGTTGCTGTGTTATTTCTACAACTGCTGGGCTACAGCTAACCATGTATACAAAAAAAAAGACACCAAAGAGGTGTTGTTATGTTTACAAGTTGTTCACAAGTTAAGCTTACTGGCTGGAAGTAGGTACAGAGATACCTTCAGGAATGTGACTAGAAAGGCCTGGTTGTTGAGTGGCACTGGCTCTTGCTTACAGTGATCCTAAGTGGCAGCAATATTTTGTCTCCCTGCAAGCTTGTGTCTTGAGTTAGTTGTGTTAGAGCAGTTGATGGGGGAGGTTGTGGACTGCACTGGTTTGGCAAATGAAGATGACAGTGAGACATTATAGAGATAACTCAACCTGATGAGTAGAGCAGAAGAGAATGGGGCATAGTTTTTAAAGTCGAATAGCTATTTTGGAAGAGCTCCCAAGTATAGACAAGCCCCCAGGAGAGTAGTATTGTATTCTTTACATGCTTCAGGTTTCCTTCCTCATTGCAAGAGGAAGAAGATTTAAAATTTCCTGTAAAGTTATCCTAAGATGAAGTCTTACTTGAGAATTGCAAATAATGCAGTTTCACTTAGTCTGGGATCAGTGGGGTTCTTCTCCTAAGCACTGAAAAAAGTTCATTGGCTTATGTACCCAGTTTAATGTTGCCACAGCATCTTAGGTAACAAGTATTTCCTTATTACTATTTGGATTGACTTATTCTACATGCTGAGCCAATTGCTTTCCTATGAATTGTACCAGCTTTTACAGTGTTATGGTGATAGTATCTAGGCTGAGTAACTTTGGGCTGTTCAGTCTTTGTCAGCTTTCTCCTTTAAATTCATCATTTTGAGCTCCAAGCTGGCATTAAACCTCTCTAGTGGCTTTCTGCTGGATAGCTCTTGATGGAAAATTTAGGTGTTACTGGCAGAGGCTTTGACTAAGCACATAGTTTTGATGGCTTGTTAGTGAAAGAGGGAACTTTATTTTTGCAGTGACAGAGTTGGGTTGGTGGGGAGAATAGCTTTTTCTCTTGGACTATCTTGTCTACATGTTGACACTATGTCAGACATAGCCTAGCCTGTCTCCCTGAGTATAAACCGCAAGCCTAGTAGGAGGATTGGAGAAAACCCTTGCTTTGGAGCCTATATTCGCAACCCTTCTCAAAACTTGGAGGAGTTCCAAACACAGGACCTGTGCCACTGAGTTGTTAGTTTTGACTTCTGCAAGACTGTGCTTCTGTGGGAAGAGGTTGTACTCAAAATCCTAGTCCTAAATTGTATCTTGTAACACTGTCTACCTGAAACCCATGGCATTTAAATTCTGCAGGAACAGAGGTGGACCACTGGGGCTGAGACTGTGGCTTTGTGTTTTCCAGAGCTTGTTATGTGGGGAGCATCTGCCCAGCTGATTTAAAACTTGATGGCATATAGCAGCTGTATGCTTCATTGCCTGGGAGGTTAATTTTTTGTCAACTTGGGTCTTGGTTTTCTCAGGTGGTATTTTTTCCACTTCCTCCTGTGAGGAAGAGGGGGAGTCAACAGATTTCCTAACATGTGTGGGCTGGTAGATCCAAGCCAGCTTGAGCCTTTCCTCTTGGCTTACTCTTACTGTTTTCCCCAGGATTCACAGGTATTTCTGGCTCTTCTCCCCTGTATGCGTTTGATGATGGATCATCTTTAGGCTAGTCCTCAAGATTATGACACAAATCTGTTCTATAGTGCACCATAATTTTTATCCTATGCCTTCCTTTACATGTTTAAAAAATGAGGAACTCTGAGATAAATTTGTTTATATTAGTTTATAGTAGTTTGCTTAAAAGATTGTTTCTGTGCTTGTAGGCAGAGACTTACAAACTCTTAAATGAAAACCACATAGAAGAAAGACTTAACTTTGAATGTTCCTTTCTCATGGCAGTATGGCCAGCTAATGGTTTCTTGGATGTGTCGGGACTTGTCTATGTGTGAAGTTAATAAAAAATGGCTATTCTGTGGTAACTAACAGTCATTCACACCCTCCTGTAATCTGAATTTTCAAGTTTAAGCAAGTTCTACATCTCCATTTTAAAAGCAGGGGACTTTCTTCACCATGTTCTATCCACTTTAACAGAAGAGTCCCCTTTTGACCATGTGTGCGGCTTCTGGAGTCCAGAAGCAAACCACACAGCTAACTTGAAAGGTGTCGGCTAGAACATGGCAGCTGCTAAATATCACTTACCTGCCCCTTATCCAGTAGCTCTCTGCTAGCAAGGTATCCAGTGAAATGCTGCCTTACTCTCTGAAAACCCTTCTGTTAGGTACTTAGAGACTCCTGTGTATAATACTGTCTCGCTAACTGAAGCACCTTCAGCAAGGAGCAAGACCAGCCCATGCTAGAGGGCAGGGCAGAGGCCAATATTCAAAGGTACAGACAGGGAGACTCAGAGGAAGACTTCTGCATTTGAAGCAGCCCTGTTTTTTGCCTGTGTTGCCATGCGTAGGCAGAGCCATGTCGTGAACCATTTTGGTTGAGGATGGGAAAGCTCAGAGCACTGCTTTCAGAGCTGGTGCTAAACTGAAACAAGTGAGAAACTGTAGCTTCAGCAAAAAGAAAAGGCATGGCTTTCCTCTAGTTTGGAACCAATATCTCTCTTTTAGAAAGAAAAAAAGGTGTTGCTCTAAGTATTGATTGGGGCGTTGTTGACAATTTTAGAATTTGAAGTCTTGAAGTGACTTGAAGCAAAATGGTGAGAATTTGATATGTTTCTTAGTTCAGGCTGGGGTAGTGGTCACAAGCAGTAGGCTGTCATGGCACTGCCTTAAGGCTGTAGGTGCTGTGTGTGCAGTTGCAGCCAAGGCTTCCTTGCTGCTCTGGAGGGTGAGGTTTTGCTGGTGAGGAGGGAGTTTAGTCTACAGGCGCACACAATCCCTTCTGGCTGATGGTAGGATTTACCAGGCAGTTGGCTGAGGTGAATCCCTGGATGTACAGAACCAGTTTTGATTGCTGCCAGCCATTGGGGATTTGAACTGGCTGCCTGGAACAGAGGGACCTGCTCTCTAGTGACTCGTCCTGCCTGAGGAATAAGCAGTGCAGCCAGTGTGGGCAGCTGGGACATGTCTGGCAGCACTTGGCGGGTTAGGGAAGCTCAAGACCGCAAGCCTCTGTGCTGCCTCTAGATGCCGTGTTTGGTATTGGTAAGATGTGGCGGTTTGTAAATCTGGCCAAGGAGGATGGAGGTGAGATAATGAACTTAAATAGTCTGCTGTGTGAGGTGTGCTTTCGTTTCCAGGCTAGGGTTCTTGCATGCATCCCATCTGCTGTCAGATCCACTTTGTTTTATTAAGACTTTTGTGAAGGCCTTATTTGCTCAAACAGAAGGTATTTAGATTTGCTGCCCCAGTGCTTCTAATTAGTGAACTTGTGCCTCCAGCTTCCTTCCAGTTGTTTATTGAACCAGGTGTCTGCTCCACAGCCTCTTCCCTTGCTCTGAGCTTGACCTGCTTTCCTCATGCTGGCGGAAAAAGTAGGGCAGACTTCTGGCTTTAGATATTATTAGACAGGATACAAAAAGACACTCTGGATTTTTATCACCCCCTCCTAAAAGAGCTAACCTGTGACAGGGGAGTGCTTCAGGAAGAAGTACGGTGATGCTGGGAGCCTTAGTCTGTGGGAGGCTGGAGGACAGGCTGGGGGGGGCTGTTCCCTGGCTGCCTGGAGGGATTTGTTTGGCTGCAGATGGAGGGACAAAAAAGCTGCAGCTGGGTCCATAATGGAGTCCTTGGACAGGAGAGTTTCTAGGGCTGAGGAACATAACCAAACCCCAGACATATAGCCATTTTTTTCCACATAAGACAAAAGCTTAGTTCGTGGATGATGCTGTGCCTCTGGCAGCAAAGTTTGGCCTGGCCTTTCTTGTGTGTGGCCTTGGTTCTCAGGACACCACATGCACTGTTTGAACAGTGTTTACACTATTGCACTAGGCCAGTGCTGTTTCCTGGGCATGTGTAGTTGGGATATAACAGGATTCAGCCTGGAAACAGCTTGAGCACCTAGTTTTTGAAAACTGCTCGTTTTACATTCCTGGAGCCCAGTGTTAGTGCTGTATCTTGCTGGCCAGCTGATGGCATTGATTGCTGAAGGCCAACAGTCAAAACAGGATCCAGACCTCTTCCTGCTTTCACTTCTTAAAGCAGATGTGTTTTCCTGGTGACCTGCTTAAGGATTTTGTCTCTGCCTTTGTGGGTGGATGGTGATGGTGGTAGCTTCAATAATATTGATTACTAATCAGCTCTTAAGTCCCAGATTTGCTGTCTGTCACTAAAACTTCTAGGGAACTGATGGGCAACTGCTGTTGTAAAGAATAACCGAAGGTTTTTGTCCTGACCTACCTTGTCCGATTCCTTAAAATAGAACAATGCTGCTTGTATCCAGCTTATCACAGCTTTGCAGCTGTATATGAATAACCTATTTTGTGACATGCTTTCAATCTTTTTTTGCTCCAGTCTTAATTTAACCTATAATACTGTTCTTTTTCATTTCTTTCAGAATGGACTGCTGAATTGGGAATTATTGCAGACTCAACAGTACGGCACAGCTCATTGCTTCATCTATTACTAGTTATTTAAATTGGACTTTTAATATCCTGCCAGCTGCTGTTCACACACACATGGTGCATTGTTGCCATTCTCAGAATTGCATCTTTGAAACCCAGACCCTCAGTAACCTTCATTGAACAAAGAGGCGACCTCCTGCATATGTTTATAGAGGGATTTTTCGGACCTACTGCCCTCTAGCTTTCTTGCTGGTACTGTATTTCTAAGGCACCATGGAGCCCAGTATGGAGTACTGCTTAGCGCAGGTGCTGCAGAAGGATGTTGGAAAGAGACTTCAGGTTGGCCAGGAATTAATAGATTACTTCTCAGATAAACAGAAATCAGCTGATCTTGAACATGATCAGACTATGCTGGATAAAATGGTTGATGGACTGGCCACTTCTTGGGTAAATTCCAGCAATTATAAGGTAAGACTTGTCAGATGGAATGTGATTACAGTCAGAAGTTTCAATATCAAGTGCTACTTGATCTGAGTTGTATAGTAGACTTTCTAATATACTGTTCTGCAAGCCAATAATTATGCTGAATCAACCATTCTTGACCCATTTCTTGGTAGTTGATAACCAATACAATATTGAGGACTCAAGGCAGTAAGAATTCAGTAAATGGGGTTTTCATAAATGGATTTACATTCGGTGTTCATACTTTGTGATATCCTGGTTTCTTTGTGTACCTTGTTAGCTGGTGGCATGCTTTGATCATCCCAATAGTTAGCAATGTTGATGATTTCCTGCCATATTAAAAAAGTTTATAAAACTGCAAAAAGCGTATATAAACAACAGTATTTTTCACTGTCACTGAATCTTGCTAGCTTTTTTTCCTATTTTCTATGTGCAACTTAAGTACAATTGATCTACTGCACTTAGCTGAGGAAACGTAGTGTGTGTATGTATGTATGTTCTGTTGAATTTGACAGTGTTGCAGTGAGTTGGTAGGACATGGAACTCTGCTGCCTTGTTATCCCTGTCATGTTGCTTCATCTCTCTACAGGTCTTAGTGAGGAAGTCCTACCACTCCTATATACTGTGGGAGTGGGGAGGGGTTCTCAGCTGTGGCTTGGAAAACTCTTGTCCTGGTCCCTTCACAAGGCACTCTGACAAGTCCAATAGGGTACTTAAGCTGTTGTATGGGACGTAAAAGTAGATTTTGTTCCTTTCTGATAAGTCCAGAAAAATCTGAGGGTTAAAGTTCCTATAGAGTTGGGCCTGAAGATAATTAACTGAGCATTGTACGGAGGTCCTTTCCTCTAGAAGTGAAGGAGAGACTAGCCATATAGGTTGCAAGTGCTCTGGAGCTCAACATCCTCAGATTAATTTAAACTGTTTTTAATAGAAATTTTGATTGAGAAGTTGTGAGATTGCAGTGTATTGGTCAATGTGTTCTGCACAGCTGCATTTTTCCTCTTTATTTTTGTCAACAAGCAGCTGTGTTAGAGGCTGTTTGGCATATAGGAACAACAACAAAAAAACCCCAACAAACCACCAAAGCCAATACAATCTCAATAGAGGATCCATTCTGGCAGAGCACATGAAGAAATCTTAGTTTGCTGTCATGAACAAGTGATGCACATCTAATTTTCTGAGAGCATTGTGTGTGCTTGTTCAGCTTTTTCTTGCTAACTGTCTTTCTCTTACAGACTTCCATGACGCTCAGTGGAAAGGTAACCCAAGCACAGTAAACTTGAAATTGTTAAGAAATGTGCTGTTTGCATGGATTTTATGAAGCGATGTGGATCGCAGAGCTGTGCAGTACTTTACAATTCCAGCATCACACTTAGTTTGCAGAATTTCTTTTAGGATAACTTGTTCTCTCTTCCACCCCCCTTCCCAGTGTTTTGTGTGTTGGACTACACACTTAAAATGTTCACTGTGGTATTCATTCTCCAGTAACAAACTGATGGTGCTTCTGTACTGCAGTGACTCTGTTCCAGAACTCATGCTGCTGAGCTGGCTGTTCGTTAATGTGCGTATTCTATAGATAGCATTTGCTGTGTTTAATAAGTTTTAGTAAGCATAACAGCATTCGAGACATGTCTCAGATGTCTGGCAGGTGTTTTCTCAGTCAATGAGTATAATAGAGGATGTGAAACCTTTGAGTGGGGCAAGCTGGCTACCTGGAGGTTAGTCATGTAGTAAGGTCTGCTTCAGTATCCAGCCAAGCCTTACTGCATCATCATATGCCAATTTCTTCCTTTTGTTTTAGTGCCTGCATCTGTGTTATTGTTGCCTTCTTGACTGCTTGTGGGGTGGGAGTTCGGAAGCTCAGCTCTGTCTGGTGTGAGGGAGAACAGGGTAGCTGGTGTCATCTGATCCAGTTCATGGATTAGCGTAACAACTCTGAGAGTGAAAGGCCAAGCATCGCTGCCCTAGAATAGCCATCTGGAGAGCTAAACTGCAGTTGTTTGGTCCCGGTTGAAAAAGCCATTATATTTGCGGTCTGTTTCTCTGCTCACCTCACTCCCTTCATTTGAAAAAGTACAAGCTTAAAACAAAGAGTGAGATCATCTGCGTGATCTGAAATTTCCTAACACTTCAGTGATAAAGTGTGTGCTCTCAGCATTAGACTGGGTTTGGATAACAGACCCATTATCTTGGGAGAGCATCCGGTTGATTCATGGCTCCTGCCTGTCTAGGACTCTTCTAACTAAATACTTATGCTTATATGTTATCACTGAGGAAACATCAACGAACCAAAGAGAAGTGACATCTCTGAGGCAATCCAGTTCAGTTTGGATTAAAAGGAGCCTCTACTGATGATGAAATTACTATGCCTTTACAGGGAGGGTTCAAGCTGTCTGCTTCATTGGCATACAAGCTTGGGCTATGTAAGTCGTGACCATCATTGACATTTTTAGGCTTTGGGGGTTTTTTTGTACATTGTTTCTATTTTAACCTGACGCTATTTTGTGAAGTCCTTGACCTCAGCACCGGATCTGGAGATAGTGCAATCTTCTCTTTCAAGTGATGCAGCAAAGAAGCAATGATGGAGGGGGAAGAGATGCTTCTCTTTCCTTGGTGCTGTCCAAGTCTGTAAAAGCATCATGTGTGAAACAGAATGAGACCTAACACACTTCTGATAGCACCCAGCACTCTGAAACTCCTCTAACAAACGGCCTTGTGACCTGGTCACTGATCCCTGCTTCGTAACAGGCAGCTGCCTTAGGTGCAGACAGCGCTCGGATAGTTTGGGATGCTTTTCAAGTCAAGGAAGCTTGAGGGTTGTTGTATGAAGCAAGGCACTGAGGTCCAGTGCAAGACCATTTGCGTGTCTATGCTTGCCAGGAGAGCGCTTGAACTGCACCCAACAGGAATTGCCTGCCCTGTGTTTTCCCAGCAGTACTGATAGGTAGGTGGAAGACAGAAGAATGGTGCAGAGTGAAAAGATGATTTCTCTTTGAGAGCTCTTACTCTTCTCTGGAGTTCAGTTACTTAGAGCAGACAGCCTATGTTTGCATGGGCACTAGGAGTTGTGGGGTATACTAGCAAGGCTGGGCTGGAGAAGGTATTGCAGGATGCTGTAGCCCAAAGAGGAATCCTGCCTCCACTCCGTTTCTTCACATGCTTTGATTGCTTGGTCTGTGCTCTTTCAGGATGGTGGTTCTGCTGGACTCCATTTCCTCCCCTGCTAAGCAAAAAAGAGAGTTATTTTGCAGAGCTTTGAATCCCTGAATAATAACTAAGGCCTGCGCTGAGCTGTCTTGAGACATGCAGCAAAACAATGCAGCAGTGTCAGGGGTTTCAGTACGTCCTCTCAGCTTCACAATCCTATAGCAAGGGGAGAGGGCTGAAATAATCAGTAATTCCTTAGTGAACAATCTCACTTTGAGCTGCTTGTGGTATTTGGTAATGCTGTTGTTAAGTAGGCAGGATCTCCTGACTTATCTGTGGCCGATGTGCCTTTCTCAGTACCCAGACTATGACGTGCCGTTGATGTTTCATTTTGAGGTGTACTGTAAAGGAATATGTCCAGGATCTTAAAGGAGTTTTCTACCAGCCTGATATTTGTAGAGGTGAACTGAGGGTGTTTGGCAGTGACAGTCTCTTGCCTGCTTCTCCACAACAGGAGAGTGTTGTACCATCACCCCCATCTAGCAATGGGGATGAGGACTCTTGCACCTTTCTCTTCCCTGTGATGTGTGGTCTGTGCTGTTGGAGTTGAGGTTTGGAAGTGCCCTTGGTATTGCTGTAGCAACATCTAAGAGTGAACTCGGCTTGGAGATTTGGTGGTGATAGAGCCTTCAAGCAGGTCAGGGTCCATCAGATTAAAGAGAGGTTCTGCTCAATGTTTTCTCATACTGCAGAGTGGTAGGAGAGGCCCGTTTGAAGTGAAACTGGATGGGGGTTTGCAGTAAGAAACTGGGTGGACCTTTTTGGGTGTTTTCCTGCACTTTGGCAGGTAGTGATTTTTTTTTTTTTTTTTTTGGCACGCCACTACTCTCACTGCACAGACTGTGCTTGCCAAGGAGAGTATCTCACCCTTGCATGGGATGATCCCTTTGCCCCAGTGCAGCTCGATCTGTGTGAGGCTCTGTGCCCAGCAGCTCGCAGGACTGGGCTTTGCCTGTAAAAGAGGAGTTAGGAACTGAGATGGTTAACAGACGCCGGTGGCTGAGGACACTTCCATTTGCGAAGGCCTCCTGGCTGAACAAGCAACGCTGTGCTGGTCGACCCAGTCTGTCAGGGTGAAGGCTGTGTCCTGAGGTTCCTTTGTGTTCATGTGTGCAGGACTTCAGATTTGATTTGTTTAGCTCCTAGTTGATTTTGTTACTTAGAGACATCACACTCTTTAAAATAAAATGTATGGTGAGGTATTACAGAGAAATTTGTTTATACGGTGAAATATTGCAGGGAAATTTTATTTCTCCTGACAAAACTCCTAATAGTGTTAGAGAAAGCAGCCTTCCATTCTGATCTGTGTCTGAATATCAAGCATTACAAGAGCATGCTCCACTGAGCTGAAGAGAAATAAAACTTACACACATAAATTAGCTGGCTTTCTTAAACTGTGTATTGAATAATTTTTTTTTGCTTCTCTAATTGAGGGGTAGAACAGATGGTGCAGGCTTAGTTTAAAGTGGCATCCATTAGAGTTACTTAAGCTGATGAATGGTTGTTCACTGTAAGTGTACATTTGTTCTCCGTTCCATGTTTATTTTGGTTGAAATTCGGTGGAAGAAATCCCAATTTAAGAAATAATTATCATGCATGGTTATGGGTTGATATGATAATTTGGTAAATGTGTTTTGTTGAGTATTTAACGCACAGGAGAAAGAAGAGACTTCACCATCTGGGGAAGAAAAAGAGAAACTTGTAAAGGGTTTCCAAGCAGCTGCTGTTAGCTGGTGAGTTTTGGCATGCTGAGGGATACATGAGGATCAGTAATATATACACTCATTTAGCAGTTTCATCCCTGAAAACCTCTTTACCATGAAGCTGTAATTGCTAATAAAAATGAATTAAATCACTTTTGATGCCCAAAAGATATGAGAAATGGACTGTGGAGGAAGAGTGATCTTGAGATCTAGACTTACGAGTAGGGCCTATTCCTTGCATATGCCCGTATTGAAAAGGTATCTTGCAAAAACTGCTTCTGATGACTCCTCATGGGGAGAAGAGCTATCTTAGGAAGGGCTAAGGACTCATTGGGTTTGAACTGCATTTGCAGGGTATGCCTAGTCCTTGATTTTTAGGCTCCTGTGCTGGCATGCTCCTAATAGGTGGGCTTTCCTGCCTTAAACTTGTGAAAGAGCAGAGTTTTGGCTCCAGGATATCCAGTTTCCTGTATGTCTTGATGTTAATTCCCTGTCCAGCTGATAAGTCGTTTTTTCTCTGGCTCTAGTAACTGGGCCCGCCTTTCCAACAGTTGACTCCTCTGTGTGGTAATTTGATCGGATTATGGTGCAGCTCTTACCTATTTGGTATCAGCAGTATGGGGAGTGTCATACAGGGTGCAATGCAGAACAGGAGATTTGTAGCAGCTGGGCTAGATCAAATTTAATACTAGCTTCAGTATTCAGGACAAGAAAAAATTAACTGCTGTAGCAAGTCAGCATTTAGAGTTTTCCTCTGGCTTTTTCTTAGCACTTAAAAGGTAATAATGACTGGTTGTAGCAGGAAGGGTTGCCCTTTTCCAGCTGGGGTGGGAAGAGCTGTAGTGGAGTAGTAATACTTTCTGGTTGTTTTATATACAATATATAAAATAGAGTGGATGTGCTACTGGTTGCATAAAACATACAAAAAGTTTGTGAGCCTGAATGTACCAGAGAACAGTATCTTTCAGTTGTTTACCAAGGTATTATGAAATTAAATATAAATAGTGAGAACCTACAGGATCCCAAGGGAGTGTGAAGAGTGGAGACCCAATGTTGAAATAAATAGGACAGAAGTTTGTTTCCACAGTGGCATGCACAAGGTCTGTCTAGCTGGGTATCTGTGTCTCGGTGGCCGGTGGTGGATGGTGAGAGATGAGTAGAAAAATGGGATACAAAGTAAATGTCTCCCTTGCATATC
Source organism: Fregata magnificens (assembly GCA_013389945.1). NCBI lineage: Eukaryota > Metazoa > Chordata > Aves > Suliformes > Fregatidae > Fregata > Fregata magnificens. Next base: position 137,458 of record WAAD01039189.1, read on the forward strand.
CTTCTGGCTTGTAGAGATTTGAGCCCATGATTTCACTTTCTGACCAAATTTATATTACATTCCCATAGGATCTTAGTGCTGGGACTGGCTCAGGGCAAGAGTGTTGTTTATAGCTTTTTTTTTAAGAGCCATTTTCTCTTGGGTGCTTGGTAGTGTGGCTGTCTTGGTGTTGGCAAGGCCAAACAGGCTCTCCACTGGGACTGAGAGTCTGGTCAACACACAACAGACTGAACCATTGTGGTTACTAAATTGAGAAGATAAAGCTATTCCTTTAATGCTGGTGTAGCGTTTCAGTGGCAGCACTTCAGTGCTTGTCACTAGGGTTTATGCAGAGGTCTAGCACAGTTCGCTAGCTCTCGGGAAACCTTGGGTGTGTTACTTGACTGCAGGCTGAGGGTCACAGCTGATGCATTGGTGGAAAAGGCAGATTATTGAGGATTTATTTCTGTGGGGATAAGGGTGTACTAATGCTATTGCACAGCGCCTTGTTGGGCCCTTCTGTGGCATGTGTTGTACAGTTCTAGTTGCCTGTCTGCAAGGAAGGAATTCAAGCTGGAACAGGTGCAGGGAAGGGCTAGTGTGGTGTTTAGGGGATTGGAGAGCCTGCCTAACCAGAGGAGACTAAAAGTTTGGCTTGTTTAGTTTACAGTATGAAGGCTGAGAGGGAATATGACTGCTGTCTATAAATACATCAGAGGGGTGAACATCAGGGAGGGGAAAGAACTATTAGATCTAAAGGGCAAGGTTAGCACAAGTACGAACGGGTATAAACTGGCTGTGAGTAAATTTAGGCTGGATGTGAGATGAAAGTTGCCTGCAGCAAGAACATTGGAAAACTCTTGGAGAGGAGTAGATAAGGACAAGACATCTGTTTGGTTTTAGGATAGATCTTATTCTATATTGTATATAAACTATTCAAAATTATCACAACAGGATTATGCACAATGATAGGGAAAGTTCATTTCAGTCCTTTGTCTGTATGGTAGAACAGGTATGATACTGTGCCTGAAACTGCTCTAACACTTTGAATAAACACAAATATTTTAAAAAGTGTATTGGTTTTGGTCCTCAGCAATCCGAATGACTTACAGAGACTGTTCATGCTGTGCCTGAGGTTCATGTGCCTCTTACCTCTGGATTAGAATTAGCAGTTGCTCATATCCATGTGTGATTCGGCTCCCCTTGTGTTTACTAGGTAGCAGGGTGAGTAGGGCAGAATCCTCACTTTCCCTGACATGGTGACTCCTGCCTGAGGATCGTTGCCTGAACTGAAGGTTAGTTGCAGTGGTGGGTTTACAGGCATCTTGATTTTTTGTTAGTCTCTAAATGGCTCAGTGGAGTTCTGTTGTCCTCTTGATGCTGAAAGAAATATTCATCAGCCCCCAGGGTCCCCCCACCAACACCAGCTAAAAGTGTGCGCACTCTTCTATATCGTCTTTGTGGGATATTCCTTGAAGTCGTCTTGAAAGCCGTTCTTGTCTCACCCTTTGATCTTCAGCATGAAAAATCACCTACTGACAATCCTACTGGCAGTGGGGTGTAGTTGCCTCTGACTTTGTCTAGTTTTAATTAAGTCATTTTGTAAGCAGAGAAGTTTTATGAAGCCTCATTTCCTTTGGCTTTTTCTGTGTAGATTTGCTGGTTTTCCTCATGCTGAAGTCTGTCTTTTAATGGAGACTCTTTTGCTTGCTGACTATATTTGTAAGAGCATAATATCTTTGGGATCTCTGTTTTCTCTACCACGTTAGGCTGAAGTTTGCTAAAATTGGTTAAAGAATTCAGAAGTTATGGGGAGAGGGAGGAATATATGAATGATAGATGAACAATTCAACAATGTCTGTCTTAAGAAGAAGACTGAAAAATACCTCATATATAGTAATAAAAACTTTTTTTTAACCTTCCTGTGTGTTCTTAGCATTAAGTGTACCTATATTAGTTTTTGGAAGACCAGCCCACTAGACTAGGCAGTCTGGTGCAAGGATACTTTTTGTTTCAGATATGTGATTCTGGCTCTGGCAGCCATCCGTTTGCAGCAGTTGCATTTTAGGACTGAAATGTAGGATTTCCTGTATGGTAGTTGGATCAGCTCGTAGGATCACAGGGTAATTCAGGTTGCAAGGGCCCTTGGGCTCATCTAGTTCCATCGACCATGTAATAGTTTACAGTCAAGGCCTTAAAAATTGTTTCTTATTTGTTTTCTAACAAAATTTGTTAGTGCATAAGTGCTAAGTGTCCCAGTGTCAGAAGTGCCTATGTGAGTCAGCTCCCATATAAACGCTTTTGGGATGCCAGTGATGACAGTGTAGCAGTTTGGGTTTGTCCTAAAGATATGTGAGCTGACTCTGAGAGGAGCCACCCAAGGTACTAGTGGCAATCTAGTTGAGGCTCAGTGCAGTCAGACTTGTCCTGCTGCTTGGCTTGCTCAGAGCTCCAGGTTTCTGATGGCCGGACTGTGCCATGTGTGAGTTTGTATAAAGCTACCTCTTGTATCCCATGTGTCTGCTCTGTGGCCATATCATTAAATGCAGGCGGGAAGGTGTGGAACACAGTGGAGACATGCAGTCTCTGATTTTCTCGAAGTGAACGTTGCCTCCCACAAATTGTTCATTACTTTCTTCCTAGATCAGATCTCTTTTTTTTTTTTAAACTAGACAAAACCTGCTATGTTCCTCATTTGGTATTGCTTTTGTGCCAAATATGAAACTTTAAAACAAAGCAACATTTGAGTATTCAAGAATCAGAGCAAAGAGTCCCAGTTATTAGAGCATGGAAAGCAAGATAATTTTTCAGAGCATGGCTGGGAGTTTAGCCAGAGGAAAGAATTGTGTGGGATTGGGCCCTGCATTAAGTGTGAGAAAGCAAATTTTCATGCCTAGTAATGCTTTTTCATCTCCAGAAGTAGCTTTCTGGAGAGAAGTTTGTGGAAACAATGAAAAACTAAGTAGTAGGGCCCCATCCTGCCATACCCTTCTTGCGGCTGGCTCTGCTCATACGGGCAGGATGTGCGCAGAAGCGTGAAGGCTGGCAGGATCTCTTTTGGGACATGGAAGTGTTGTGAGGTTAACTGTGGTGTTACCACCTTGCCAGGGTAAGAGTGTTCCTGCCAGTCAGCTAGTGACAGAGAACCTGATGATAGCAAATGGAAAACCTAAGGTTGCTTCTACTCAGTGTATTTTGAAGTTACGCTGTTTGAGTAATATCTGCATTTACTGTGAATTGTATGTTAGGAATCAGCTGTTTCTGCTAATTGTCCTAGTTCTTTGTGTGTCTGTTAGAACTATATTCCATTAAAAGACAGTACTTTCGCCTTGTATTGTCATGACTCTCCATTTGACTAATATCAAGTGACATAGTCATATTGAGTCTAATTGGAAATCTTACCGCAAATGGAGGCATCACAGCTTAGGCAGTGATGGGGAACAAATGTCTGCTTTTAACAGTTTAGGAGGACTTCACGTCTCACTATTGGGAGCTTAAATAAAGGGGATGCCACTTGTTCAGTGCTGTTTAAAGCTGAATGTTACAGGCTTTTACTGACGTACGTCCATCACCAAAATTGTCTGATGGAGCCAGTCCTCTTAAGAATGCAGTTTTTGGAAAAGCTTTATAAACATAGACAACTCTGGTTTTCACATTGGAATAAAAAAGTGTACCTGAGTTTTGGAGGGAATCCTGCTTGTTCATTGCTGATGGAGTCGGTCCTGTTGCACCAACTTACTTATACCAATACTCCTCACTACACAATGTATCTGTACATGTTCTTATCTGTTTAATTAGAGTGCTGTGGACAGAATGATCCTTGGGCAGATGCTGGGGTACACTCCTAGTTTTCTAAATTAAGACCCTGGAGAAGATAGTTGTGTACCTTGTTTAACTCTGAGACATTCAGAGGAGCACTGCGGTGGCGTATCTTGAGGAATGAACGGTGCCACTGATGTGCTGCTATGCGCATGGCTGAACTGCTTGACTTCCAAAAGGAACTTCTGTCGCAATGACTGGATGTTGTATGGAAAGCTGAAACTGCATGCAGGTTTTAGGAGGTACCTGCTCTTACAGATTGGAATATTTGTTTTTCTTTTGTCTGTCTGGCTAAAGCTTTTCTTCCTGGCCTGCATAGGTGGTTTTCCTGGTAGTCTACTGTCCGCCTCTTCTACCTCTGTCCCTTTAGGTCTTTAGAAAGTTGTTACCTTTATAATGTTGCTGGACTGTGAATAAGTTATGTGAATAAGTCTGCTTGTGAAAGACTCCATCAGCTCCAGTCCCCGTCAAGACCTGAGCTTTCTTGTTGCCTTTAAAGAGCTCTGCTTCTTTCTTTGTACTGCTTGGGTTCCATTCTCTCCGTACAATTTAATCTGTTTCCTTTTGGAATTTCCTGGTCTAGTAAGCTAGCTTACAATTAATGAGAAGCTTTTCCCAAGCAGGAGGGCATGTGTGGAGAAAAGTGCAGTGGTGGTTATTTGAAAACTTGCACCGAGAGGTTCTGTGATGGGAACTGGCACTACAGATGAATGGGAAGGCAGGAGCTGACATCTCTGGCCAAATGACAGTGCTTTGAAGGTAGAGAGATGAAAACTTCAATGTGCAGAACTGCTAGAGAGGGATGGGCGTGTGAAAAGGATCATCCTAGCCAAGGTACCAGGGTAAGACACTTCCCTCTGCAGCAGTAGTGATATAAATGAGGCAGAGCTGGAATGTTTGGGAAGGCTGGAGGCCTTTCAGGTAACATAAATGAGGGAAATAAGACAAAGGGAAAGTTGATTTAGAGAGGAGAGGCAGGATGAATTGCTGGAGTATGTACCAGATACTCTGTGTGGGTACTCCAGACTTCCATGTGTTATGTGGGTTGGTTTGTTGGGTTTTTTTTAACTAGAATCCAAATTTATCACAGTTGTTCTGCAGGATTGCATTTTATGATGATCCCAAGATAGTTGGTCCAACATCAATATAGTTCTGTTGGGCTAGGCACGAAGGGGTGGCTGGGGTGGTCGTGCTGTTTTCATGCTCCCAGCCAAAGGGGATCAGTTGGTGCAGCTGCAACCCTCAGACAGTGCTGAGCAAAGGCTGTGCTTTGGATGTATGAGACATATACTGAAAAAGTATGGGGAGCTGTGTAAGTGACCATGTCTCAAAGAACTAGTTGTTGTGCAGACAGGGTAATGCTGGCAGTTCAAAAGGCCTGGATAAAGCCCTCTGGGGAATCTGAGCATGTGTGCATGAGCCAGGAGATTGGAGGAGAAGGGAGCTGCTGATCTGAGGAAAGGTGGGGCTGTGGGGAAGGATGAGGATGGGATAGACTCTGCTTTCCCTGTGGAGAGATGTCTAGTGGTGACTGTCATGTGGCAATCTGAGAGGAACAGAGCAGGAGGACAGGCTCTGGTGTGCCTTTTTTAATTGGGGTGAGGTAAGCACAGGTGAAGAGAAGAGGCTGAGGGCAGGGCTTTGAGATGGTGTTCATCAGGGTGGGAGGTGAGCCAGGAAAAACTTCTGGGAGGTCAAGGAGATGACTCAAGCCTGTTTATCTTCCTTCTGTTTACTTCATGGCTATCAGTAGTTGTAGGTGACTGGCATCTTCCAGCTGAGAGGATGGAAATGAAATGTGTTTTTTGGGGGTTGCTTTCCAGGGATCAGAAAGGCACTTGTGATAAGTAAGAGCAGCAGTTCTGATAAGCAAGTGTATGCCAGAAAACAGCTCTGCAGCCAAACTTGGCTGAGCAGCAGCTAAAACAAAAATGCTCTAAAAGCTGCCTTTTTTTAATCAGGAAAGGTGTGGTAGGGTTTGGACATCTGGTACTTACTTAATTAGCAGCCAGATCCTGCTACCATTGAAGTCAGACAAACTCAAATTGACACAATGTGCTGCTTAAAGCATGCCCATGTGCAGGTTCTCTGGAATGGGATGTGATTTTGGATGAACACCACAGCTAATGTGGGTAAGATCTGTCTTTATTTTTTTTAGTTTTAACTCTTTAAATGCTTGTAATAACATCTATGCCTGTGTTACTTGTGTGCATGTTAATAAGGATTAATTTACATTTGAATTTTGTTTCTTATGGAAATTTTTTTTCTGGGAGACATTCCTTTGAGGCTACCCTTTAATAATAGGTAATTGAGGGGGTAACTAATCTTGTTCACTCTTTTGTTACAGAAGTCAGAGTATGTGATTGAAATTTATTATTTTCCCACTCCCCCTATTTGATGCTTTTGAATCTGTATTTCCTTGTGATAGGTTTGGTGGTTTTAAAGTAAAAACACATTGGTTCTCTTAACATGGTAGGGTTTTTTTATAGTCAGTAAAATGTGAATTTGTATGAAATTTTGACTTCTTTGCCAGTTACTGTGGTATTGTGTGAATGTGGCATCTTTGAAAGATGCTGTTTTGTATAAAGCTTTTACAAAATAGAAGAAGGAAAAAAAAATTCTTGGGCTAGTACTGGTTTTTGTACTGCCATAGGAATTGGTATGAAAGCAACCCAAGCCCCCTCTGGTTGTTTGCAGTCTGGCTGGAGTGTACCAGTTTCTCATCTGTGATCCACGTGAAACTCGGATTATTGGTTAGGGAGCTGTAAAAGATAAGTTGAAGGAAGTAAGGCTGTTGCCTATGGGCTTACATTTGCTTTCTAGAGATCCACATCCTTACTAGAAAGTATGTGGGTGCCTGTACATTTCACATACAATAGTTTTCAGGCTTTTGAATCTTGGGGTGGGAGGGTCCTTTTTTTGGCAGATGAGAAAAATGCTTGTCTTTTTGCATTTTGCTGTGGTGTGTGCAGTGTTTGTATCTAACAAAAAATAAATTGTTGGTCAGAATTCTTAGTTGTCATCTTCTTCCTTTATTAAATTTGAAGATCTTAAATAAGATTAAGCTCTAATGCTGTTCCAGAAGAAATGCTTTATTCACAGACAATAATTGGTTTCAGTGCAGGAGGAACTGGTTGGGATTTCATGAACTGTATTACATAGGATATCCGATTAACTGACCTAATGAGCCCCTTCTGCCTCTAAAAATCTGTTGTTGGTGCAAATAACGTAGGGTAAAGAGATCATGGTCTTTGCTGGCTGTGTTCTTTAAAATAATGTAGCTTGATGATAGACAGATAACACTGTTTTCAATCAGGTTTTTTCTCTTGTCCTTGCTGTTTCCTTTTCCCTTACGAGATCAGTGGTGTGAGAAGGATGTTCCCTCTGCTTCCAGACAATGCTTGTTTTGTCATCCTCTATTCTGCTCTTGCTTATTTTGGAGGAAATTTAGAATCTCATTTGACTTGAATAGAATCATTATAGGTATAAATGTCTCTGAGGAGAGCAGCTGACTAACCAATGTTACAAGCTGGATTGTGATTTGGAATTAAGGCTTCAGTCACGAAGGGGTGTCCTTGTGCAGAATGTGATTTGCTTGGGTTGATGGTGGTTGATCAGTCAGGGGAGTTGTGCCATCATATTTGAAAGGGTTAGTGTTATGTAGCAAATAGGGTCGAGAATGAGGTGTTTGGAAAAGCCCATCAACAGATACTTGGTTGTCCCAGGACCTGCAGTAGGGTCCAGATTTTTGCAAGAACTTGAGGTGCATCCTCAAGTTACTTTGAATTGAGGGTTGAGGCTTGGCGGGGAGGGAGATAGTGATTGAACCCAGGTAAGGCTGAGAGGGGTCCTTTGCCACAAGATCATCTTTCTCGCTGACAGGTTCAGTGTTTGTGGATGACACACTTAAGCTGCATATGGATATTGTTTTCATCTTTGCCTGTCTGTTTTGAATCTCTGCTGTTCAGTGCTCATTTTGGGAACAGTTGCATACCTGTGAGATAGATCTTACTTTTTCCTTTTATCTGGCATCAAAAGATTAAAAGGAAACTTGCAAAGAAGCATACGCTCTTCATTTGGCTTGCACAGCTAATTTTCTCCTTAATGTAGCGAGCTCAAGCCTTCTGCTGAAAGCAAGTTTATGCACATGCACCAGAGAGTCAGGAGAGATAAATGTTCTGTTCCAGGGGAGCTGTAGATCTCCCATTTTTTTGATGCTCTTTTGTTAGTAATGAGCAATAAGTGATCTGTTGCACTATGGACAGCTGAGCCTCACATGTTAGTCTTTATGTAGTTTTCTAGGCCTGGTTGATCTTGGACTATGGTGATGGCCCATGCCTTGTGTAATGTTGTCTTTCACTAGGGGCTGCATTTGTCTAGAATATTTGGGTTGGAGCATTTAATAGACTCCATCAATGCAGATAATGCTATTTTGATGCCTGATGTCTGAAGCTTTTGCTACAACTAATCTCTGTATAAAACTTCCTGGAAGTCCTGCTTGTTAGGAAGAACCCCCTGCTTCTGCTCTGATCTTGCAAGATCTGATTTAGAAATACTTTGTGCATGTTTTTCTCTACATATACTGTAAATAGTTGATTTGGAGATTCAGTGCTCTTCTGATTGGCATAGTTAATGATACACGTATAATGAAAGTCTTTGGTGCTAGAATAAAAGAAAATAAAATGATTTTGGAAGGATGAGATTAGTATAAATTTTTTAATTCTGTAGCACTTTTCCTGCAAAAGGATCTGGAATTACTTTTCAGACCAACAAAATGGCTAAACCCATCACTGAAGCATGCTGCTTTTACCTGCTTGAACAATAAACTTGGCACAAATGTATTGCTTTCTGTGAAGGGGATTGGATTGCTTTAAATATTGATGCTATGTTCTTTAGTCACCAGGCATTAAGGCAGAGGTTGTATTCAGTTCCTAGTTCACAGATAAAGTAGCAAGGCAATGCTCCAGGGAAAATTCGGCAATGGGCTAGTGCATTTTAGTATTCTTTGGCCTCTGAACTAGTCACTGGGCTGCCAGTGAAATGTGGAGCAGATCTGGAAGCTCAGCTCACAGCACATCGAATGGGGCTTCCAAAAGAGGAGTAGGAGAATGGCTTTCCTCCCCAACAGCTCTTACCTTGTGGCTGTGCTGAGGGTAGGCCCCGCTGCACCGTACACCTTGCTGAGTCCTACTGAGCTGCGTCCCTGTTTCAGTTGTGCTGGTCCTGATGGCCATGTGTTCCTGTGGCAGGCAGGTGCCACAAGCTCATGGGAGCTAGGTTCCTGCCTGATGTTCTTCCTTGCTTTACAAGCTGGAGCTTGTTCTGAATCTTGCTGGTAGCTGGAACAGTATTTTGCTCTCAGATACAACGTTCTCCAAACTGTGCTAGCAGAAGATCTTTTCCTTAATTAAAACAAAACAAAAAAACCTGACATCACACACACACAAAACCAACAAAACAAAAAAACCCCAAACACCCCCTCAAACAAACAAAAAAAACCTCACCCCAAAACCAGACAGCCTCTCCTTGCTTCCTTTGACTTTAAGTTTTCTTTCCCACTCAATATTTCTGGAGCTGCAGAAATCAGGCCTTGTGGGACTTGGATAGAAAGTGGTGTGGGCTACTTGCAGTGTACCCTGCCTACTTTCTGCCCTCTGAATGGAAAAGAAACTGCCCTGAAGATTTAAGAGTATTTGCCAAAACAGTAGTAGAGGTTCTTTCTCACTGTCTCCTGCTTTATGTGGAGAAGCTCTTCCTTCCTTCCTTCTCCCCTGTTTGCTTCACCAGCAGTGGCATTAGGTAGCTTGGCTCCTGGGGCATGTTGCTGTTGCTTTGCTTGCAGTTTCTGCCCACCACAGCTCTGACAGGCCTAAGCTTTTGCTTACCAGCCTGGTTTGGAGCTTCCTTGGCCTGCTGTGATGTGACGGAGCGCAAGAGCCTGGTGTGCAGTGTTGTCACCTCTGTTTGGAGGGAGAGGTACGGAACCAGTGTTAGCAAAATGCTTGTACCAGACACGGTGGGAGGGAGCCCTCCTTTGTCTGCATGGCTGAAGCAGGCTGGCAGGCAAGTTGACTCTGCAGTGGAAAGGAAATGCCTGGTTATTTTTCACACTCTTCCCTTTCTGCCTTACATTTCTATGAAGCTGTAAGTCATTCCCAAAAGAATGGAGGCTGCTCCACAAATTCCTGTTGAGAAGGATTCCTCACTGTATGGAAGAGAGGCTGGGTGGGTTGCTTGCTAGCCTTGCCCCTTTAGATGCAAGAACATGATGAAACTATTGCATGGGGTTTTGTGTGTGTCTGAAGATTACAATTACAAGTTAGAGACCATCTGTCTGGGTTGCTGAACTGTGAGTAACTGAATGGGAACTGGGTTTCTGCTGGTGTAAAGGTTTGCTGGGAAAGCAGGTGCCTTTGCAGGGATTAGCTCCAGGCAAAAAGGTGTTTTCTCTCTTGCTTGTATATGCAGGTGCTCTAGCTAATGCCACATGCAGATGCTTCTCATTCCAGGTTAATGATGCCTTGTTCCCCCAGGTCTCAAGGAGGATGTGTAAAGAAGGGAGAAGTGTATTGGCAGGATTCGGTTGCTGGGTCTGGTCTGTTCACCCAGTTCCTAAAACCACCAGAGTGAATTCACTAAGGAGCCACAGGAAGGGCTTAGTTGCTGCTGAGCTGGTGGCCTTAGCAACAGTTAATTGCAATTATGCCTCCAGTATTTTGGGCTCTTGGGAGATGACTGGAGGGCAGAGCCTTGCCATTTCCCCCTTCCCAAACATAGAATCATAGAATCATTAAGGTTGGAAAAGACCTCTAAGATCATCAAGTCCAACCATCAACTAACACCACCATGACTCCTAAACTAGGCCCTGGAGTGCCACGTCTACACCTTTTTTGAACGCCTCCAGGGTTGATGATTCCACCACATCTCTGGGCAGCCTGTTCCAATGCCTAAGCACTCTTTTGGTAAAGAAATTTTTCCTGATGTCCAGTCTAAACCTCCCCTGACGCAACTTGAGGCGATTTCCTCTCATCCTATCGCTAGTTTCTTGGGAGAAGAGTCCAACACCCGCTTCACTACAGCCTCCCTTCAGGTAGTTGTAGAGAGCGATAAGGTCTCCCATATTGCATGGTCTAGATTTGAAAGAAGAAAACTTCTCTTGCTGGTCCCTGTTAGCCAACTAGTAGTGCTCCCAGTTTGGCCTATGAAGGAGCTGTGTTGTTTTTATTTCATGTGAATAAGAGGAGATTGATAGTGAAGAGTGGTTAATGCTGAAGAGCCTGCTGTGGACTCTTAGCTTCCGGCAAACCCTTCTCCCTCCTTTGGTTGCTGAGGCCGTAAAACAGAGGTGGTAGTGGCAAAATCCAGGTTTGCAAACCACAGGTCCACACCACAACCAAGCTTTTCTGTGTAGGTAGTCAGAATAGCAATCCAGTGTATTTGCAGGGTGGCTCATGAGATGAAGTTTTAGATACCTTGCAGACACCAGCAGACTTTTTTCGATTGTTTCTGTCCTGCTTGTGGTGTTTGCAGGCAAAAAGGAGACACAGCCCCTGCCTGTAGGAGGTTGTGCCATGCGTTAGAGGAAGCAAGAGGAGACACAGTTCCAGCAGCAGGGCAGAGTGGCCCACTTGGAAGTTTCTTGCCCGTATTTCATCTGTGTTCAGGGCAAAGCTCTGGAGAAAATCTGTTGGAGTGTTCAGGGACTGCATATGACTTTTTAGGAAACCTTAACCAAGAGCTAGACTATGTTTTCTCTGTGGTTTTAAGATGAATAGGCATTGCAATAATGTGATATGAGTACTACATGTTAATGTGTATGACTAGCCTGTGGTAACGGATGTGTTTTGGTGGTCTCTGCCTTTATGGTAGTCAGGCTATCCATAGAAGAAAAAAATCTTCTGAGATAAAGTCTGAAAAATAAAGTTTCTCTTTCCAGGTAACTTGGGCTGTTTAATGTCCTCGCTTGTATGAGGAGTGGTGAGTCTGTTTGCAAGGCCTGGGAGCACAGGTTGTGAACCTCACAGCCTGAGTCAGTGGAGATGCAAGGCTTGTGCTTCATGCAGGAACTGGGCTGTTACAGACTTGGGTTCAGCTGGCAACTCTGCTGCTGCCTGACAATATACAGTGTCCAAGTATATAATGTCTTTCCCTCCTGCTGAGTCTCTGTTCTTTTGGGGAAAATACTGTGCTTATTAAATTGAGGATACTGGCTGTGTAAGCCCATTGTAGTGATTTGAAGCGGGGGCCTGATGTAAAGACCTCTGTAGTTGGGGGAGGATGTCTAACTTATGGTCAGCTTGTTTCTTGCTCCCTCCAGAGCCAGCAGGTAAGGATGGTGTGTGAATGCTTCCTAGCGTAGTCCTCACCTCGGGGTTTCATTCAGTGGTGGATCTTAACTACATAGAGGGAGGACAGTTTCCATGTTGTAAGGTTTGGGAAATTGTGCAAATTCCTTTTGACACACTTTCAAACAATTTAATTTAAACTTGTCCCTAATGAGCTAAAACACTACAAGCCTAAAGTGAATTTTGTATTGATTTGAGCAGCCTGGGGACTTTTTTACAAGGCTTAGCTCACTTAGTGTTGCATAAATGGGTTCAATTTAATTGGGAAAGGCCTGGTCTGTGTGTTATTCTGGCTTACTAGCAGGTCTTGCTGTGGCAAAGCAGCACAACTGAGACACAGTGAGATGGAAACCAGGACACAGAGCATGCTGAATATGCTAACCTTATTCCCTTTCATGTGGTGTCCAGCATGTGTGGTCTGTGAAGTTAGATGTATGGATGATTAGAAAGCTGTTCTGAATAGGCAAAAGTTTATTAAGACCTATTGTTTGCTGTTGAATAATGAATGTCACAAGTATGAGGAGTTTTATTGGGTCTTGGAGTAGCTCAGCGTGATAGAATCCAAATGCCTCCTTGCATCTTGCTTGCAGCAAGGAGGAAGCTCTTTCATATTCTCTGTGAATGAGTGCTTCCCTAGTTTTTTCTTCCTAGAAATCTCATGACGTGCCTGCTTCATACTTCTCAAAGCTGGGCCCAAAATAGGTTTTGTCAAGAAGAAAGTTCTGTTTGGGTTTGTTGGGGTCATTGGTGTAGAGTTAGTTAAGGATCCTGCAGGGAAAGAAAGGATGGATATGGTTTGGGTTTCAGACATGGGAAAGGGAGTCTAAGGTTTACCTTGGCCTTTATATGCTTTGTGGTTGTACACTAATCTGGAGTTAAGCCAGTGTTGGAAAGTTTTGTTAACCAGGGTGTCAGCCTTACCCTGGGGAGTAACTTCTATTTGCCAGTGTAATTTATGTCTACAGTGGATTGCTAATAGGAGTCTCTTGTCAGTTTGCCTTCTGTTGTTCACAAAGGATGTTTACTGTAACTTGTTTTGCTGATACTGTATTTCTAATGGCAAGGAGGAAATTTTGAGGCTTTGTAGGTATTGTAATACAAGGGACTTCAGGAAATAGTCAAATCCAGTTTCTTCTTCACAGAAGACAACCAAATGTACCCAGATGTCTTCTGTGAGACATTTATCCAACCTATGCTTAAAATACATCCTTTGAAAATTTCACAGCCTCCTGAATTAATCTGTTCCAGTGCCCCTCTGCTCTTCATGCTTAATTTCCTTTCTAGCTAATCTAAGAGGATTTCTCTTTATCCTTCTCCTAGAGGATATGGGAAAAGTTGATCACCACCCTTGTTCAAGTCCATGCTAGCAAAATCTCTTCAATGTCATTTCTACAACTGTTTACCTGTCTGCCAAATGAGGCTAGTAGTTTGTGCTTTGTTCTGCAGTGTATTGGCAGAGTTTTGTCTGTGCTAAGGCATCCTCTAACTGCTAGATCTGGTGTGATTCTGGGATAAGGGCACACCGCTCTTTTCATCCCAGAAAGGTGATAAGTAGTTGAAGGGTAGAGAACCACCTCGCTGGTCTGCAGATAGATCTGCTCAAGGGCAGAGGCCTTGCTTATGCCTCCGTTTGACTAAGGGATGATGTGCCCTTGGAGGTGCAAGATCTCCATTGTTTAATGAAGATCTCCTAAAGAAGTCTTTAGCCATTTTATGCTGGCTGCACTGGTTTCCAGCTCCAGTTCTGTAGCAGTGTCATTAACAAAGAGGAGGTGGGGGGACGTGTGGGTTGTAGCTTTACAGGCATTGTTCTGGGCAGAGATACTTTTTGTAATCTCTAGAAAGGCACAGCATGTGGCAGGGAAAAGAGCATGCTGGCAGATGGGGTGAGTGCAGCTACAGTCATACCAAGGAGACGGTGTTGTGAAGCTTTCATGCTGTGGCAGACAAGTGGGTCACAGTGTTGATTTGTCACCCTGGGTAGGAACTTCTGCTGCGATCAAGAATGTGATGATATGAATTAAAGGCGTTTCTGGGGAGGGGATCAGTAGAAGATGGTAGGATTGATCTGTGTGCACAGAGAATTTTGCACTTGGAGGCAGAGGGCTCAAGTCAGTCTCCTCTGGGTGAAATTCTTTTATGTGCAGCCTGGAAAGCAACAGTGGAGAAGAGAAATGGTCTTTGAGGCTCATTCTCTTGGCTGCAGCAGAAGTGTCCTGGACAAGTCAGCTGGGCTGTATTTTCCCTTGGTGGTCATTGTGCTTATAAAGTGTATTACAGTCATCTGAGATACATGGCAGAAGTGACTGGTGGTGTTAACGGTACTTTGGCTTTGGTTTGTTACTGTGTCCATTTAGCGCTCATAGTCTTTCCTATCCATTCCTTGGTGGAGCTACCTTTTTTGATATTCCTGGTTAGCTTTGCAGCCTGAGGAAGAGTACACCTTGCATGTGCGCTGAAGCTGAACTGCAGCATGCTGCTATATTGAGAGAGGTCAAAGGAATATAGTGAGAGCTTGAAAGGAGCAAGTGATGGCTTTTAGGCCTGCGTCATAAGAAGTTCCTGAACTGCAATTATGTGAGCAGAAGACTGTTTTGACTTGTGCTCTTCTGCTTTACCGTGGTGGGGTGGGAGAGCTGCAGCATGCCTGTCAGCTCCCTCCTGAGTGTGGCACATGCTGGGCTCGCTCTTTGCTTAGCGTGGTTGTGGGGGCAGCTATGTCCAGGGAGCAGGGGCTGCGGAGTTTTGAAGGTCAAAATCCTCCAGCCACGGTCTGTCAGTTAATTACTACCAGGCTCTTCTGTGGGACCTCTATCACATAAACCTGCCTTTCCTTAGACTTAACCAAAAGCCAAAAACCTGAAGGTGTGGGAGGCACAGTAGTGATAGGACCCTGATGAGAGGTGCAAGTATTGGATCCACTTGAACTGACCTTCAGGCTTTTAGTGGGTGGGCACAGTGGTAAAATCATTCACTCAAGGCTGTTTTAGGCAGGACATAATTTGTAGCAAAAATGAGCTACTGGTTATGTTGTAATGGTTTCTTTCTAGCAATCAGTTTTATGTGGGCTAGGTCATGGGTTCCCCACCCAAGAGGGTTGAATTAAGATCTCTTCTGATGTTGCTGTTTGACCCCCTCCCAAGCGTAGTGCGGTTTGCCCACTGCTGTCGGCTCAAGTTGCAGGAGCACTGGGTAGAGATGGTTCAGACCCGCATCTCCTGTGTGGCAAATGAAGACCTGACTAAAGGCTTGGGAGGCAGACTTGGGAGCCTAATCCTGGCTCTCCTGAAGGTCTGTTTTGTGGTGCCCAGAGTCACCTGGGAGCACACTGTTTCTTCTCTGTAAAGTCAGAAACAAAAATCTCTTCATGTCCTTGCAGAGATAGTGTAGTCTGGAAGGGTATTTGCTTGCATGCTGCTTTACACAGGTGAAAGGAACAATAAAATCAGTGCTTGTGTTGATTAGTGTTATATCCCTTCTCAAGCCCTCCTAAGAAGGGATTTCAGACTAAGCTCTGAGGAGCAGGGAGTGAGATTGCTTTCCATGGGTATTTTGCCTGGGACCTTGTGTTTCTTGCTGGGGACAAGAGATAAAAGTGAGGTGTTGATGCTGCCATATCCTGACTGCTAGTCCTGATTATCTAGTGATCAAGAAGAATTTTTTGAAAAAATAATGCAACTGAATTCATCTGTCTTGCAAAATAAAGTTTCCACTATCTTGGTTTATTTAATGAGTCACTTAAACCATCAAGGCATATTTAAGGTCTAATTGGGCAACTCTTTAAAGAGCATACAATCTACCTAGTAGACTGAAGTAGCTTAATAGCTAAAAATCTGTTTCTGGAATCATTTTTTCCCTACCTAATACAATTTAGGTGATCTTTAATGTCCGAATTAAGTCATCAAAAGGTAAGAAATGGGCAGTGAATACTGATTCCCCTGTTCTGTTTCTGGGGAGAATGATGTGAGTGCATTCAGCTGGCTTCAGATTCTGTGTCTATGCTAGTCTGATGGGTCAGAATCTGGCCCGTAGGAGCAAATCTGAACTCCTTACCTTTAGTTGGTTAAAGTCAAGATACATCAAAAACCAGTGCAGGGTCTGCACATCTCTTGCAGGTTTTTTCTGTAAAGAAACAGTTAATGAAGAATCTGTGCTTTGCTTCCTTGTTGCTTTGTGTTTGTGGCATCACCTTTCATGTATGAATTCGAAGACAAGGAACAGAATGTATATGTGTGCTCTCAAAAAATTTCAAGTCCTTTGAAGGAGGAGAAATGTCTTTAAATGGTGATGTGAGTGTACGAGTAGCTCTGCATGGATTTTTTTTTTTCTTCCCCCTGTGTGTATAGATCTTAGGCTGAACTTTGTTTGTAACTGGACTGCATGCTGGCACAGTCCCAACACTGCAGGCAGATGTGTATGAAGTAGTCAAAGAATACTTCTTTCCGACATACAGACAGTACTGCTAGACCTTAGTGTGACAAGTTTATGATAGTAGTAACGCTCTGTAGTTCCAGATGAGGATATGAAAGCTCTTGAACAGTGCTTGTTTGCATTTCCTGTCTTGCTAGGGGGCAGGAAAGGGCTAATAGCCTACAGGAGGAAAAAGATGAAGGGCAAGAAGAGATGTAACTGTAGCTGGATCCCCTTCCTAATCAGTTGGTGGTCATTTTGTGGAAGATTTAGCAACTGAACTGCTTGACTTTTCTCACAATGTCTGCGCTGAAGAAAAAGCAGCGCTCTAACCTGCACCACAAGTGGTGTTATCAAGAAAGCATGTTATGTTTCTTGGTGTTATCCTTGGACATGGCCATATCTTAACTCTTCTTTCTCTGAATGATGTTTTCTAGTCTGACATGGTTACTATCTGTGAAACTCAATCTCCTATTCTTCTGAAATAGTCTCTGTGCCGTAGACTTCAAGAGGTTTGCCAGCAGCAATCCCTCCTCCTCCCTGAACAAAGTTGCTGTTGACACAGACAGATAGAGAGGAATAGTAATTGGAGCCTATCACTGTGTGAGACTTGAACTTTCTACTGTTATCAGATGATGTCAAGTTAAACAAAACCACCTCGATAAATAAACCAAAAGCCCAATGCCATTTCTTTGCTGAAAAAAATGTACCAATTCCTGCTATGGCTGGCAATATTTGAACTTGACATATGTCTGTGGTGGTCTTGCTACCTGATTCATGTCTCAGGTCCTTTATACCTGCATGAAACCCTATTGAAGTCCAAGATTGTCCCAGATCAGATTGTGTAGCTGGAGTCTTTGGGGGCTATGAATTGTTGCCTGGTTTATACTACTGTACCTAGGGAAGGATTAAAAAAATAAAATAAAATCAGTTTTGCTGTTTCATAGTCTGCCAGCAAGGTCTTATTGGTGGTGACACAGAAGCTCATTAAATCAATTCATGAATTGACAGGGCTGCTTCTAACTAGTATACAACTATTTAAAGTTTTAATGAACATTTGAAGTCAATGACAGCTTGAAGGCCTGTATGTGTTGCGTTAAAGGCTAAAGCAGCTCAAGTTGTCATTATAAGTCCGTTCGTGCTCAGTGCATGGAACTATCACGATTACAGATTATAAGTCCGGTTGCGCTCAGTGCATTGAACTATCACGATTACGGATGCACAAATAACATACTACACCTTCAGTCTAGTCGCGTACCATGAACTACCACGGCCGCGCTTAAAGAGTTTGGTTGCGTTCACTGAGAACTATCACAGCTAGATTAATGAATAGTGCAGTTTATTAAAGCAACAGATACACAGGTTCTTTGGATTGCCGGGGATAAAATTGCTGTCTGCAAAGCACGTGCAAATACCAAGACTATGAGTAATACTGCTTGGCTACAANTACAAGTATAGTTACAAGACTCAAACAAAAAGTCTCTATTTGATTCTTCATTGTTTCATCCAGTTTCTATTAGTTTCCTAATACAAAACAATAATTACCTGGTGAAGGTTCTATAGTTACGAGTTTCAAAACTGTGTTACTACTAGTAACTGAATAGCTTGAATCTTGTTGCCTAGCTACCGCCTAAATGAGAGGCAGTTAGCTTTTGGGATGGAGGTGTGTTTCGGTATTATAATGAGCAAAGTTTACCAAAAGGACAACATTTTGTCAAAAGCATGACAGGCAGTCGGCCCAGGGTAGTAACTATGCACCTTATCATTGTTCCATGGTACTTTCAAGTTTCTCTAGTATCACAGAGCCTGGCCGTGGTGTCTCCGCTCCGCTCCACCCTCCATGCAGTTCCTCTTAGAGTCGGCACACCAAGTTCCCCTGGTGTAGCTAACATCTAAGGTTACAGGCCTAGGGAACTTCCGTGGAACGGATTCCTTGCACGTCAGCCGCGCCTCACCCTGGAAGCTTCTTCGATGCTGTACCTTTCTTTAAAATGTGAATATAAGTTTAATTTCTAGGTCACCTCCAGCAATTGTTCCACAGTATGTTAACAATCAAGCAAAACAGAATGCTTTGCAGAAATGTGACCAACCTGATCTAATTTTGAGCAGTGGGGTGGGGATGATTTTGAACTAGTTGGCCTTTGGAGACCCCTTCTAACCTGATTTTATTGGTGAGCACTATTCTTATGCTACATGTTAAAGAGCTGTTGTGTCTTTTAACTCCATACAGAATGTGCAGTAGGGCTGGATGGGAGAAAACAATGCAGCATCCTTTTCGTGTCAGGTTAACAATGGCACAGTATCTTGTCCAGCATTGTGTCTGTCTTGTTTCGGAATTCACAAGACATCAGGTTTTGGTTCTGGGAGTTCTCAGAATTATCGTGCTTTCCCTTCTGCATAAAAGATGTTGCTTAATACTAATGGGGCACTTTAGTTTGGAATAGTTGCATCAAAGTCAAGAAACCACTTCTGAAGTTACAGGAGCAGGAGGGCTGGCATAACTTCCAACCTGTATGAATAAAAACAGATGAGGTGGCATAGAATGAAGAGGTTTCAAAAATGTGAAGGACACATTTTTAGAGGTATCGGTGCCGCTGGGTGCTGCTGATTTCAGTTTAAGCTGGCACCTAATTTGTGAAATTTAGAAAATTCCACCAAGCCTCCCATACGATCTTAGAGACACACACACACAAAAAAATCCACCTTTGAACCTGCCTGTGATGACAGGAGACAGCTGAGTCTCTTGAGCCTCTTCCTTGGCAAATTACAAATATTTCCAAAATTCTTTACTTAAAAATCAACAGTTATGAAGGAATAATTTAGAAAAATCTGGAAAGTTGTTGTTCCTTTCCCCTTCTGAGGTGAATGTAACTCGCATCCAGCAGGTTGCATTTATTCTTCAAAGTTGCTTTTCAGTGTTGCTTCAAGTTTCTGTAGTGTTGGGGTGAAAAAAACCCTTCCCTCCCCCTGAAGTATGGCCCAGCCTCTTTTACTAAGCTGTATTCAGATTAAGGTTTTGCATTTTTATAAAGGTATGCTGTGCTATTAAATGCTTGCATAAATACATAGTATATCCTGTTCAGCAGAAAGTTAAAAGACTGTTCTTGTTCACAACTGTCCAGTGAGAACAAACCTCTTTGAGAAAATAACTGAATTGCAAAGCAAGGCAACTGATCGTATAAAATCATGATCAAAATGGTTATTTAAACACTTGATTCAGCTTACCCTTTGTTGTGTTGAAAATAATAATGGGAGTTGTGAAGGAGAGAAGAACATGGTAAAAGCACTGTGAAAGGTGAGTAGAGCCTGTCCAGGAGGTACCTGCTTCATTTGGGTTTGCTTTCCCAGGGTGTCAGCTGTTTGTATAGCCTGTGCTGCACTGAGTGCCTTCTTGTATTACATTTATAGCTTCTGTTCCTCTGATGTATTTCAGTTTCTTAAGAGTTCCATTTAAGATAATTAATCCAAGAGCAAATGACTTAGTTGAACATGTAATTAATTCCTTTCTTGTATTAATCCACAAGAATTTGTGGAAGCCTCTGATGTGAGGAATGCTTGTTTGAGTAGCTGCGGTGCTAGAGCATTGATAGGAGCTATTTGCCTGTCTTGTTTAAATGGGTTTCTAGGGCTGGATATGGAAACCAAAATGTATGTGGTTTGTCCCTATAATTTTCCAATTTTTTTCCCACATGTGCTGTCAGCTGCTCAGACGGCTTGTTCTTTTCCCTTAAAATGCTGGCTCCTTCAAGCAATGCAGGATGAAGAATTCCCTTCTCTTCCTTTGAGGTGTTTGTGTGTTGCTTTTGGGTTTTGGTTTTTCTTTTTTTTTTTTCTTTTCTTTTCTGTAAAGTGTCTCACCAGTTTAATAGCTCTGGAGACTGGAGTGCTTCAGCCACGGGAACAGACACAGCATGAGTACTGGTCGAGCTGAGTCTTACCAGCATCAGCCCACCCTTGTGTCTCAGGTTGGATCTTGAACCAGCTCTTGCCAGGCTGCTCGCCTAGGTCTGCCTGCGGCTGGACTTCCACGGGTGCCAACTGTGTGAATTTTGTGTAGCAGTAGCTTTCCAGCACGACTACAATAGCCGGTATAACTCTTTGCAGGCAAATTTTGTTGAACAGCTGTCCTGTGGTGATGACTGTCACCCATATCAGACCTGGAATATCAGGTGAGTAGGATGATGTGGAGTGTTATATGTATGGAATTGTGTTTTCCAGACAGCTTGTTAGAAAAGCCACAAATACACAACTGAACTGCAGCGCAAGTGCATAGCGCTTGGTGCACGTGCTCCGCTCCAGAGCGGTTCTGCAGACATCTGCAGCCTCTAAGTGCCAAGGCAAGAAATCTGCCCTTGCCTGCGTGTGGATATCTCAGACCCTAGATACTTGTGGATAGGTAGCTTGCCTGAGATTGCAAAACCTTTTTGGGTTTGACTGCATGCCATGCACCAATGTCGCCCAAGGGTGCGCCCTAATTTAGATCCATTGTGCTCCACTATACTGTCATATAATTGAGTATCTGTTAGAAACAACTAAAAAGGTGTCTGTTTTCAGTCTGAGGGAGGAAAACAGATGTTTTACTCTCTTGTGAGAGCTCAGTAGAGCGATGCTTCAGCTGTTGCTCCTGATCTCAATGATGACAGCCAAAAAGGCAAAGGGACAGACACATAAGTCAAAAGGAGTTGAGGAGAAGAACGTATTTAGGAAGGAGAAGAATGCTTATTTCCTGTGTGTTAAGTGGCATGTGGGGTTTAGTTTGGGAGCATGTGAAAAGTGTTGCCCTCAAAGTTAGCATTAGCTTTTAAAGGGGCGGAGACAGAATCTATTTTCATTGTGACTGCTGTTTCCTAGACAAGATAGATCAACTTCTTGGAAGATAGCTACTTGCCAGAAGTTAAAAGATATTAAATATGATACTTGAATTGATCAAGAGCTGTGCTAAGAGCTGGGTGTAAGAGAGCGATCGTTGCGAGAGGCTTGCATGGGTTACAGACTGGTTGGAGCTCTGAGCTGGTTGGAGCTGCTGAGCCAGAAGCTGTGTAAAGAGGTCTGCAGGATGCTAGGCCTGGGCCAGTTGTGTCACTTCTTGGTTGAATGTCCCTGGCCCCTTGCAGAATGACACAATGGCTCAAGCAGAGAATGCATGGTGACAGCTGCCCAGCTTGCAGGTGGGCACTGGTGCATATCTGCTGATGTGAAGTCTGGTTCTACCTGCATAGGCACACTCAGCTGAGCAGTACAGGACCAGGACTGTCCCTTTCTGTGTTTCTGTAGCACTTGGTTTTCTGGGGTCCTGGTTTCAGCTGGAGTCACTGGTATACCACTGATAGCAAACCTCTGGAAGCTTTCCCTTTAAGTAGTTTGACATGCATTGAAAAATGGCATTTAACTGTACCTTGGGGGGACTGAGAGAGAATGATAAAAGAAGAAACTGATATAGTCAACAGCTTAAAGCAGTAGCTCTCAGTCTTCACTGACCTGTCTTGACAGTACTGAATAGTAAGCTGTGGGAAACATCACGCTTGCTGTATGGGCTGTGCTAGATCTTGTGACTGCTGGGTTAGAGTTAGCTCAGTTGCACTCCTCACTGGTGTAGGAGAGGCTGAGAAGTATTTTAATTCATGCCTCTAAGGGTCATCCTCTGGGCTTTCCTGAATGGGTCAGAAAGGTGTTTGAAATGCACTGTCTCCTCTCCAAGGCTCATTTGTGAAGGAAGACCTCCTGACGTACTGCTGAAGACTTACCTTGAGGGTAGTGCTTGCCAATACCGCGTGGGTTACTGCAGCTTCACCAGCCCTAAGGGGATGGGAGCAGGTGTAGGTCCAGCACAGAAGGGCAGCATGTGTTGAGAGATCCTCCATACTTGAAAATAATGCTCCTTAGTCCCAGAGGCTGGTTTCTTTGTGCTTCTTGGCTCATTTGGCTTTTTCCTTCATGTATCAGGGTCCTACTTAGTTCTGAAATCTCTGGAAACCCTGAATTTTAGTTTTGTCACACAAGGTTTTGAACTCATATCCTCTTGTGTTGCTGGGCACTGGAAGAGCTGTCCTTGAATTATGAACAGCACTTGTTGGGCCTGTCATATGTAAAACTTGCCTGAAGATCTGCAGGATGTGCTGCAAGAGTGTGCTTTTTGTGGTGGGGTTTTTTAAATTTTTTTTTTTTAATGGAAAGCTTTGCTTGGATTCTCTTGTTTGTGAGCTGCTGTGTTTGGTGCTGGGACAGACTATGCCTATGGGGTGTGTCTGTGCAGAGAGGTGATTTTCTTTGGCTGCAAATTTATATTGTCTTATGGTTGCAGGTGAGAAGAACATAAGCAGCCTCTTTCTTTCACTTTCTGTGGTTAAGCAGAGTCTGACTTTCAGCTTTTCTTCCAACTGTACTCTCCAGCGTCATACTTAGTGCTGTTCTTTCTAAATAGTCGAACCTTTTGGGCTCCTTGGAAGCTATAAAATCAGCTGCTTATTTACTTGGCTTTTAGAGCACCACACTGCTAGCAGCAGTTTCCAGCAGTTCTTAGCAATGGAAAGTGAAGAAGGGACTCTTCAGGCAGAAACTGAGGGGGAATTCCAGGTAGGGATTTTGTAATTGCCGAAGCTGGAATTTAGGCAGGATGTAGAAGCTATTGCCCTTGTGTTAAGAGGTTGTTAAAGGCTTTCCATGTGGTCAGAGCTTCTGCTCTTACAGTCTCCTCTGGGTGAAAAAGATTTCAGTGGGCTAAAGAAGCAGCTTTGCAGGAATAGGATTCCTGCTGAACTGATGCCTCCCTCTGTGGAGGAAGCATTCCCTCCTGCCACCTGTGACCCCTTTCTCTACCTAGCATACATCTCTTCACTTGCACTATTGGCTTTCTTCCTGCAGCTAACAAAGGCATTTTGAACCTTTCCTCTCCTTTTCTAGGTGGAGTTCTTAGTTGTACTATTAGGCTGTTGTGGATTATGTCTGGAGACTCTTCTCAAGGATGTAGGAGTGTATGGTAGATGCTGAGCAGGCAGTCTGACTGAGCAGGGCTGGGAGCTGCTGTGGAAGCTTCAGGCCTTAGGGTGTTTCCAGAGTTTTGCAAAGGCTGTGGCTACTGAAGATGCTATTGCACTCTTAATTGCATGTGTTCTTTTCTTCCCAAACAAGGCAAGAAGAAAGCTTCATTAGCTGTGATCTAGCAAGAGATGTCAGCATCTGGTAACTACCGTCTGCCCTACTCAAGTCAGCTTCTGTTGACTCCTCGCCACAGTGGCTGCTCAACCTCCATGAGAGATCCCCAGATTTTTTTCACGTTACCAGCAGCTTGTTGGGTCTTGGCTGTTTTTGCACCTATTTGGTGTCCTTGTGAGGCTGTCCATGAGGCCTGTCATCACTGCTTTGCAGGATTGCTGATCCTCATAAAAGCTTATATTGAATGGTGTGATCTGGAAGCGCAGGTGTTCAGAAGCATGGGAACTAGTGGTCAAGGGGGGATAGCTTGATATTTGAGCATCCTCGCAATTCTCACTACTCTTCTTGAGCCCTAAGGGACTAGAGAGGACTGTGGCTGATTACCTGCTAGGTTGTGTTTGCCTTGTTTTTTCCAGATGCTCTCTAAACCCTCAGAAGCTCTTCTGTTTCAATTTTAAAATGTGCTGAGCACTTTCTATTCCTGTAGGTGTTAGAGATGGCATTGGGGTCAGCGCTTCTGTGCTGGGAGCTTTGAGGTGCCACGGCTAATATGGTTCTGCCTAAAGGCAGATTACCAGTGTGATTTCTCACTCTGTGTACTGTAGCAGGCTTTTGCTTCTAATGGAGGGGAAAACACTTTTATTAGGTAAACCAGCCTGGTCTGTTAATAAGGCACATAGCTATACTAGCAATTTACTAGTTGCCATAATAAAGGTTTCCAGTTTTCCCAGGAAAAAAAGCAGGGCATTGCAATGGCTTTTTTCCTTTCCCTGACATGTCCTTGTTGCTGTTCTGTAAGAGAGATCCTAGCGCTCATTGTATGATGCTTCATTTTGCCTTGAGCTCCTGAGATGCAACTTGTCACGAAAGCTACAAGCTCATTCAAGGATGTGGTGGGCCTGATCCCCAGCTGACGCACGCAGGCATGATCTCATCAGTGCTCACAGAGCTACATCCATTTTTCCTTACTGGCTGAGGACCTGGCTGTAAGTGTAAGTGCTCAGCTGGGGGCAATGGAAATGTACAGAATAGTGGCAGTGTTTGTGACTAAGATACTTAACTGCTTTGTAGGGAGGAACCAAAGGCAATAGCAGTTGGTAGTGCAGGTGTTTTGTTTTGATGTTGTTTTATGTGAAGACATGAAGTGCTGAGTACTGCCATGCATATATCCATACCTGTAAGGTGCTGCAAAAGCAGGTCTACCTTTCTGAAAAAATGTTTGTTGCCGCTGGTTTTCAGTGGTGTTTGGGGTAATTGAGACAGGAAAGTGTGATTTTTAAATTGGGACTCTGCCTTCAACTGCAAGGTCTCCTGATACATTGCCATGAGTGCTGCTTCCCTGGAGACTGAGCACGGAGTGTAGTTTGTGTCAGTAGTGATTTACCTGCATGTACTGTGCTGTCCAGAGCTTTGACCTTGTTGAGGCTAGAAAAGCCACCTGTGTTCCACAGCAGTGACTCTGCAACTTGTGATGCCCTCTGTGTCGTTTGGACAGAGCCCAGTGGTTACATGCTGCTCCTTCTCATCATAGTTATGTGCAACCACTCAAGGACCAATGCAGAATCTTTGCAAAAGAGGGTGAATTTGTTATACTTGGGAACTCACCCCTTCAATTCCACTGAGCAGAGGCAGGGCAAGGAGCAGTGTGGCTGGGGGCTGACTCGTTCCAGCTCTTTCACCTAGGACATACTTGTCAGCTTTCCTGGAAGCAGATGGCCATATTTCAGAATGATCATGTTCTTTTAAGCATCCCCCATTTTTCTTTGTGGAATTTCTGTAGCCATAACTTCTTGCTCTGTGGTGCATTTCCTTGAATTGCTTTGAATTTCTCATGTGTTCTACCAAGTCTCTAGCTCTTACATCAGGAGACAACTGGGTTTTTTTGTTGGCTTTTTTTACTGGATCCAGAAAATAGTTCTTGGGGTTTTTTGCTTTTACATAAGACAGGTGCCCTTGTGTCCTAACAGTAGGTGTAAAAATACGTCCCTGTAGTGATAATTTCTGACAACTTTTTCTTAATACCTCCCGGCATTTAAATGACCTTAGTCCTTCTGGGATTTATTTCACTCTAGAGCTATACATTATTTACTGAGTTGCTTATCTGTTCCCAGGTCTGTAAATGAAGGAGAATTTTCAATAACCAGGTTTTTGCTCATTTTACAAGTGCTGGTGGTTTTGGCTCAGCAGTTTTCATCAGTCCAGCAGTGAGCCCTTGCAGGCAGTCACTTGTCTCATGGGCTTTACTGTCCTTCGTCACTGTCCCACAGTGGTGTACCATTGTAGGTTGGGTGAGTTGGCATCAAATAAGCTGGTCCCCTGAATTTTGGGGTGAGCAGTGGTCCTCAATTCATAGATACTGCTTCTTGATAAGCTTTTTACAAGCAGTGGTTTAAAAGTGCTAAGATGTGCTCTGAGCTCTATGTTACGTTAGAGCAGCAGGGGGATTAAGGAGATGGGCTGATTGCAGTTCTCTCTTCTCTTCCAGTCCCAGAAGACCTGTGGGAATCTGTGTTGCTCCTTGTGGCATACAAGTGAGGTGCTTTCCAGGGGCTCAAACGGTTGGGACTGTAGTGTGGAGACTCTGTGATAGTACTGGCTGTCATCACAGTGAGGAAAGGAGACTCAACTGACCTGCAGAGTCAGTACAGTCACAGGAGCACAGCGTGGTGTTGGCATGGAGGTGCAGGGAAGACAAACTTGTAGGATGATGTTGAACAGAGCCTAGGACTGAGGGGAGACCACAAGTAGCAGAGATTTGGGAACCTCTCTGGGTGGAGATGCGCAGGGCAGTCAGTACCGCCTGGATTATTCCTTTGAGACTGTGGCATGGCAGAGGTAGCATGAGCGGCCTGGGCTTTGCTGCCTTTAGAGAGGGCTGTTGTCATGGGCCGTCTTCATGGGCAGCAGGGGATGGATTCACAGCAGAGAAGGAAGAGTGAGGCATCTCTAGATGTACTGCTGGGAGAGGAGAAAAGGCCTTCAAATGTGAGGTAGGAGAGACCAGGAAAAGGGATATAGAGGTGAAAGCTTCTATGTGGTTTAAATCCTGCCAGTCTGTTAAGTGTGTTGCTAGTCTGATTTGCTGAACAGTTAGTTGCATGCTGTGCTGTACGGAGCCCATCGGTGCTGGTATTTTCCAGTGTACAGGATCTGGCCTCCCTACTAGGGAAGGACAGAGTGCCAGGGATGTTCCTGACCCACTGTGACTGTTCTCCCACTGTGGCTGTTCTCAGCCATAGGTACAGTCTGTGTTTGATCCGGTATTGCTTAGTGTAATTCCCTGTTCTGGGTAGCATAACTCTGATCAGCTGTATAGGAGTGCAGAAAAACCCTCTGAAAGGTTTCTGTAGCTCTTTTTCCTATTCTTCTGAATTCAAAACAGATGCCTGAACTCTCATCAGTATCTTAAAACAGAGGAGAAGTCACTGAAAGATTGCTCTGTTTGGAAATTTAAATTTCCAAATTCATTAGTTAGATTTTCTAAATATCAGATATTTAGAAATCTGTCTGTAGATGATGAGAAATAAAAGGGGTGTTTTTCCTCCAGGAAGCTACTCCAAGAGGTTGTGGTCCATTTTCCAATGAAAAAACTTATATATCCAAACCAAGCAGCTGCTTTCTTGAGGCATTGCTGTATTGAATGGCAAATCAATGGCCCAGCATCCAAAATTGTGGATTTTGAAGGTGGTGTCTGTGACAGAATGGATGGTATCTCATGGCTCTAGAGAAAGAACCCAGGAATAACCATTTCAAGTCTTCCCCCTGTTCAGCTTGTAGTCATGCGAGTAAAACCAGTTGTGCTGCTGTTGCAGCCTTCTTGTTTGCTGGTGTTGGTTTTGCAAACTGTGTTGTACAGAATGGCTTACATGACCTGTGTCTGTACTAGGATGGTTGGGCTGGGGCGATGCACTCATGTTGCCAGTGCAGATGTGATCCTGCCTTGGAACATGAAATGTTAACTGCTGGAATGGCAGGAGATGGGCTCCTCCAAGGTGAGGGTGATTATACTCGTGTGCAGATGTAATACAGCAGTCAGCATTTCATAAGCTAATTTCATGTTGGTCTGTCTGCCAGGAGTTTTATTATTGCTGTGCTGACCCAAAATATGTACCTGACTTCAAAACTAAATTTGCAAATATCAGCTAACTTTAGCTTTTGCTTGGTCTTGGGTGCCCAGTTCAGTTGTGGTGGATGTTTCATGTCTTGAGGAATTGGGACTGCTCCCAGTCTGACTGATTAGCACTAGTCTGCAGTCAGTGATGTAGGACATTGGTGCTTGTCTCAGGTTTCTCAATGTGTAATCTGAAGTGTTCTTCTTTTTCACAAATATGTGAAGTTTACTTAAAGTATGCAAGTGCTTCTCTGTGTCTTTGTTTATGAATCCAAAAGATTATCTAAGCAAGTATTAAAAAAACACCTGGTTGAATTCTCTTACAATTTTTTTTTGCACTTTGAGATTTAAAGTTTGTCCTTCTCTACCTCCCTCCCCTCCTCCAGGAAAGACCTCATAGACAGACTCCAAAGTGAAATAGCCAAAATGTGTCACCACAGCATTGGAGATGAGGAAACAGCATGAAGGAAGCTGGTGACACAGCTGGGATAGAAACTGTATCTCCAACATTCCCACTTAGGCCTAGGCTGCCAGGTGTGGAAGGTCCAGCAGGAAGCCAGCCTGCAGGGAGGTGCTGCTCAGCCCTTCGCTGGTTCCCTGCAAGAGGCATGGGATACGAGTTTTGTGCAGCAGCTGCCACTGCAGCAGCATGTACGTCTCTGCTGCATGTGGCATGGTGCAGAGTGGAGGAAAGGGCTTGTCCCTTGTCTGCCACAGTCCAGAGCTGCCGTGTTAGTGCCAGCTGTTGTGGTAGCTGGAGGCTGTGATTCACTCTGGTCACTTTTATGTGCTGGATCAGCTGGTGCTGGACTGTGCAGCTTGCTTTCTTGCCCTTTTATGGGAGTGCATTTAGGTGTGTCTTGTTTTAAGCTGTGTTGGATGCATTTATTTGTCTGACATGCTTGGTGAGGGTTTACTGTTAGAGCAGATGATAGGCTGTCTGATATGTGGAGCTGCCTGCAGGCCTTTCAACACCACCCAGGTATTAAAGGACAGATGCTTTGAGTTCTTTGAAGTAAGTTTTTGATGACCTCTTAAAAACAAAACCAAGTATTTTCTGTATTGGGAAAGGCTGTGTTGCATCCTGGGAACTAACAAGAGCCTTGGTTACTGGGAATGATGGTGCCTTGAGACCTGGCAGTTGGAGGGAGGCAGGAGAAAGGCTTGCTGACAGCCCTTAGTGCCTATGGAAAGCACTCCGAGACATTAAAAAGCAGCAGCAGGTGCCAATTGAGCTGAATACTGGATGGCACAAATGGCTTTATTGACTGTCTTGGGGAACCTCTGGAGTCAAATAAGCAAAACAGCTGAGTTGCAGACCTAGGACTGTGCCACTGTGTTTCTGCAGTGGGTTTGGGAGACCTGAGATCTCCTTTTTGGGAACCTGTATAAAGTAGGGGGCTAAAAGCAGCAGCTTCTGACCTGGTATTTTCTCGGTTGTGGGTTGGGGACCTCTGTGCTACTAGAGATACTGGTGAGTTGAGTCCTACCTTGCTTGGAGCATGAAGCAAGACCTGTGCTGATGTAAAGGCCTGGGTTAGCTCTGTAGTTATCAGTACTGCAGTGTTACCTGGAATTTCGGATGGAGAGCTGCCCTTCCTGTGTCTCGGTGTGGAGCAGTGCCCACCAGCTGTCTTCCCCGGGGAGAGGCATGCTGCAAGATCACAGCAACGGGATGGCTGCTGACGGGGCCCATCACTGCTCCAGCTCTGTGTGACCATCTCCCTGCTCCTGAAATTCCTCCTGGTCATTGGTGTGTGTTAATTCAGGCAGAGCTTGAGTAACAGCTTCAGTGGTAAACTGGGGTGGGCTCTTCAGTGCAGTCAATCCAATGCAGCAAGGACTGGAATTCAATTCATTCTTCCTTCATTTGCCAGTTGTGCCCTGGGTTTTCTGTTATCTCTGTTAATGGATCCGCTGGGTTTCAATCCATATGCAATTTCAACTTTCCACCTCTGACCTTCAGCAGTTTGAGGCAGGTGGCACATCAGCGTTGATAAATGAATCCAGCATGGTAGGGAATAACACTTGGTCACTCCCGGTGATTGTTTCCTCAATAGCTGTCCAAGCCACCACTGTAATAATTGTGCTAATTAGCTCTCTGTTTCTGTAAGTACAACAGCAAAAAGTCTTGGGAGGCTTAGCTCATCCTCTGTGTCTGATCCTTGGGGGCGAACTGCAGTGTAACGGGCTATGTTTGCACTGTGCAAGTGTTTCCTTTAATGTTTGAGTGGTGAGTTCCCCTTGCTCTTTCTGGCTTGCAGGCAGTTTGAAGATGAGATAGATGTCTTCCTCTCCTGGGATCGGATTTATCCCTGGGACACACCTCCGTAATTGCAGGCAGCACACTTACTTCCCCGCCCAGCATGCTGCTGTGATGAGACTCTGATCAGACATTCAGAGTCCCAGTGACTTTTCTTAAAAGCATCTAAAGTCATCTTGCCAGGGCTCTGCTGCTGTACCCCAGCCAGGAGGAGCTGAGTGAGCTGGCAGGCAAGTGGGCAGTGACAGGACTTGGGGCAGCTGGCTCTGAAGCTGGCTGAGTGTTTGTCAGTGGTAGGTTAAATCGTGTGCAAGATGAATGTGAAAACGACACATGGTGTATAAAAGAGCATGAGGAAGATTCTTCCTTGGCATGTGAATAGATTCTAGATCTTGTGGGCATGCTGCAAATGATGTTGAATTAAAAAAGAGACACGGTCGAAGGATCTGTTACTGTGATGGGAGAAAACTGCAGGAGCTGTTTGGGGAAGGTAAAGTGGTACATCAGGACAAAGAAGGATCCAGGTGCTTGTATTAGGAAGTTCCTTTGCAGGAGACTTGTCAGGGAGTAGGCTGTTTCTGCTGCACGTTGTTCTCCCTTGCTGCTGTAAGGCTAAACTTGGAGTGAATCCATACGACAAGCTGAGGGTGGAAAGCTTGGGTTATGGACTGACCGCCAGTGCGCAAAGCAGGCGCAGCAGCCGTGGTAACTGCAGCGGGAGGGTTAAACCGGGCTGGTTGAGTGATGTAACGTGAGGGTTTCAGTGTGGGCAGTAGCATAACAGACGCTGCGGTAATGCTGCCAGTCAACATATGTCGGCTAACGTACTTCTATCACGCATTTGTTTGTGGGGAACGCTGATGATTTGCATCGAGCACTGAGGGAATCACGGTGACCGGGGGGAGGGCCGAGGGGCGCTGCTCCCGCCGTGCTGCGCGGGGAGGGGGAAGCTCGGGCA
>WAAD01039189.1:168735-182140 GCA_013389945.1 Fregata magnificens
CCCCTGCCGCCCGCCCGGAGCGCTGCCCTGCACGGCCTCCCCGCCAGCAGCCGCGTCCGTGCACCCGCATGCGTATGGGTATATGGGTATATGTACGTACCGGGTGTGCACCGTCCGCAGGGAGCGGGGCCGCGCTGTGACGGCACGGGTGACACCGCCTCAGAAGCCTGGCTGTCCGTAGCGCTTCCACGGGTTACGAACCTCAGCCCCTCACTAAAAACTTACGGAGAGCGTCTTGCCAAGTATTTAGTACACAAGTTACACAGTATATTCGGTATACAATGTAATTTTTTTTTTTGTACTGTTATTAAGTGGAGTTAATCAGCCTGTGCTGAAGCTTCTCTCAAACAAAGTGCCTTTCCCCAGGTTTCAGTTATGTCATGAAAGTGTTGGGTTTAATTTCTGCAAGTGAATAATTAAACAGCTGTTAGTGCACACCATCTTCTAATTATAAGTGTAATAGCTACCATTTCTAATTAATTGTGATTACAGCAAATACTGAAATTGTTATGCATATGGTATGTGTACATTGCACATAAATATGTATGACTTTAACATTGAGCAGCAATTACCATTGTTGGCTTTGCCAAGTTCTTGGCAGTGAATTTTGGCTTGTAGATGTCACAGGGAGCTATAATTTTGGGTTTTTTCTGTTTGTAAACTACTCAGCTTATCTGTCGAAAGCCACGCAAGGAAGAGTTGTGTGTATCCATGCAACCCTGTTATCTGAGTGAGCGCAGCCCCGGAGCAGATGGACGCAGTGCCAACGGCCTGGGTGGAAAGGGGCCCTTCTCCCAGGGGAGCGTGTGCCGGTGCTCCTGCCTCTCGGGTGCATTGGCTAAGGCTAGAGGTGAAGGGCTGCATGCTAAAACACCATCTGTCCTGTGCTTGCAGGTGGTTCTCCTGGGGATTGACATCCTTTCTGCGCTAGTGTCCCGCTTGCAAGATCGCTTCAAGGCCCAGATTGGCACAGGTAAGGGGTCTGGGTGTGAGTGGGGGGGATGTTTCCATCGCTCTGGTGGGATCCCCTCTGGCTGCTTGTACACAAAGCCTTTTGACCTTGTACGCAAAATCTTCATTCTCCCTTGGAGAGCACTCAGGAGGCTCTTAGTGGTTTCAGGCTCTGCTGAAGAGCGGGAGGGCTCGGGCGAGAGCAGAGGGGCTGTGCCACTGCGACAGGTTTCTTCTGGGGGATTTGGATGTTCCTGTTTTCTTTCCTCAGTGTTGCCAAGTTTACTTGATAGGCTGGGAGACTCTAAGGACTCGGTGAGGGAGCAGGATCAGACCTTGCTGCTAAAAATCATGGAACAAGCTGCTAACCCTCAGGTATGCTCAACAGCTCTTTGCAGTGTGAGAGAGTGACTGGCTGCTTAAAACGGAGAACTGTTTTCTGTCAGACAGAAGGTTTTCTCCTGTGGCCCTGTCTGAAATGGCTTCATCTCTGCCTTGTTATG
Source organism: Fregata magnificens (assembly GCA_013389945.1). NCBI lineage: Eukaryota > Metazoa > Chordata > Aves > Suliformes > Fregatidae > Fregata > Fregata magnificens. Next base: position 170,190 of record WAAD01039189.1, read on the forward strand.
AGATATTTGCTTCATTTGAGAATGTTGTTGCATGCCAGGATATGCATGGGAGTGTGAGTGTCAGTGGATTTCCCGAGGATGGGATAGGTGGATGTCAGTGTAGTTTTTCTGGGTCCTTGGAAGGTACTTGCGTTCTGTAAGTAAAAGTGTCATTTTGGCTATGGGGAGTTACTGGGAAGTCAGCACAGAACAAAGAATTAGTCAAATTTAAAAATGTCTTTCTACTTCTTGTCCTGTTCTGCTTGGATGGATGTAAAACTTATATTTAAGCTCCAGAGATGTCATGGTGCATGTCTGCTGGAAGAAAGAATCTGTGTCTTCCCCCACCTCCTTTTTCATGCCTCACCTTCTCTTCTGTCTTCCACAGTATGTGTGGGACAGGATGCTAGGAGGATTCAAACACAAGAATTTCCGGACAAGAGAAGGAATTTGCCTCTGCCTTATTGCAACACTCAATGTGTAAGTCAGAACCTCCTGCAAACTTACGTTATGTACGCAAGCCTGCTCTGTGATTCACACCAGTGCTTGTTTGTTCTCTATTCCCAGATCTGGAGCTCAGAGTTTAACACTGAGTAAGATAGTGCCACATATATGTAACTTACTTGGAGATCCAAACAGCCAGGTAAGCTTTTGCTGTGAGTCACGTCTAAAGGTTGTGCTGATTGCCTTGTTTGTAAGTGAGGCTCTGCGTTCTGGCTGGTAAATTAACTAATTGTGCTGCTGGTGGTGAACTCTGAACAATGCTGTTCATGAAGAGCCCTTGGCTGGTTTTGAAGAGGTATGATTTGAAGTATACCTAAACCAACATATCAATTACTCCAGAAGTAAACAGAACAACATGAATCTGCAGGTGAGGTGAACAGAGCAGAAAACCTTTGTGGGAAGGGAGCTCCTGTGCCTGACAGCCTGAATGCAGGGGAGGCTGCAGGGATCCCCCATGGCTCCATGCAGCACGCTTCTACCTTCAGAGAAGGACCAGTCTGGGCAGGGAGGCCAAATGGGACCAGCTGGACAGCCTGGCCACATGCACTGCCAGAATTTGTACGGGGAGAGTCTGAATAAGGCATGGAAGCTATACAGGATGCTTAAATCAGCGATGCAAAACAAATTAAAATACACGTTGAAAAACAAAATCTGTCACTTCTATGTGCTTTTTGTCCTGCCCTGGACAGGACCAAATCTGAAATCAGATGCAAGTATGTGAGGTTAGTGAGAAGAGGAGGGATGGGGAAGCAGGGTTCAAACTAATGTCATATAACATAGGTATTACCAGTTTTTGAATATCCCCGTTGCCCTCCTAGCATGGGTGACGAATACACATGATCCAGGTCTGGAGTGTTTAGCTGTAAGAAAGCGTGGAGCAGCCAACTGGGGAATGGCTTTACGCTGGTGCTGGAGCTGGCCATATTCCCATGGCTGTCAGGGCCTCCCTTTGCTGAAGAGGAGGACTGAGTGTGAAACAGCCTTCCCTTGCTGGTTGTGCCAACACAGGAGGATAAACCTGTCACCTCAGGAAGTTTTGAAGGAAGCTTAATGTTCAGAGTCCTTTGTAGTTCTGAGCCATGGCTGAGCAAGCTGTTATTCTTGAGGGGACACTGGGTTTAGGACTTTGACTTGTTGCACAGACAGACACCTTGGTCCTGCTGTTAGCTGTTGAATGAATCGGAAAGTTGTTGAGGGGACTGAGGCATGTTTTCCCTCTGCACTGCCTCTTCCACATGCCTGGTACAGCTCGTTATCACAGTCCCCTGCAGTGGGAAATGAGGCTGATCTCTTGCCCCTTATCCTGGGTCTGGTGTTTCATCCCCAGAAAGCCCATGCCTGAACTGATGAGGCACAAATTGCTGTCAAAGTGGCTCCTGGTTGAACAGCGCCTGTCCTGGGGCAGGGGCTGGTCCTGGGCTCCCCTAGGGCTGCTTCTGTGCTGCGAGTGCCTTCTCCGGAGCTCTGCGAGTGCCTTCTCCGGAGCTCTGCGAGTGCCTTCTCCGGAGCTCTGCGAGTGCCTTCTCCGGAGCTCTGCGGGACCCGAGCTGCCTGATGCTCGGTCAATGCTGCCCTCTCTTGGTGAGAGATGATGGAGAAACACAGATCCAGGTGAAGTGCAGCGTTTTATCCCTTTTGTTGTGGACATGGAAGCTGTTTTGTTACTGCCCTTCTTGGAATGAGTGTTTTTTAGGTTTTGTTGTTTTCAACTAATGCAGTGTAAGAGCTTGTGTAACCTAGTGAGCATGTGGTATGAAAACTGTATTTAAACAATGACTATTTTCTCAAAAATAAAATTGAGCATTAAAGCTTTGTTATTGCCGTGGTAGATTAAAGCAAGTATGATAGTAGGAGCTCCCGGCCTTGCCCAACATGGGGTTTACCCAGTCCTGCAACCATACCTCTGATGAACTTAACACACACAGGCAATCCTTCCAGATCACGCCACGAGGACCTCCGTGGTCGGCTGCACTGCATGCTGCTGCTGGAGGGGGCATGGAAGCAGGCTGGGGGCATGGCAGAGCTTGTTGGTATGCCCTGGCCACTGTGCCCCTGCGGCTGGTGCCTGGGCCCTGGGGCAGGTGGACTTTGTGTGGGCAGAGGTGCACATGCTGTGACCTTCCCTCCCTGGCTGTCGGAGGCAGAGAGTGAGGCTGGGGTAGGGTCTGTGTACCCAGAAACTGGGGACACCAAAGAGTCCCTCCTGAGCTATGCCCAGAAGGTCCTGCCTGGTGGCATACAGGGCTGATGGGCAGAGAGGAGAGAGGCAAGACCGCTGAGTAGGGGCTAGCATGAGTGAAGGCAGTGTTCGGAAACTGGCAGTGACCTGCTGAACGGGAAGGCTGTGGAGCAGGAGAATGGGATGAGGTGAATGTGAATCAAGTGTTAAGCTTTTTTGGCTAGGAAGCAGGGCAGGTGTGCCTGCCCTTTGACTCCCACCTATAAGCGATTCTAGCTTGTGCCCACAAAATATCCTGTGTCTAGTTCTGACGTGTGTGGGTGCTTGGGTAGCTGCCAGGCTATCTTCTGAGAAGCAGAAGTGCACAGCTCTGTAGGTATTTCTGTACGCAGAGCAGGTAATTTACCTTCTCTGCCTGCTGTGTCTGATGGAGGAAGGGGGTTCAGTACAGAAAGGTGACACTTTAATCAGATTTGTGGCTCTTCTGTTGAGTGGAGGGAAGGATGTGCTCAGCAATTTCTTGCAAATCAGTTTGGAAAACATGCAAAATTCATGGTGACTCAGATGACTGATTACTGCTCCCTCCCTCCATATTTTGTTATCAACACAGAAACATAAGTTTGTAAGATGACATTAAAAATCAGTTTGTTTTATAACATACTAGCAATGTAAGGTCTATTCATGTCTCCTTGCTTTTTTGATCCAGTAGATGTACCTGTTGCACACAATGGGTGGAGTTTAGCCAAGTTAGCCGAGCTCCCTGTGTCTGTCCCTACGCACGAAACCTTTCATTTTATGTCTTGACTGCCTTTTCAATTAAATTAGATCTGCTGATACTGCTAATATCTGAAACGCAGGGATGGAAGCTTCTTCATGAACTCTGTAGTAACATGTATAGTGTCAACTGTTGTTACTGAGAAATATGCAAATTTCTTTCTCCAAGGGAGGGCAGGGATTTACTCATTTAAATTATGAAGATTGATTTCTCTCATATCTCACATTCAGGTTCGCGATGCAGCAATAAACAGCCTTGTGGAAATTTACAGACATGTTGGTGAACGTGTAAGGGCTGATCTCAGTAAAAAAGGATTACCCCAATCTCGGTAAGTTGAAAATGTCCTTATGTCTTCGCTATTTTTGAGCTGCTTTTTATTCTCTTCCTTCCTTTAGAAGGCTTCGGGAGCTGTATGGTTGAACTTTTTCCTGGGATCAGGGTTTGTTTTTTTTATCCTACGAACACTCAGGTTTCATTTAATGTGGATCCTGTACCTTTGCCCAAGTATGCCACAGCATCTTTGGAAAACCAATAAAATTATTACAGATGTGTAGTTAACCGATTTAAGATTTAATGTGGTGTTTTTCCTGTATGTTCTGTATGTGTAGAGAGGGCACTTCAGAGTAGCCTGTGTTTATGCGACTTAGAAGGCTGTCATAAAGGAAAAAAACCCCACAGTCAATATCATCAGTTCCAAGGCTTTATTAAAAAAAAAAAAATCAACACCAAACCCAAAGTCCTGTCTGTCTGCTTCTGCCACTTCAGGTGCAGTAAGAAAGCTGCTCTGCATCTTGCCGCAACCTCCAGTGCGCAGGGTGGAGCATGGTTAGACCTGAGGATGGAGTAGATGGCAGTGTGTCAAGGCACAGAGGGAGGATGGAAGAGGTTGTTTCAGAGGTGGGGTGCACGCAGGGGGAGGCAGTACTGTTGCCTCTTGTTCTCCAGTGAAAACATCTGCTGCTACAGTGTGGCTTAAAGTAATAAACTCTCTGGGAAGGAATACTGAGATGTGATAAGGATCTTCTGCTCCACCAGGCCTGTGACATGACTGGGAAAGAAGCGTCAGGGCCAAAGACAAATGTTGCGTGAAGTTGTTTTTTAGGGGTGTTTTTTTGTGGTATTTCTGTGAATGGTTAAGATAGGCAAAGTGGTAATGAACTGGAAATGCGTCTACAATCAGACAAGTCACATCTTCAGTAATGTGGTATTTCCAATTATATCTCTTACACCTCTGTAGTATCAGTTGTTTCTTAGTTTTTCTTATCGGCTGTTGTATGTTGTGATATTTTTAAATTTTAAAATAACTTCCCTCCACACTGACGTTTTTGACAGTGCTCCCAATGACCTGAGTGAAGCAAAACTTGTCCTATAACATCTTAAATTAGAAGATTCCTAAAAATTAAATTCAGCTGTTCATTGTGTATTTCTTTAACTTTCAAACAGGTTGAATGTAATTTTTACAAAATTCGATGAGGTCCAAAAATCTGGAAACATGATCCAGAGTTCAGGTGGTGAGTAGAAGTACTTGTATTCTCTTTTTGGTGTTTTTAGCAATTTTCAGTTGGTGAGGCATTCAAATGGACACAGGGCAAGAATTCTGTTAGGGAAAACAAGTATGGGTGATTGTTCAGAAATATACACGTAGCTTTTGCAGCAAATAAAATTGATGTTTAGTTAATCTGCTCTGTCTTCCTAGTAGTATCAGAAGGAGAATGAAGCAGAAGTTTCAAAAACAGAAGGTGGTATTAGAGCTGTCCTTCTTTTCCCTTTGAGTTTCATTAGGGAAATACATCTTCTGTTCTCAAGTCCATGTGCATCTTTGTTTAAACTGTTCATAAGGTAAATTAAATAGTAATTTAGGAGAAGCCTTTTCAGTTTAATGCCCTAAATAGCACAAAAGGTGTACATATTAATGTAGTAGTGTTCCATTTAAAGCTCACACTGTTTAGGAATTGTATTTTGCAGTTCCTAAGTTTGTGTACTTTGTATGTTTATGACTTATAGTCAAAGACCTTTATCAGAGCCTTAACTCTGTCTTTCTTGTCTGAGACTAGTATTTTGCTTACTTTAAAAACAAGTGTTTATTACTGCTTTTCTTATAGATAAGCTCATGAGCTAGAAAGTATTTTTAATAAGTATCACTCATTTTTTAGGAATAGATTTTTGAGAGAATTCTTGGTGAGGGAATTCGTCTTTCTGCCAACAGCTGAGTAGAGCAGAGATGAAGAACATGGGTTCAGTGCTGCGGGTTCCTATCAAGCTCACAGCCTCCGCAAGGCCAAGAGCAGGAGAGGTGATGTCCCCAATCTTTCCCACCATGCTCTCGGAAGCCAAGAGAGCTCTTTTAAATTGGAAAAAATATCTTTTTCACTTCTAGGCACCATTCTTCTTGCCATATCCATTGTAAAATATGGTAAACTTAATCCCTGCAGGAAATAATAAAATTGACTTATTTTGAAAATTTTGAAGCTACATTTTGGATTATTCAGAAATGATGTGATACTCTCTTATACATTTGGGAACGATGAAGACCTAGTACACGTTCCTCTGTGATGGAATGGGTTAAAATTATGCTTTTGCATACTGTGGGAAAATAGTGGCTGCATAAGTAGGTGAGGCTTACAGTGGCAAAAAAGTGCAGTTGAGAAACAGATGTTCGTGTACTTTTTTTTTAAAAAGGGTGGAAGTAAATATTTAATCCTTTAGCAAACGTCTTAAGGTTTACAACCTCCAGGTGTTTGCTCTGAAATCCTAACTCAAACTGAAACAAGCTTACTGCTGATCCAACTTCTCTGCTTTCCACTTGGCTAGGCTAAGGTAGAATTTTTGTTTTTCCAGTAGCGGAATAGAATGGGCTTTCAAAAAAGAAAAATTTAATTTGATGCATCATTGTACGATGTAGATTGCTATTGTCTGGAGTTCAAGGAGGCAGACTTGTGCTCTGTGGTGAGATGTATTGCTACATGGTCTTTTTAAACAAATGCTGTAGTGGGATGATGACTGTGGGTGGGGTTTCTGTTGGGTTTATTCTCTAGGGGGATGGGGAAAGATGTTAGAGCTGTATGTGCCCTTAGCCAAATTCAAGCTAAGTTTACAGAGGGTTTTTCTAATCCAAATGAAGGGGATCTTAGTAGAAAATCAGGTATGTCACAACTGATTAGAAGGGTATTTAGTATGAAGTAGGTGAGATATGTGTAAGGATAAACTTCAATGAAGAGCAAGAAACTAGAGCTAATTTGTAAGCAATGCAAGTTTTAGCTGTGCAATCATTTTAGCATCGACACATCCCAGAACAGTATCAGAGACATCACTTGCTAATCCTTGGCTTTTGAGAGGTGGTTCTGGTCTCTAGACTGAACATCCTAGCGCATGCTGTGATGTGATGCAAGGCTGCTGGCACCATGGAAAACATCAAAAGAAGCAAGATCGGACCGGGGGATGACCTCTTCTGGGCAGACAAAACTTAGTGCCATGTCTTTCCAAGAAAACAAACCGTCTGTTTTAAAATTGCCCAGGAAGGATTCCATAGGAACATTTTTTTTTTTAATAAGTGCAAGTAAAGCACTTATGTGCATTGTATCTGCTAGTTTCAGGCTTCATTGAGAATTATTTTTCCTTTTAATACCCCTTCCTCTGTCACTGTTTTGATCAATTTGAAGATTTAACTTTCTTGCACATACAGTGCCTGAGACCTTACACACCCCCTGTGTACATGTCCTTGACTCCATCGACAGGCTTTTTGTGCTTCCAGACAAAAGTACTCCCATCTTCCTCACTCTGCTCAACCTGATCTGCTGATGTCTCGCTGTTGTTGCTCGCGCTGTGGCTGGATGCAGTCCCTAGAGTGTGTGTGTGTGTGTGTGTGTGTTAGCATTTCTCCTCTGTTGAATCTCCTGTGTAGGCAATGAGACCAAAAAGTAGCCTGGGGGAAAGGGAGTTGGGGAGAGTGGAGGCATGTTAAGAGGTCAGAGCGCAAGGTGTGGAAAAGATAGGATCTCCCATTGCTCTGCCAGAACCTTTTCATCTTCGCTAACAATAAAAAAAGTCTGTAGTTGCACGAGTTAATTTTAAAGTAGTTCTCATTTGTGAAGCTGATAATGAGAACATTAGTTATTAATATCTTTTTGTGTGTGTCTGAGGGGAGGGTTCCGTTTCCCATAGTGCTATAGGCTGGTTTGTTGCTTCTTCCTCGCCCTCCAAGCACAGCACAAATACAGCATATGTGCTTACCATATCTAATGTGTCAACAGCTCTGTGCAACTTTCAGTTTATCTTTTTGAGGTTGTGTAAGCCAGTGGAGGAGGCTTATCTTCACCCATGGTCACAAGTTTATTATGGCCTAACGACAAGCTAAGTTTGTCGGGTTTCTTGTGTCCCTGACACCTCCTGCAGCTTTTGAACAAAGGTGATACTTTCAGCGGTTGTCAAGAGTCACCAGGGAAGATGACGATAAATATTGCACTTCCAAAAGATTTGCCTTTCTTGGGAAATAGCTGTCTCAGTCTTGTTAATCCTTTGAGTCTGGCAGAGTATGGCATTGATTATGAGGGTGTCTATCTGTTATTGTTAATACCACTCCTTTTAGACTGTAACTCCACCAGGCGAACACACCGCTAATGCTTTAACCTTCAGGTTATATGGCCTGGATCAGATGACTTCAGGCAATATGGTGCAGTTGTATCTGGTCTTACAAGTTCATGTTAGTCCCTCTCTGTAGCTAGCATGTACTATTTCTAGCTCTACACAGACTGCATGAGTGTCCCAGAGGTTTTGGGAGGCAGACTGGAAAATGTTCGTGCAGACTGCAGTCTGTAAGCTCCTGTCAGTGTAAAATGGCACTGCGGAAGGAGCAGCGTCAGCTCCCTCGCGCTGGGTTTTCTGCTCTGAGCTGCTCCCTGTATTGGGCACGTACTGGCTGCAGTACGGACCCGGCTGAAAAGTAACATGCTTCGCCGCTTGGAGAAGGGCTTTCTGTTGTCTAGTGTTAATGCATGCCTCTGAAATGGAAAGGCTAACTGAAACAATATCACGACGTCCCAGCTCAATAGCAAAGATAAAGTCTAACTTTCTTTTATGTGGTCTTATGGGTGAATATGGTGAATCTGTACTTCTCTGGTGGGTAGCTCAGGTGGGTAACCAAGAGCAAGCTGTTGGCTAAAGTGTCACTCATAACTGAGCCGTGGCCCAGGAGCACTGGAGTTGTGCTAATTACAACAAGACTTGAAATTGGTTGTCAGACCTGACTTATTGCAGAACATAGTGGTACTGGGCAGGTGGGAAAGCAACTGTGGCTTCTGAAATGGTGAAATATGGCAAAAGAACTGGTCAAAGAAGAACGATGGCTAAAACTGGTCTCTTAGCTCTGAGACTACTGTTTGGGATGAGTTTCCTCTACCAGGTCACTGAAGATGCTAATAAAAGAAGGCGACTGCGGCAGTATTTTTTGTATATCCGGAGTAATTTGGAGATTAGTGAGTATTCTGTAAACTGTTGAAGATTCCTTAACTAGTGCTTCCCAAGACACAAATAAAGAGAAAACTCTTCAGTCTACTAGGAAAGGTGGTTAAAATAATAGGGCATTTTCTGATCCCATGAATAAATCTATTGAATCAACTCTAATCAGAGTGTGAATTTTAAGTCTATGAAAACGATTCATATGTTTGATATTTACTTATCTTTCTATACCATGGTCCATTAGTGCTTCTGTGAGTTTATCTTGAATAGCTTGATAATTTTTTTTTGGCTAGGCCTTGTTTTTATAGTTTAGTAATACAAGAATCAAATGCATAGTGGGGTGGGGGAGGTTTGCATAGTAATCTGAGGTGTTTCATTAAGTCAGAGGGAGGTTTTGGCATGCTGAAGTATGCTGCTTGTTGCTAGGCTACCAGCAGGCCTTGTAGCTAGAATATGAAGTTAAAATCTACATTGGATTTCTCGATGATTCTCAGTGCATCTCTGTTTTGTTATTTGGCATGTAATTAGTCAGCCTCTTGAAGCAAAAATTATAGTTTTTCCCCCTTCGGGCTTTCAGCAAGCTAATTATTTTTTTGTGTAACTGCTTTTGCTAATTATGCAGATGCCTTATTCCCCTGGGACAAATACATTTTCAGCATGAAAGAGCCAATAATTGCCAGCTAGTCAGCTGCTGTCTTCGTGTGGCATTGTGTGATGATCTTTAGTTGGATGTGATGCAGAGAGAGGCTATTGGACATAAACAGAGACTCCAAGAAATCCATGCTCCATGGGTTTTCATATTATGCCTGGAAGGACAGTTTTTCCATGGGTTTGAATTGACTTTGGATCAGACCTGGACTCCAGAAGACTTTATAATCAAGTTTCAGGACAGATTAAGAACAAAATAAGTGATCTACTGAAAGATACAGGCTGATAGGAAATGAGGACCCAAACCAAAGCTATTAGTAACCAAAACGTTTTGGTGTGTTCTTTATGCTCTTGATCATTGCGATATCATAATATGTCATTCTTTGATGTAAACCCTCCTCTTTTTACATAAGTCACACAGTTCTGAGGAGATGCTTCTATACTGGTGTGTGCAGGGATGCTGCGGTGGTGTGCTGGTATGGTACCCATGGGTAGGGAGGGGTTTGAACTTTCTTGTCTATGCTGAATTTTGACTTTTCTTGGGGGAGCAAGATTTAGGGATAGTGGAGGTGGCAGTGGTCTTGGGCTGCAAGAAAAATCAAAGCAGGACATCTTAAAGCCAGAAGTCTGGAGCTGAGATGTGTTCCTCCACGGCTACTTGCACAGAGTAAGGTGAGGGGAGGATGCAATTTCAGTAGCTGCCTGTGAGAGTTAGTGTTCTAAGAGTAAGCAGGTTAATTAAAACAATGCTAAAATAGCAGATGTGATAATTCCAGTTACTTAAAGCCGATGAAGGACCAATGTTGCTCTGAGTAGAACTACTGAATTTGAGATGTTGCTTAAGGTAAATATGCTATTTGTTGAATGAATTCCGTTCATGATGAAGTTGACAACTTGGAGGCAATTAGATGGAAACTACAACTATTCTAGATTCCTGTGTTTTGCTGGTAATAAAGAAGAGTCACTGAAATGCTATTTTGATATTTATTATAAGGAGGAAAAATCACCCACATATTTGCCAAGCATTGCCATGCATCTGTGGGTGGGATATTGTTTTTTTGTCAACGCATATCCAAGCACCAGAATTACAGACTGTGAGGAGGGGCGACTGTGATAACACAGAGAGGTTTTGAACCAACAGAAGCTGCACTGTGCTTTTCTGCATTCATACCCCCTTGTGCAATTTAATTTCCTTTATGGCTTTTTCTCTGTGAATACTGTTTTGAAGTTGAAATAGAAAATTCATTTCATTGACGCCGCATTCCTGTGGCATAAAAAAAAGCAAGGACGCGCTTGGGGGGCTGAGAGACCGGTAATATCTGAGTGATATTTGAATGAGTACTATTAACTGATAGTACATCCTTGTGGAAGGTATAAATGGACAAGATGAGCTTTGCTCCCTTTCTGTTACACAACTTTGTAAATAAGCATATTACTACCTCCTGGATTTTAAACTCAAATTTAGAAGGGAGGGATGTGAGCAAGCAGGCACAGGAGGACACACGGTGCTCAGCTGAATGCTGAGCAGGCTTTTATTTTGGAGGAGAGGTGGCAATCGTCTGCTAGGTCACACAGAGAAGTCGTTTAGGAGGGTGGAGAGTTTGCTGGTGGTTAAGTTGCTGAGATATGTACTGTAGGGCTGCTCCCGGAGCACAGCATCTCACAAGCAGCGCAGATAATGACTACGGGGAAAGGTAGGTGCTAACGAATGTGCCACAGGGATGGACAGGTTTATTTGTTATTGTCTGAATATTTGCCTGTTCAATTTCTTTTTAAGGGTGTGGAGAGACTGAAGCAATCTTGCAGTAAAAGTGGCACTTTTAAAAAAAAAAAAATAGCCTGTAAACATCTGTAGCCTGGTGGCATCAAGCTCAGTTTAAGCTTCTATAAAATGATACATGATCTGTTTGACAGGGTGAAGGAAGAGGATGTGTATATGTGAGGGAACAGAACAGGTTGCGAGAGGTGAAGGACGGGTATTTTCAGATACCCTTCCTGGTCTGTGATGTTTTTGAGTGATCACTGAGGCTTTAATTTCCTAACTGTTTCCTTTTGCAGCATCAGTTGGGAAGATTATTTAAATTGGTTATAAGTACTTTTGAATTAACAATGAATCACAGTTGCAAGAATGTGGCAAATGGAGACATCACCGGCTTTTCTGCATTTTTGTGGTTTTTAACTGCATTTCCTTAACAGAAGGGGTATCTGTGGAAGTCAGAGAGGCTGGAGGGGACTAGGTGAAATGGAAAGGCAGAGAGGCTCTGTATCTATTTCCCTGTGAAGAATTAACTTACAGGATGGAAGCATGTATTGCATTTATTTTTGGTACATCAGAAGCATGTGCCTTTCGTCTAAGCTTTCAGAGGAAATGATTTTGGTTAGCCATCTTTGCAAAAGCTGCATCTTCCCCCC
>WAAD01039189.1:182174-327423 GCA_013389945.1 Fregata magnificens
CCCCCCCCCCTTCACTCGGTGTACCTGTTGTCCTGTTGAAATCCTTATTGGGAAGTCTGAGATTGTTGGTATCTGAGTTGTGTAGACCTTGGTTCTGTATTGATATTTACTGTCTCAAGGTGCGAGTTAATTGGCGGCTCTTTTTGTAATGGATTACAAAGTGGAAATCACCTGGGCAAATTGAATGCTGTGGAATTGATACTACATGTGACAGTACGTGCCATTTTTGTGAGCAGTTCTTCATTTTAGGGGCTTGGATCCTTTTAGAGTATTACGGTTTCATGAAGCTCTTCCAAGGCAATTATTACATGTATTTTCAGAGGAAGCAGGGGATGCATCTGTCTGGTGTTACTTGCAAACAGTCAGTAAATGCCTCCCAGCTCCAGGAACAAAACACCAAAACCTGCCTAGGCTGGTTATCCTTCTCATTGTGAACTACATCACCTGTCACTGGACAGTGTCACCATCCACAGCTGAGAGACCTTTTCACTCTGGCTCTTCCTGTCCAGGTCAAAAGAGGAATTGAGAATAATCTATTATTTTTCCAAAGTTGAAATTGTGTTGAATAATTAATGCACTTAACTGCTTATTAAAGAAAACAAGCACATATTTGTTGTTGTTAATGAGGTGTGATGATTTCATCATGTTGGGAACTCCTCAGCAAGAAAGATCAGCTGGTGGAATTAAGAGCCTGGGGCCATAGTCCAGCTGGTCTGATCTGTTGGGAAATCTCTGACCTCCAGGTCAGTGTTGGTTGTCTGAACTGTTGGAAGAAAAATAAGTTTGTAAGTTGTTAGTGCTATTGTGTCTTCTGGATTGAATCCAAAGTACCTTGACCCTGGGATTCCCTTGCAAAGAAGCAGTAGACCGGAGTTACTTTGGTTGTGTGTATCATCGCTTCCCTAATGCCTGATGGTTTTATATGAACACAGAAATGCTCTTTTGGCAAAGCTCTGGTAACCAAGCAGAACCACTCTACCACTGCATTTCATGGTGTTTCCAACAAACGTGCATAAGATGTAGGCTAAAGGAGTGGCGAGCTAAATGATGAGATGATGCTGTTTAGTGTGGACTCCATGAGCAAAAGACTAACATGCACAGTTTCATTAACACTGATGGAGGTTAGATGCATTAATATCCTGTATATCTGGAGATAAGCTGCTTTATGCAGGGCCTGTTGTTCTTACCCTTTGGTAAAAGTACTATGTGATCAGAGGGACCGCAATGGTTGTCTTAAAGAACACAGGCAGCTTGGAACACATTGCAAGGATGAATCTACAGTCCAGTGTCCATAACAAGAATTAGAATGAATTAGAAAAGATCCTACACCCTTCCCATGGAAACTGCAGTAACATCTGGTGAAGCTGCGGAGGCGATCACATTTCAGTGATGCTTAGTAGTGTTGCTGTTTTCTCTGCTGTGGTCTTTTCCTCCAATTTCTTTCATGTCTTTTGGTGTCAGGTTGGTTTCATCTGTAAAACAAAGCCTCCAGTCTGCAGTGGTCATTATCTTTAAAATGTCTGGACCAGTTTCTTGATATCTTCTGTGCTGCTTTGCCCAGCTGGCTCTCCTTTGTAGATCTTTTGTCAGAAAGAGTTTAGGGGTCAAGGCTGGAGCAATATTAACTCCAGTGACGTTTTCACATGAAAGGACTAACTCTAAATGTCATGGGTTTGATCTGTTAGCTTTGTCATTTACTGTACATAGCATGTTCCAGGAGCCAATTTATCAATATGATGGTTCATATACATGTGTGCGCGCACACACACACACATATCAATCATTGTGAATGTAGCAGTGATTTTAAGTCAGCCTTTTAATTCTCAACAATTCTCTGAGAGATGGGAGTACAAATGACTCAAATATCCTAAAGGAAGGGTGGCACACTAATGGCAACCTGGTGTGAGTAAAAAGTATCCCATAGTTGTATATTCTGCAGATTTGTGAAGCTTATTTGTGTCATGTTTGTTTATGTATTTCACACACACTGGCTTCAACGCTTGTTGGGGAAACACAGTAAAGTATTTCAGTGAGCACAAGTATCACATGCTTTCTGCTGCTATGGAAAGAATTTGAAAAGTGTTCTTGATGTAGGAAACTTTGCCTGAGGCTCACAAGTAGTTCAGTCTCCACAAAAAGTGATGGAGGGGTGGGAATCTTCCTTCCCTCTTTTTGTATGTTGGCTGGGTGCTGGGTTCTTGAGAGTAGTCTCCTGATAATTCTTACAAGCAAATGCTCTGGGCTGTTTTTATATAGAATCACTGTCCCAGTTAGAATTAAATTGCTGTCCTTAATCAGCAGCCTCAGCAATGGCCAAAGACTGCTTGAGGGAGAGATGAAATTTCTTGCACCTCTTGTGGAGCATTTTGATGAATTCCTGTGCTGCTGCTGCTCATTTATTTGATGAGGTTTGTTTTCAGGTTGAGCATGTAACAAGTGAACTGAGTTTAGCTGCTGTAATTAGCAGCCTCTGAGGACAGCAGTCACCCTAAGGTAATCTGTGAACTACAAGATAGGCTTTTAGGGGCAATAACAGTACATGAGATGTGTGTTTCTCCTGCTGGTGACAAAGAGCATCCCTGCCCTTGCAGAAGAGTGTATGTATAGCTTAACCACAGTAGCTGCAGCTTCCATAACCATGAGATTTTATTTAAGTGTCTAGACTGAAGAGCACCTGGTTGATTTCTAAAGAACCTAAGAGCAAATGCTTGCAGGTGTGAAGGTCTTCTCATATCTAGTCATGTTTCATATTCAAATCATTGACCTTAGACTGGATGAGATTAGACTACCAAGTCCATTTCTGAGAAAGACATACTAATACAGATGGTGTATACAGTTTTAACATACAGTGGTAGAACAATAACTGCAGTTACAGCCATGTGAGTTGGGGGCATGAAGAGGACCTTTTTTCTAAACACAGGAGTGGATGAGTGCTGATTTATTACTCCAGTGGGAAGTACAGTTAATGCATTGTCCATACTTGGCCCTGGTTTGGCATTACGTTGCCCTCCTCCATTATGTTTGGCTGAAGTATTTTGTTTGTAGCTCAAATATAGTGATGTGAAATAGAACAAAACCAAGCTGTAATAAGTAAGAGTCCTATTTCTGTAGTATTAAGACAGCAAATGCTGTATAATGACTAGGTTTCTTCTGCCTGCTGAAGGAATTAATTCTGCCCTGCTGCTCTGTCAAAGGAATCTTTTTGTTGCACTGCGCAAAGCAGTTGAGTCTTTCTTGTTTATTCCCCTGAAGCCCAAAACTGCAGACAGCCCTGAATAATCCTGGCTTTGTTTACACCCTAAAGTAGCCTGCAGGGAGCTCACTGCAGCCAGATCTTCACGAGGAAAACTGCTAATGGCTGCTTCTTTGCAGTTGGCCTTCAGAGTCAAGTCACGTGAATTTTGGCACAAACAATACATTATAGAGGAAGAGATAAATACCTTCATTCACTGTATGGTGTCACCTGAACTGCTTTTCTCAAGAATGGCAAAACATATAGCAATTATATTTCCAGACCTCCTTTTCCTGTGGCAGACCTGGCCCACCTTGCTTCAGAGCTCATCAGGGCACCACGAAAGTCCTTTAGATGCTTGACATGGAAGTTTCTGGTATTAGATGCAGATGCTAATGTCCAATGAATATGAAACATATCTGGACTTCATTGGAGACCAGAATGGATAGTGGTTTGATAGAGTTTTGGGTGTTTATATGCAGACGTAGGAAAGATAAATTTACACTATCTTTTTTTAGTCCAAATCTACTCCCTTTGGTGTTAATGGATGGTTTCTAATGATTTCAATGGGAAATGAACGGGGCCATTTGTAAACTGCTGGTTGACTATGTTGTAATAGCTGTGTATGGGTGTTTTAGGCATGACTGCTCCTAGTCTTTCAGAGGGAAGGGTGAAATAGAAGTTTTATGTATGAAACAGTGTTGGCATTGCTTCTCCCAGTGTTTTCTTTGTGCAGTTGGCATTGGCTCTTATAGCGTTGGTGCTGCCTCTACCCCCACGTAATGAGACTGTTCCCTTTGGGTGTGGTGTGGGTAGAGGAAAGACGCATACATCTTTAAGAAATGATGCATGTCTTCCACATACATCTCTCCTGAGTAATGGGACCGCTATCTAGTGGAGCTCTGGCTCATAATGAGACCTGACATTTCTAATTAGGTCTGCTTTATGAAGAATGGGTCTAACTTTGTTCTCGATCATTTATATTTCTCCCCCCGACTCCCCCCAGCTCTTGCTTGTGAGCAGGCGGGAGCAAGGGCAGTCCTGGAGCCAGCCCTGGAGAGGCAGGGCTGGGTGCGCTTCTCTCCTGCTGCAGCTCTGCCAGTGCACTTCAACTGTGATTTACACTCCTGCTGTTTGACCTCTGTGCTGGGCAGGAGCTGAATCTGCAGAGACTTCTAATCACACGGAGCTTCTGTGATGTGGAGAGACAATCACGCTCCTTTTCACTGGAGACTTAAATAAGATCTGATCCCAAGCTTCCACAGGCAAAATGTTTATGCACCAGCTCACAGAAATCTATTCTCTGTCCCTTCCCCCTTAAGAAGTGTGTGATGTGCTGGATCTTGTCACACTGCAGTGGGCTTTCTCCAAGGGTCAGCGTCTGGGCTGGGCTCCTGCATATGCACATTGTGCTCCTTCCTTGCTGCTCCCCTTCATGTTGCTCCCTGAAGCCTATTTATTATCATGAGCTCTAAAGCAGTCTTGTCCCTATTTTTATCCAAACTATTTCTTGTTTATAGCAGTGTGGTATAAGCAGCTGGGTGCACTCTGGCTGAGAGTGTGGGAGATGCGGTAGGCTACTGGGGAGTTCTGTGACAGAGGTGGACCGTGCAAGGTCCTGTGGAGTAGTTTAAGATAAATGTGAAGCCCTTCTTTTATCTAGCTAGTCAGCATTAAAAAAAAGGATTAAAAACTTAATATTTTGTTTAAAACGCTTGGTGGGGAAAGGTGATCGCCTGATGACCGTAGGGAACAATGTCTTTTGTATAAACCAGGCAGGGTGCTGCATCAGCTACAGTGGGATGTTTCCTTCTGGGTCTCCAGTGTGCACACGAGGAAACGGTTCGGCCCTTTCCACCAGCTTCTTCCCGGGAAGGCTGGATCACAGAGCTGTCTAAACCAGCATGTTTTACATGCCCTAGAAGATTCTGTATGCTACCTGTCTGAGGTGAGAATATACCTGAGCAATGTTTGATAGTGCTCTTCACCCTTGGCTGGTAATGACCCTCCCAGCCATTTTTAAAAGCAGGTGGTCTCTGCTCTGTTACGGCATGGAATTGATTTCTGTAAAACAACACACAGTACAAACACCTATAAAAGACTGTGGTGAGCAGCTCATCTTTTAATTTTTGAGCTAGAATCTTGACTTTTCTGTACCTGTAATGCATAGACCACTAATTCCAGAAAACCTCCGAACTGGAAATAAGACCTTTTCCAGCAAGAGATTTTCAGTTGGTTTCATGTAAGCTCTACTACTTCATGTACTACAGGGACTGAGGGAACAGCCCTATGTTCATTTTTTCCATGAGCTGATAGTTTTTGCACCTTGAGGATGGTGGGTGAAACATTGGAACAGGTTGCCCAGAGGATCTCCATTCATGGAGACTTTAAAAGCTTGGCTGGATGAGGCCCGCAACAACACGGTACAACTTTGTCAGCCCTGCTTTAGGAAGGAGGTTAGATCACTTGACTTCCAGAGGTCCCTTCCAACTTAAATTATTCTATGATTTTATTTTTCCTTCAGTAGGAGGCAGTAGTTATCTAAGATCTCCAAATTCATCAAATGGTTTTTTTTTACTCAGTACTTTTATAGCTGTGCATGTTAGTAAGCTAAAGACAAAGATTGCCAGTGTCATTTGAGATGGTGTGTTTACTGAACACTTCAGTTTATCAAGAGTGGTAACAGTGTGAAAGGCAGAAGAAAATGTGACCTCGGCTAACAACACAACCTGATGTCAGCATGAAATGCCTGCAAGCCACAACAGAGGCACCTCTATAAATGGCAGCAGGTGCATCCTTTGCAGATTTGGTGTTATACTAGAGTTGATGAGAATACTTTATTCTAGTTTTATTGGTCTGTCATCAGTGTGACTGTCAAGTTGCACATGGGCATATTTGGTGAAGAATTAAGATGCAGATTACTCTTTGATTTTAATATTAAGAACTTAAAGCTTGATATTTGAATGTGGATATATTCTAATTGTTTATCTGAGGAGCAGCTGGCTACAAATTAGTAGGTGAGACTGTATTTTGTTCCATTTAATCTTCATGCTGTTCTTCAAAATACTCTTTTTAGAAGTCTTCTAAACTTTTACTTGTAATGGTAAGCTTTATTTTGCTGGCTGAGCTCTGTGTTCCAGTTCCCCATGTAGAAAAACTAAACGTTTATTTTAACTCATGTTTGAATGCATTTTTTTCATCTCTGTGGCAAAGTAAAGTTTTTGACCCTCTTCCCTCAATGTTTGCAAAAGGAAGCTAAGTAAGCCTGGTTTAAATGTAATCTAGGTGACTAAGAACTACCACTGCCACCATCCTGCCTCCCCAACAAACTCAACTGTGTTCCAGGCAGTAATTATCAGTGGTTCTTTGTGTGGGGTGGGGGTTTCCAGATGGTAGCAGAAATTAGTAGGATCCTGGTTCTAATGTTTAAAAACGAAACACAAAACTACTATAAAACAAAGAGGGAATAGAAGTTCTCTGGCCCATCTCTGTTCTGCTTTTCAGTGAAGCCTTCATCAGTTCAGTCTCTGGGTTTTGAAGTGGAGTGTGCAATAGTAGGGACCCACGAAGCTTTGCATGAGAAAGAAGGCAAGACAAACAGTTCAAAATGAGGCTTATGGGAGCATTGACTTCTTATGAACGCCAGTATGTAAAAGTGGCATTGAAATTCATGTTTCCCAGTTAAAATAAGTGATCTTACTTTCAATCTCTGGAGCGAAGCTGAAAGTGAATCTAAATATAGATATGTGCTGTGCTTCACGTGCGCTAATTCCTCTGTTTGCTAATTCTTCTTTAAGTGAAGGCAAGCACAGATGGTTGCTAAAGAGAACCAGATGATTTGCCAGCATGGTGATGTGTTTGCAGGAGTGAGACTTGGACAGGCTTGAGGCTGCTTTGTTGTCATTGCTTTTACTTAAAAATTTTCATTTAGAAAGTTGAAGTTCCTCAGTTTTGTCCCCCTTTTTTAGTTTGTGATGGGATTCATTTATGGGTTTTTCCGTTCTAGCAAGGTGCTTGTTGAGCTTTCAGTCATTGATTGTTAAGGAGCCATTCTTGTTAGGTGTGGAGCCTAAACGAGAATGGGACATGCATGGAGAAGTTCAAATGTAGGACAGCCCTTACTTCCGTAAGACTTAAGGATTCCTCTCTCCATAGTGCCAGGAGGCAAAGGTCTTCTCATCCCTTCACAGACCCTTTTCTTCAAACTAAATAATGCCAAGAAAGGGACCTTCACCAGAGGGGCAGCGTGAGTGTTGTTTCATCTTTTTAGCTCAATTGAGTTAGCTTAACTGGACTGAAAGCCCCCTGGGTGCTGGTTAATATGCAGGCTAATGGTTCAAAGCTTGCTTCCCTGGCTGGCTTGTGGCTCCTAAGCACGGATTCAGTATTTGGCAACATCTACGGAACCGGTGGGCTGTGCACAATATCCAGTGAACCAGGATGCTGCTGGTCAGTGATTGCTTCGGGCTGCCACAGCAGTACAAATGGTAAATAGCCATTGTATAACCAAGCTATTCAGTTCCAGTCTGGACAAAATAATAATTATTGCTACTTGGAAATAAGTGCTCTGTAATGGAGGTGAGTGATTCAGGTGGCTCAAGTGACCTAAGTGGTTGACTTGTGAGCCTCAGGTGAACCAGGCTGATCCTGCTCTCATGTTCTGGGAGCCCACAAAACCTTTTCTCTCTGAATAGACTGATAGCTGGTAAAGCAGTTGGCTACATATGAAGAATAATTATCCATAGACAGAAATGTCTTACTTCTGGGGTACCTGCAAGTATAGAGGACTTCAGGCCTCCTGCTTGCAAGAGGAACAAAGCGGTACAGTGGATCCCTTAAGCTGTAACTCGTACTTGCCTTCTCCAGAAATGCTGAAGGTTTATCTACACATTGAGCATAGGATTTGGGTTTAGGGACTTGATAAGACATTATTTTCCCACAAATTTTATTACTTTTTCTTCTGAGTTTTGGCTATTTCTGGAAACAGGGTGCTCCTAACGGCTAGCTTGCTCCCCATGTTCCGTTTTCAGTAACGGCTGTTGACAGACAGCAGTGCCCTGTGAGCACTCCCTGTTATTTGTGGTTAAACAGCAAGGTACCAGCGACCTATATGGCATGCTAAAAATTACTGCATTGGGTAGAGAAAGATTTGTGTGGCTTTTTCTTCAGCAACCCAGTTTGCTGACGTTTTCTGATATGCTACTATTGATATGCTTTTCTGTTTTCCTTCAGTTCATATCTTTATAGACTATAGTCAATTGTTCATGCTAACGTTTTTGTTAGTTCTTCATCCTGATTCTTCAGATAGTCTAAGCAATGCCTGGAAATAGCTGCTGATAATAAAAACTTGGTAATTTGGTACTCATCTCTGCCTCCACTTTCATACCTTCTCTGTGCTATTGCCAATTCCATACCTGAGAGTGTTTGAGTCATGGAGTTTGTGAGCATTTTTTAATGTGCCAACAGATAGCAACCCTGCCTGTCAAAGCAAGTATTAACACTTAGTTACATGTAGCATAACACTGACATGGTCACTCCTTCTGCTTCTGATTCATGAAAATGTAAAGCAAACGCGTAACAGTCTGGAATCTGACTGTTGCTCCTAAGCAGTATTATAATTTAAAAATAAATTACTTGCTTGTCAAGCTCCTTTTACTTGGTGAATGAGTAAATGCAAACAGTGCGTCTCTGCTCTCTAACAGTTTTTACAACTGGTTGAAGTTGCATGTGCTTTGGGACAGATGTACTTGCAGGGCTGGGGTCACTGTGAAAACTCAGATTAGTAAGCCCAGAAGTTGAAGGTTCAGAAATGAAACTCTCAGATGAAGTCTGTAACTAGTTGTCATAATTTGAAGATTGGCTTCAGTGTCGCTTTCGGCTAGTAGAAGGAAGGTCTTGGTGTCACCTGGATTCCTGATGTTGCTACACCAAGTAGTACAAATAATAAATACAAACCACTAAATATATATATACTTGTATATAATACAAGTGTATAGCTTTGCCCATCCAAGTGAGAGACTATTGTGAAATGAATGCTATACAAGGACCATTACTTTCCTCGTTAGATTTTACTCTGTAAAACATATTTCATTTTGAACAACTTACTCTCATTTTTTTTAATTCTCCCCAATTCATGTACTCCTTTTTGATATGTGTAAAACAAGCAGTCATATTTCAAAAGATCTTTCATATGAACTTTTAAATATTAATGCTGGAAAGCAGACCCAATCCATTTTTGTCTTGGTGCATCCTTGTAACGTTTGTACCTCTGACGCAAGGCATGCTCCTGTATCTGAAATGAAATGTGTTTAAAATCAAATATTTTAATTTTTTGACATGTGTCATTCTTTTTTGTTCCTGCTCTGGAATGTAAACCCTAGGTGCGTCTGGATGCCTTACAGCACGAGACACAAAGTGCCTTTAATAACCTTAGGCGCTTTTTTTGCACTACAGTACACAGGTGTATTACGGAGCATCATGTATTTGAGAGAGGACCTGCAGGGAGGTCACTGGATGAGCTCACCCTTCTGAAGCAAATCATCCATTTTTGCCTCTTGCGAAACAGAGATAATGCTCTTCTGCACCTCCTCTGCTCTGAGTCATGGCTTTTCTCCTGTATAAGAATGTGAAGTGAGGGGAAGAAGATGACAACAATATCATCTAAAAATAGAGACTCAGTAAAAATGGGGCTATAGGAAATGATGCAAATCTGAGGAAGCAGCGTCCTCCTGTCTTTGATTTCAAAGGTGCTTGAAAGAGCTCTCCTTCCCTCAGCTCTCACCTGTCCTCTCTGTGGCCCGATGGCTGCAGATACTTACCCTGGGGGGATTATCTTGGACTTGAAAAACAAATTTCTTCTTCCCAGTCATCACTGATGGTAAACCTGGGTTCTGGAAAAGATTTAATCAGTTGAATTTCATCAGTGCTACTGCACTGAAAAAGGCCCAGAAAGTAGTTGAAGACCATTATCTCAACCTGGGAACCTCTTATGGGGTTTGCAAGATAGAAGTGTGTCAGACTTCAGCCTTATTTATTTCAATTTGCTGAATAACTTTGAAAGAAACCTGTTTTAGGATTAAAGCAATCTATTAGTTTCTGTTGTTAGTCCTAATTACAACGTATGCTCAAATGTTGTGCTACTTTGTTTTGCAGTTGGTTGCTCATGTGCTCTCTTCTGTTCCTAACTGGTAGGATATTACAATGTTATGAATCCACTTTATCTTGATTTCTCTGCCTGTTCTCCTGTGCCCCCTGAATACAAAGGTGTCTCAGCCTTGTAAATCCCAGAGAGCAGATGGGCCTAAAGTTTTGGAGGCTTGTGCAGAAAGTCTTCATGCATTAAAATACATGCCATAACAAGTCGGAACAGGAGAAAGGTTTAAAATGGTTATCCTTATAGAATCATAGAATCATTAAGGTTGGAAAAGACCTCTAAGATCATCAAGTCCAACTGTCAACTAACACCACTATGCCACCTAATTTTTTTTTACTATTATACTCAGCTGTCCAAAAAAGGCTAAAATGCCAGACACCCTTGAAGTCGTTCTGCACATTCTAGCTGCTGCTTCAGCCTGTGACAAAACCAACCTTTAAGGGACATACAGAATATCAGCAGATCAACACTATGTGTAAAAACACAGAAAACTAATACTGTAAAATACTGTATGCAGAGAGATAGTATGGCATGGTGAGAATAACAACTATCTCAAAGGACAAAAGTCGCTACAGGCTTCTGAGTAGACAAAACAATGATAAAAAAATCAAGAGAAACTGCCAATGCCAATCCTTGGTTCATCCTAGATAGTTATTCTAGGATTTGAACCTGTGTCTAGCAACTTACAAAATATCAACCAAGAAGGCATTCTTAGAAGGATTATTAGACATTTGAAATATCTCTTGGGTATGATATTGTTTTAGTCACTTTTTACTTTTAACATCAAACTGTATGAAGTGACTTTCTAACAATAGAGGATAAGGAATCACTACTTCAGTCACTAGGAAGTATTTAATTGAATTGCTGGACTGAAAGGGATGCCTGACTCTTCCCTTTTGAGCATGATTGTGTTGATTGCGTTGATCTGACAAATAAGGAGATGCATATGTGCCAGTTCCCAATGTGGCTCACAAAGCGAACTGCTCGTGAAGTCTGATAGATGTGTTTTGCAATGATTTCCCTTCTTGACTCTCTATCCTAGCTTCCCTGTGTGTTGTAGAAACTTCATCTCTTTGCCTCTCTTTGCCACTTTCCAGACCCTATTTCCATCTCCCAAAACTTTAACTCAGGCAATGTACATCAAGTATCATATTAAGCTTTGTGCTGGTTACCTAGTTATGTGCATGGCCTGACCACAGCAAGACCAAAAATAACTGCTGTGCTGGCAGTAAAAGTCACTTAGTTGAGTGTCCTGCCTGTATCTGATCACTGGTTTTCCCCCTTTCTCAAAAAAAAAAAAAAAAATCCCACCCTGCTCCAAATTAGCCAGCAAATTTAGAATATGGGCGTATGGTGCCTGGTGGCTGCCAAATGGGGATAATAACCTCATAAGCTTAATTTCCTGCTAGCCTCCTCACAGTTGGCAGGAAGAATTGCCAGGGTATGGAGTCTGCATAGATGATGCTGGAACAAGTTGGCACTTGAAAAGAAAGATTTCATTGTTGGGTGATCTCTGTGTTTCACATTAAGTAGTAAAAATCCATGTAAGTTTTAAGGTTTATGAGTTTAAGCTTTAGGGTGCATTGTATATCCTAGAACTGAAATAAAAGTAGGAACCATTCGTCTTAACATGTATGTTTATGATTTTCTCTACTATTTGACACAGTATTTAACAAAGCAGAAACACAGTGGTGTAATGGAGTCTGTGGTTCTCCTGGTGACTTCTGCTTAGAGCATGAGCAGCTGAAAAGGGGACAGCTTGTTTCTAGGAGCTGAGTCTTTATATGGAGTGCACCTTACAGCCTGCAATTTAGGAATAAAGTGTAAATGTCATGTATGAAGAAGGGAAGTAGCTCTCTACAGGGTAGACAAATCAGTGCAAGAGGGAAGAAGCTGCTATCTAATTTGCCCGTTTGAATTATCAATGCAGTGATCTTTCAGGGTCACAGGTGTACAAAATGGCTGTGCCAGCCAGACTTGGCTTAGGGAGAGGAGAGATCTCAAGCTGTTTAGAAAATGGTTCCTTATATTAATGAAGTGTTGTTTTCTTTTTATTTTTGACTTGTTGACTCAAGTCTTACATGGAGGCAAATGTGCCTGTGTGAAACAAGAAATCATGTAGATGGAAATCGGTTGTTCAGTTAACCTGTGAGACCGGGATGGAGGTTTTCTTTGCATCTGCATAGATTTGAGATTCCTTATGGCTGTTCAGATCTGGGGTCTTTAGTTTCATAAATGCCAATGCTTGCTGTTGATGTTGCCTCACTTACTGATTTCAGTGTCTTTTCTGAATGAGGAAGGATGGTAGGACTTAAACCAGGAGTGCTCGCCACCTTGTCTGAATCTTGTTCTACATCAGCTACTCTAAGTTGGCAGAACCACCTGTGAAAAGGTGTCACTGCTAAGGAAAGATGAGTGATTTGCACCTCCCCATTCCCCCCAGCAGTGGTGAAAATGGCTAAGGGAAGCTTGCTCTGCTATCAGTGTTCCCAGCTTTTGCATGGGAACCTATTTGTATTTTAATGTTTCCAATTCCATTTAGGTCAGTATTTGTTTTGTGAAGTCTGTAATGGCTCTAACCAGAGCAAGACATTTAACTAGGTTGTGATTAATGTTTATATTCTTTGTGGTAAATGGGAATGATTCTGCTTGGCTTAACTTAGCCCTAAAGAAAGTAAGTGAAATTATATTACCTTGCATTTGCTGTAGCTTAAGAGCAGTACAATGGCTGTTACTGTGGCTCAGCTGGTGTCTTATAACTTGTTAAGCAGCAATAATTTGATCGTGAGTCTGAGTCCTGAGGCAAATTCATCCTTCGTTTTTACTTGACAGACTTTGTCCTTGAGCCAGAGGAGATCTTTTGGCTGCTTGTAAACATGTTTATTCATTGCTTCCACCACCACCTCTTACCAAGTTCTGAACTTTGATTTAAACCAAGTCACTAAGGTCAAAATTAGCCTGTCCTTACTCCCTTTGTTTAGCTTTTCTTGTGGGTATGGTGGTCTCGGGTTTAGAGTCAAGTTGTATAGGAGATATGGTAGAGGAACTGGTAGAATTCAGGTCAGGTGAACTGAAATTTTACTGGTCTGTCATACTACACTTTTCCAGTTCTGATTTCCTAATTGATCCTGACTGATCTTTTTATTTGATGCAGTAAGTAGCTTTATAGGGGGAAACTGATTTCTTTCGTCATTCTTTCATGGATGTAACAGCTGTGGAAAAGTCTTCTACTGTGCACACAATATCTGGGAGGAAAACAGGATGGTTACTAAAGAACTCAAATGACCAGCTGTGGCATCAAAGTCAATTATTGAGTCCCATTTGGGACCACCTTTCAGTCATGGCAGAAAATTTTGGATGGCTGGGTGGCAGGCTTAAGTTTTACCTAGGTGCAGAGACCTGAGGATGGTGAAAAAGGGTGCTGAGCCATGGGGAGAAAGTAAATAGCACTATTGATGGAGGCCAAATAAGAATGGGTTAGGCAGGATTATGTTAAATAGACTGATTAGTACACAAATATATGCATTTCTTCAACTGCCGTTTCCCTTTTAAAAGAAAGGGAGGAGGATCTTTGTGCTTATTTTTCCTATATATAGAGTCTGAATAACAGTAGTTCTTTTTAACTGTACTTTGCATTATTTATATTGTAAGCTCTTTGGGAAAGATGCTTTTTTCTGTGTAGCTCATTAGAGTCCCCCTGCTTGCTCAGGGTTTCACATTGCCTCTGAAATATGAATACCGTATTTAGTAGTCTAAAGTCATTAATAACAAAAGGAACAAAAGTTTCTGCAGTGTCTTGGCTCCACCTTTGTATTTCTTTTTTCCCCCCTGAATATGACTGCTGTATTTGCTGTACCTAATGATGATGATTGTTTATGGGGGAGGAATGTGGATGAAGGAGCTTAGATCTATCTTTTTGTTTTAAAGGAGTTTTGGGGTGGGAAACAAGCTTCGAGAAAACAGAAGCCATGCTGAGTTAATATTTTATAAGCTGTGACACATTTTTGGCTTTGGAGCCTTTTTGCCATGACTCTTTTCCTTGAGGCAATGGTTTGCTTAAAATGCAGCTTTGAAGGGTGGGTAAAGAAGGCCCGAGAAACTGATGTGTCTCAGGAATTGGAGCCTTCCACTTGTAGATCAGGAATTCAGACTGCTTATATTTGAAGCCATATTAAATATGAATTTGATTCTCCTAGGTTCTGTTATCCAACTACTTGGAAGCCGTATACTGTACTGAAGTGTCTGTCGAATAGGTGACTGCTTAGTTTACTAAAACCTCTATTTGAGTATATGGTAGAAAATCCTGGTCATTGTGCTGGTCATACCTGTTTTAGTAGTTGATAATCTTTCTCAAGATGCATGTGGGCTGTGGCGTTGCTGCCCGTTGCTCCCTAGTTTTCCTTTTGTGGTTGTTTTTTTTGTCTCAACCACCTGCAGTTTTAGACATTCTTATTTCATGGTCATTACCCCACTGAGCATTTTACAGTATTTTAAATGGTTGTCTAATTAAAGTATGTTAATTATGCATCAGGCCAGGCATTCTGGGTGGGACTCACCGATGTGTAATGTGCATAAAATCATACAGGTTTTGCAGCTGTAGTACCTGTGTTCTTGCATTAGCCTTTAACCAGCCAGATGAATGCCTCGGGACAGAAGCCCTGGCTCCTGTCTTCTGTGGCTGTATAGGAGATGTAGGCTGACAGCCTTGTGTTTTCCTTCGTTGTTCAGGAATAACTGCACATGTTGTGTTTCCTGGCTCGGAGCGGGCTGCTTGGAAAGTTTAGGATGCCCCACCATCTCATAGAGGGTCATCCCCTGGCAAATGCAAAGTGCCAAACAGCATGTTGCCCCTGTTACTAATTGTAAATACACCTAAATGGAGATCTCGGACCAGGCCGGTGCTACAGCTTCCCCAGGTCCCTCCAACACATCTTGCTGGCTTAACTTCACTGACCCAGCTATCCTCTGAGACCTACCCCGAAAGGAAACAAGGCTGCAGTTTGGCATTTTTATCTTCTTGTAGGTATTTCTAGAAAGCTTTCTGCTACAGGACTTGTGTGCAGTAGCAGGCTTTGCACTGGGGAGGATGTTCTGTGGTGGCTGGAAGTATGATCTCCTGCAGCATTTCTGCCCCTGCAAATGTGCTCTGGGGAACTTGTCGCAGTAAGATGCTTTTGGCCTTTTTGTGACAGTGTTTTGTTCTAAAAATGTCAGGGTGCTCTTTCTTTCCTAATACAGCTCTGTGTGCTAGTTGTTGACACTTTACACCTTGGTGTGCTGCATGTATAGAAAACAAGCAGCCCTTCAGGAAGCAGTAAGCGGTAGCAATACAAAATGCAATTTCCTTTTGTTGACAGTGATGCGTGTTAGAGCAGTCAGCATCTAGGTGAGCTACACTCATGATAATTACTGGAGTAGGCAGAGGGATTTGTGTGGGGAATGCCAGTTGAGGAGTGCAGGCTGGAGAAAATGCCTTTTCCTATGATGTCATGGCAACAGATGGTGCTAATAGCTGGAAACCTGAACCTGGTCTCTGGGGCTGGAGGCACCTGATTGCTCTGCATGCGGTGCTCCTGTCCTTTGCAGGTGAAAAGCATCTGTCCATTTAAAGACTTTAGATTCCTGGTGTACCTCTTAATTCACTTTATTTATATAGGGTATAGACAGTCCAGGTAAGGCAAAACTTGACCTATTGATTCCCCAGGTATCTGCTTTTTCATATGGGTTTTGGCAAATAAAACCCAAGCTGTTGCCAGCAGATGTCTCCCTGGGAGCTCAGTTTAGCACCGTCTTTGGTAGCTGTTTTCCTGTAGCATTGCTGGGTACCATCCCTGTGAAATAGAGAACTCAATTCCAAATGTGGCTAAGCTTCAAGCAACCTGTCAAGAAGAACTAAATTAAAACATTTTTTTAATACCTTGAGATGTGATTTGTTGTTTCTCTGAGCCACTTGCAAATGTCCTTTTTGAATATGAATAAAAGAGTTTTGAAGATAATATTGGGAAAATCAGAAAATATTTGGGACGCTACTCTCGCCTTTAGTAGGAGGTAGAAAAAGTGATTTATAAAATGTACGTTTAGGAATGGAGTCTGGCAATGCTCTGAAGTCTTCATGCCCTTGAGAAAGTCCCTCAGCAACTCTGTTTCAGTTTGCTCATGTGTTAATAACAAATATTTCTTGCTGCTACAGAACAGCTGTGCTTTTTAATCACATTTATATCATTTTTAGAAGTACTGTGCAAGGTTGAACACAGACCCTGGCAAAGCAAGCTGTTGCCTGGGGTAGTGGGTGTAGTGTGGATGACCAGTAGCTGGATGATGCCGCTGCCCGTTTTGCCTGCTGCCTGAATTTCCGACAGAGCAGAGGCTCACTGCAAGCACAGGGAGTCCAGGCTCTTGCCCTGAGTTTTCTGGCAAGTGCAGAATGCCGGCTAAAACCTGGAGGCGAGGCTGAGGAGGGGAAAGGTTCATTGCTTGCTCTTCACCCTGATGCATCCCTGCCACATGTGTATATGAAGATGGTGCCTGAGGGAGCTCCTGTGCTTCTGCAGGATTGAATTTTGCCGTCTTGTGAAGGAAGGCAGAAGAATTCGCTTTCTTTTATATAATTATTCACCTAAATAATTAAACTTTACTAAGGCTGAGGGGAAACCTTAACATTGGCACTGTGCAGCGCAAAGGATTAATCTTAAAATGGAAAACCATGTGCTTTATCTGCTGTTTTAGGAATCAAAGAATGCTTTCCTGCAGCTATACCAGTCCTGCGATAGGCCATTAATTCCTGTAAAAACCTGGAAAAACGTATTTCCTGACTCTAAAAGATCCCTCTGGTCCAGTCTGTATAAATAGCCTTTCTCACTGATTGGTATCTCTAGAGTTCAAGCTATACGACCCACTTCGTGTTTTTATCTGCGAAGATTATGCTAACAAGAGCTCTGTGAGGAGGGAGTAATGTCTGTGCTGGGGGCTGCTGCTGGTGTGTTTCCACCCGCTGCAATGTAAAGGGTGTTTTCAAGGGTCCAGAACAAAAAAGGGACAGCACCCCCAAGTGCAGTCAGCAGGGAAAGCTGAGGCAGCAAAACACAGAAATAACACCCTGTTGCGGAGCATTTAATAGATTCTGAAATAATTGGTGTGTTTGTGGAAGGCTGCATTCGGAGATAATCGTATCTCTGTACGGACAGCCTGGCTATGAACGGCGGGCAGGCGCCCTGCAAAGCCTAATAATGAACCTCTGGGTGACAGGAGGGGTAAGTGCAGGGTAGGGAAAAGCTGGTTTTGCTCTTTAAATTGAAACTTCATGTAAACACGTGGGCTTTTGGGGTGGGTGTGTTTTTCCAAGGTATGTGTTGTGGATTTCCTGATGCTCTTGAGGTCTAGGGGAAAGCTCTGTGGCTAGCTGGAAAGAGCACTGTGGTGTGGGAATATTGTATTTCCAAGGATGACTTTGAGGAAAACAGATCCTTATCTCTTTCTCCTCTCACTTTTTTTTTGCCTTGTGTGCATGTCTGTGTCTGTCTCTCTATTGTTATTACTTTTTTTTTTTTATCTGTAAGGGCTGGAGGCTGTATCTGTGCAGCTCCTAGCATTTGGGTTTGTGATTCTTGTTTAGGTGTCTGTATGAACTGTACTAAAGTAATTAGCAAAACTAATAAATCCTGGCTATTTTTATGGATTTATCTCTGCTTTCAGTGCTTTTGTGAATTCTTTTGGCTGTTTGAGCTGTTGCTCCTTCACTCAGTATCATAGCTATTTTGTTGTCTCCTATTGATACTTAATTTTACAAAGCTTGTAGGAATGTGAAACCTTTGTACTGCCTCTCTTCTAAATCTGCTTAAAGCTAATGGAAACTTATATATTGCTGAAAACTGTCTGAATGACAGTTTCACTAACTCTTAAAAATTCCCATTTCTAGGTGTGTTAGTTTCATGAACAGAAGTTTCTGAAAAGTGCTTTGTCTGCTGTGTTCTTAGTTGTCTTAATGCTCATATGCTATTAGAGAGGGCGTGCTGTGGCTTGTTAACACGATGACATTAATATTGTCAACCCTATGGTTTTAAAAATCATGTTTTGAAGCAAACAGGCTCATAAATATTGGATCCTTTTTATTTGTCTCTTGTTTTCAAGTTTTTAAGGCTCTTGTTCTCAAGCTTCCCCACAGCCATCATGGATACAACTTAAATTAGAGCCATCTGATTCCCAGACTGAAAATTATAATATCCCTCAGAAAAGTAACTTGAATCAGTCATGAGTTGCATGATTTCAGATTAGTCTTCTGCAGGAAGGTTTTGTCTGACTTACCAGGCCAGTCCTTGAGAGCAGATTTTGGATGTTGCCAGTGCTACTGCTTATTCTCTCAGGTAGAAGTTGGTATTTAGTTTCCATATGCAGACTGTCTGGTGTTAGATGTGGTCAGGTCAGGGTGTACATCAATTTCCCCAGTTAACTTTATCATACTGGAACTGGTTTAATCAATGTAGGATTCTTCACTAACAGAAAAGTGCTTTGTTTATTATTGCTACTACTGCCTGATTGTTTTTCTGCTTACAGAGGGATGGCAGACATCCGTACTCTGAAATTACTGTGGCCATGTGCTTGGGACTGAGGAGGATGTGTATCAGAACAGCTGCCTGTGTAAATATGATGTATTTGGAGCAGAAAACAATTCCAAGTGTTCTTTCTTTCAGGAATCTTCTTTCCCTTTGTGATAGCAGTTGAAGATCTGTTAGGTTATGAGCAGCTTCGTGAGCTCATAATTAGACAGAATGAGGCAGCAGCCAAGATGATGAGTGTCACCTTTCCCAGCTAAGGAAGGAAAGCTGAAACGTTTTGGATTAAAGAAAAGCCCATGGGTGTTGGAAGGATTATTAAAATGAAAAGTATTTGTCCACTTACCTGGCATGACATTCTTGGCTTGGGTCTCTAAGTACCACCTTACCTGTGGCTGATGGCAGCTGTATTGCTTATTGAATTTGTTATGGTCATAAATATATTGTCTAGATTTACACTGTAGAAACTTTATTCAGAAGACAAACTCCCACCCACAATTATACATATTCTAATTTAGATAGGGCAATGTATGTGAGATAAGAGAAAGAAGCCAAGGTAATGGTGATATGCAGACACGATCATTGCTGTGGCTGGCTCAGTCCTGGTGGGCCCTTGGAGGGGTCCCCACTGAGGCTGGGTTTTTGGGAATTCACCTGAAAGCTGGTTGTGAAGGATGATGAGGTGGTTCATTGAATTGTGCCGGAAGGTGGCAGCAGGGGTGGGCTGGGACTGGAGGTGGTGGCCGGGTCAGCCTGGGAGGACTGGACCCAAGGGGAGAGGGGCAGCGGGTGGCACTGGGGGGGCTGACCAGGGTCACTGAGCCCAAGCGGGCGGCGTTTTAAAGGCTCAAAATACCGTGCCTGGTGTGGAGGGTGGGGAAGGAGGGGCCGTGGCTGGGGCCAGGAGGAGAGAACAGCTGGGAAATTGTGGGAGATGGCCGAGTGAGAAACTCTAATGATGTGCTGTGCCTGCACACTGCTGCTCATGACTGTGACACCTTTGTTTTTAAACATTTACTGCTGCTGAGGAGCGTATGTGTCCCTTTACCTTTAGTGGGTTCATAAACTCATTTTCCTGGAGGAACCTACATAATACCTGTAAATAGCAGGCTTGCAGCTAGGCCATATGTGGGTTGGTGTGTGCTCATGGGAAGAGGCATTTAACCTCATCTGAAGCTGTCACATTTGGAGGCTGGTGGTACACCCACAGAGGAGTGAGCTGTGCCTCCTGTCCGATGGGAGTTACAGCTGGAGATGGGGGTGCCAGACGCTGGCCTTGGGGGAGGGCATGGTCTGAGGTGTCCAAGGGGTGACTGTCTGAAAAACCTTGGCCAATGCACATTGGGTTGTGTCTGGCAAAAAGGAGTACCTCCGGAGCAGGCAGAGCATCTATAGAGTCCACCTTCTGGCTGTGGTGCTTCAGTCTATTTAGATATCAAACTAGAGATTTAACTACTGAAATTTAAATGTACAGTTGAAGGGGGGGAGGGTGGTGTCCTGTAAAAGGAAATTCTTGCAAGTTGCTTGCCCACTTCAGCGGCACTGAGACTTGGACATGGGACGTGATAAATGGACACAGCGAGGCCAGAGCGGGTTTAGTACCTTACAGAGTCAGGCCTAAAGAGCATAGTGGGGCATCTTGATTAGGAACAGACATGATCATAAGCTGCTTTTCACACTCTGTAGTCACTACAGAGTAGCTCTCTTCTCTAAAGCTTACAGATAAATAAGATTTGAATCTGACATCTTAAAGTTTTTTAAAAGCCAGAAAGCACCTTCTTTCATTGGAAAGAAAATTTGAGACTCAATTACTTCGCTTTAAAAGGTCCCAGGCTGGCGGTTCAGGCGGGGGAAGTGCTGGCCCTTGTTTACTGTGGTTCCTGAACAGCTAGCACAGTCTCTTCTCCCCATTTTACACCTTGCCCAGACCTGAAGGGGTTACGTTTTAAAATGAATAATGACTAAATTTATTCGTCATGGACAAATGATGACAGCTGTTGAGATGCTCCTGTTAGCGCTTCCCAGGGGATAAAGTCAGGCTGGTTCCTATTGCAAGCCAGCCCAGCCAGGCAGACTCAGCTTGTCTTCGTCCTGGATTATATGTCCCGGGTTCCCCTTGCTAGCAGGGAATTTCCTTCCTAGAAGTGAACTGAAGTTTCCTGGGCTGAAATGGGTGTTGATGAGAATCCTGCAGAGCTGCAGTCGTAGAGAGAAGACTGGAGCCATAGCTGTTTAAATCCACGTGTGAAGACAGCATGCTTAATGAATACGAGGGGCAATGATTGATTATGTTCTGGACTGAAAGCCGTGGCGCTCTCTGAAGCACTGTTACGTCTGGGCACGCTATGGAAAATATGAAGGAATGTTGAGAAAGCTTATTTGCAGAAGGATATGTACTTGTAAGCAATTTTTTTTTTCTTAAATAATGTAAAGGAATTGAAAAATGTAAAGCAAATTGTGTTCTCTCTTTCGCTAAGACAGCAGAGTGGTAGAGGAGACAAAGGCCTCTTATAGGGGCATGTCTCTGACGGAGAGTGCTATATGGCCCTTATAAGTGAGCCTTGGGGGGGTCTTGGGATGGGAGAACATCGACAGTTATTTAATGTTAGAACGTGGCACTGATTCCGCTTCAGTGCACCTCTGCTGGAGTCATGAGAGTTACACCCATGCTGAATTTACCACCTTGTGATTTGCAGATAGGCTGCAAAATATACGATCCTAGCTCAAATGATTATTATGAACAGCACTCAACAAATGGAGAAAAAAAAAAAAAAAGGCTTTTAAATGATAATGTATAGTACCTTGTTTTTCTCTTATTTTCTGTATTTCCACGTTCAGGTTTCTTTCTGTTCTTTGTTTCTCTTTCTGTCCTGCACACGTGCTGCTGGAAGACTTGATGTGCAGTTCTGAATGTGGTGCTGTCATTCTGCACTACTCAGATGAGAAAATGCTGTTGGGTTATTGAAGGGATATTCTGATCTGATAAATATGTAATGCTTAGTTTGTAGACTTAATGAACAGGAAGATGTGGTTGTAATCCAAACATCCCCAAAACTGTGAGCTGGCTGGTTGGTTTTTTGGAGTGTTGTTTTTTT
This sequence comes from Fregata magnificens, assembly GCA_013389945.1. Taxonomy (NCBI): domain Eukaryota; kingdom Metazoa; phylum Chordata; class Aves; order Suliformes; family Fregatidae; genus Fregata; species Fregata magnificens. Next base: position 204,204 of record WAAD01039189.1, read on the forward strand.
AGCTCATGCTCAGAAAAGCCTGTTTTAAATGAAAATGATAGTTGATTTAATTGCTAAAATGCTACAGGACTGTGATCCTTTTAATATCTGTTTTTCTGAATTTTTATTTATTATATGAAATAGCAAACCACACCCTCTTCTTTCAGAGGGGTGAGGCTTTAAAAATGCAGATACAGGAAGTGAGTTAACTAAGACTGTATCTAGATAGCCTGAAATGCAGCTGATCGAGAATTTTATTACTCGATGAAATTGGTTTTGAAGTAGCAAAAAATCTTTTGTTTTGAGTATGACTGACTTTCTCTTCTCTGGTATTCTATATATCTATATGAAAAATAATCATTTGCTTAATATCTATAGAGGAGCTTTTGAAATAAATGCAACTGCAGCAAATTTTGCTCAGAAGTTTGTATTCAAGATCTGTGCAAGTCTTTCTGCATCACTTAAACCCCTTCCTTGAAGCTTCAGGGATCACACGTTTTGAAGTCTATTTTGATCTGCCATGACCTTCTGTGCAACTCTCACCAAATGATGTTTTTGAAATAATTCCTGTTTGAACTAGACTGTATCTTTCAGGAAAAAAAATTCAGTCTTGCTTTTAAGAACTGCCTGTGGTAGAATTCGCTGGGTGACATACCTCCTAACCTTGGAGGGAGTCAGTCCTGTGATTATTGCAAAAAAAATGGAGGGGGGGGGGAAAAGGGAGGAAAAAAGGCAATTCAGAATTTAATTTGTTTTTAACCTCCAGCCAGTGACCTTGTTGTATATTTTTCTGTTAGGTGAGAAACAATATTAATAAATCACACTGGAAAACTATGTTAATAAATCTTGAGTTGCTGTGTTAACACAGAATATAATCAAGCAACTTCTTAAGAATCTGGCCAGGCTAAACAGTCCCCTACAGTGAATTTTCATATAATTTAATTAAAAACATATTTTCCAATCCTTTCCTCATTCTCATGGTCCTTCCCTGAGCTCTCTTCAAATTATTTTTGAATTACATATGTCAGAACATGACCAGTGTTAATAGGGAGGTAGCATGGTCTCCATGGCTGCCTTAGGGCACTGTGTTAGAGAGAGCCCACATCATAACTGTGGCTTATGATGTTCTCCTTGGCTGTGTGACCTTAAATTTCTTGATGTTAAAGTTAATATGTTCACTTATGTCTTGTTCACTTTTGCCTGAACAACAGTCTGTTATTTTACCCTGTTATATTACCCCTTTCCTTTGGATGTTACTGTTTGTTTTTCTAGCCCTTTCCCATATTCAAGACTTCTTGAACATCAGCATTAAGGGGAGAGATGTCCTTGGCCACCTTTCTTAACTTGTTGGATGCTGCTGTCTACCAGTCATTTCAGTATTGTGCTGTGATTGGAGTATGGCATTGTGTGAGTGGGTGAATATTGGAAATGTGGTTTTTAGGTTTTTAGATGATTTGTGACAGTTCTTCTGTGTCCAGCAACCTGCTGCTAAAACTTTGGGGAAGAAAAACTCCTTGAAGCTGTTGGGCTGAGCACAGTACAGGCTTTTCTTTCTATTCTTTTACCTCCCCTAGAATATGTTTCTACTGTTATCAGTTTATTTTCTTACTTTTTCTGAAAGCTCAACCTGTATTGAATTTCACCCATTAGTGTCTAACTAGGAGCCTCTATTTGTTACTAGATATTCCCAGGTGCTTTCCTGAATAGGGATGGATTAAAGCACCTGCTTGAGTTTTTTGCCAAGCAAAATTTCACTAAGAAATTATTCCTGAAATGATGGAGAGTGAGTGTGTACCTTGGACTGCTGGGGAGGGACGGACATGAAGCAGGTCTCAAATCTTGAATGAAGCGTTAGTGTGGAAAAGTTAAGTGATGGGGACTGAGGTGGCTTTTCTGGCCTCAATAAATAATGCGTGCCATCTATATCAGCTGTCCAAACACTTTGTCACCTTTCAACCTAAGGCCGGTTTTTAAAGTGGATTAGCTAATCTGTGTAAAACTGCAATATAAGCACTCCTTTGGAATTGAAGTGACCTTCACTGAGAATCAAAGTGACTGTAATTCATTTTAAGTTAATTTACGTTCATGCTTGGAAGTAGAGGCTGCAGTTCCTTTTGGATGTACACAGATGGTTCAATAAGTTTTAATACGCCTTATATTTGTGGTTTTTATGAATTTGAGGTAACTTTTTCTATTTCTTCATAAAAGATATCTGGTGATCATTTAAAAAGTTAAAGTGGATTTGTAGCTCTGGATGGCTCTGTGATTAATGGTCTGTGGTTTATCAACAGCATGGGTGTTGCCATGTGATCTTTCCTGGGTTACCCTGTTTATTCTTGATCTGGTGCAGCCAGTTAGTGGGGTGTGACAGGGCAGCCTGTGCTGCCTGATCCCCGCCACGCTTGGATCTTGCATTTACTCACGGTCTTGGTTTTGCTACAGGCCATGGCAAAATAGCTCTCGGAGACATAAACATCAGAGATATAGACCGTAGACGTGCCAAGTATTATCTGTGGCTTACATTTTTCTGCTGTAGATTTGAAGTTTATTGTTTTTATCTGAATGCATTCGTTGAAAGGGTTTATAACATAGTGGCCGCAATAGCAAAAGATTGGGTTTGGTGGCCTGGTGGTCATTTGTGAATAACGAGATTCCTAGCATGAAGGTGCTGCTGAGATGAGAGCTGGCAGAGCAGACCTGAACATGCAGCATGTTTGCTATTGCGTGGGCATGTTCCTTCAGACATCCCTTTGCTTCATCGGACTTACAGCTGAGTGTGCTTTTTTTGGCAGATAAAATTTTTGATGATGAAGACTCCGTGGATGGGAACAGACCTTCTTCAGCTAGCTCCTCTACATCTTCAAAGGCCCCTGCAAACTCGCGCAGAGTTGGGATGGGGACTACCCGCAGACTTGGGTCTGCAGCTCTGGGCTCCAAGTCTTCAAGTAAGCCGATAGCATGTATGAGTTGATCTTTATGCGAAGTATTTATAGTGTTCGTGTTTGAGCTTATTGCAAGGACTTCCAGACTGGCCCCCAGGATCCAGTAACAAATTTTCCCCTATGAAATCGTTATGTGTACGTTGTCTGCGTGCCATGACTGAACTTTGGTAGGGTGAATCTCCAAGCAGTCCCCACATCCCTATAATGTGTTTTGCATTTTTGAAAGGTTGGACCTGTCCGATTGTGCACTGAGGACTATGAGTAAATCATGTCAGTGTTGCAGTGTGTAGATTTTTGCCTTTATAGCTGCAACTCTAGCTGAACTGAGGCAGGCTGCTTACAGCTACCTGCTAAACTTCATCCCATGCCATCTAAAACTGACACATTGGCTTTCTTCTAAGACCTTTGGGCATTGCTGGTAACGAAGGTGCAGAAAGAAAACTGACCAGTAATTCTGAATGTGAGCAATAATTCTACATGTGACCTAGAGAAATGAAGAAAGTTCCCTATATCGGACTGTCTCTAATCTGGTTACTATTCCAGAGACTATTTATCTTCCTTATCATTTGTCTATTTGTGCACCTGTCAGATCTGCACCTTCATCTATTATAGATAGGATTAAATCCTTTAAAATAAAATCTCCCGTATAATTAAAGTAAATGTTCCCTTTCATCTTTCAGACTGTGTCCCCTAACTGTTGAGTGACTACTGTAATGAATTCCCTAATGTGCCCACTGTGCCTAGGAGTTGAAGGATGCTGTGAATGTGTAGTCTGTGCCTGGCATTGAATTTCCCTGTCTCTGGTTTCATTACATCTGCAGCACTTTGAGGCTGCATGGATAGTGAACTTTCTCCTGATTAGGTGCCTTGATAGCTGGTGGTTTCTTAATTGATTCTGTTGTTGATAAGAAGATTGAAAAGGCTTTTTTGTATGTCAGCAGCCAAAGAGGGAGCAGGTGCTGTGGATGAAGAAGACTTCATTAAGGCATTTGAAGATGTCCCAACAGTTCAGGTAAGTAGAATTACATGTTAAAACACACAGTAGTAAAAAGCAGAAGATGGATATAGGATCAAGTCCTAATCACTGGCAAATTGTGCTTCATTGTGATGTTGGCAAATCTTCTTTAAGGGGAAGGCAAGTTGGAAGTTGAAGGGAGGCAAGTTCTAAATGGTGATATCTGCCAGTAGTTTGTGTGAAACCCTCAGAAGTGGAGGGAATGGGGGTGGGAGGGTTGTGATAGAGGTATCACAGGAGCAGACATGGAGCTGGAACTAGATGCGCGTGCTGCACAATGTAATCTGTTTGAACAAAAACTTAAGTCAGCAGAAGCCTGTCTGCGTTTCATCTGTACCATCTAGGAACTGAAAGCAGTAACGGTGACTTGTGTGTCTGGGATCGCTGCTGTTGTGAGTGCAACAACTGGACAGTGCATGTCTGCCGATAGATTTAGCTGGATAGCTGAGATGTCACGTATCACCTCTCCTTCACCAGAGCTTTATTTTTGGGACAGCTGAACAGCACATGTATCCACTCGTGATCTTCTCTAGGTCTTCACTAATATAGCCACTAGCAGTTGCAGGAATGCTGCCTAAAGTTGTGAAAGTACGGTGAAATAATAAAAGATGATCCTTTGGTCATTTAGTAATCTTTGATTGCAGGAAACTGGTGTAAATTCTTTGCATTATGCAAAGCCAGCTGTGTCCAAGGCTAGCATGTGACACTTAAGCGTTGAGGAGCAAAGGACATAAGAATGTAGTTGGGAAGTGATCTGATTTTTTTGGAGTAAATCTTGCATTGTGGTGCTACTCTGTATTTAAATTTTCAGATTTATTCCAGCCGGGATCTTGAGGAATCCATAAACAAAATAAGAGAGATACTGTCAGATGATAAGCATGACTGGGAACAGAGAGTTTCTGCGGTAAGTAGTGCACTTAGATATGAACTCTATTAATATAAGCTTTTCCTGCACTGAGCTTAATCCCATGAAGAGGGCACTAGGAGAACCTCAGAGTAAGGCTAGAATATAGTTTAAGTGGTGAACATCTGTTATGTTCCCCCAAGCTTGGAGGGAAAATATTTTCTTATGAAACTGAATTTAAACGACATCTTTGAAGGAAAATGCTATTTGAGATACAAGAATCCATTGAGACAGCTTCAAGCTGAACTGGAAATCATGCAACACATCCAGATGTAAAGCTAGAAATTTGCTAGCAGATGCTGAAATCAAAATGTCAAAAGTGGTATTCAGAATATCTTAAAACTTCCTGATGAGGCAGAAAATCACTTTGCTTATAGAGAACTTATTTATGCTTTTGCAAAAGGAGGTGTAAAACAATTCAGAAAGAATTTACACGCTTAGGTTTTGAATAAATAAATATGACTGTGGGAAATGTGGAAGTAGAAAATCAAATGTCATATGCATGCCAAGATTGAGTTTTATTTACTGAGGTGAGCTGTTTTCATGACATAAATAGATGCATGATCTTGTCTACACTGTAGGCTTTCATCACTGATGTACCAACTTTGACATGTTTGTCAAATCCTGTATTACAGATCTGAGTGTCAAACTGTGCTGATTTAGCTTACTTCACTTTCCTTATTTGCAGTACTGAGTAACAGTGAGCTTAAATCGAGGCACTGTACGGATGCCTCAGTATACTTGAGGGCCTGTGAAAGTGCCCAAAATAATGTATGTAGGATGAAATGGTGGTCCCTGTAATATTAATAGAAAACTTCCCAATTTGATGGGGTCAGGGTTCCACTTCTAGTAGAGCCAGATAATTAGTTTAATGAAGTCCATGGACATATTCTAGATAGAAGTCAGTATTACTCAGATCTGAGTGTGAGCCATGCCCTTCAAGTCTAGTCATCTTTTCAATACAATAGTTAGCTGTGAGAGGACCTAAGCTTTAGAAGCTGTTGTAAATAGGTGGTTTCTAAGGGGAGTAGAGGAGAACCTTCAAGATATCTTTTGGCTTAAAGCAAAGTTTGGGTTATTAACTATACAGTTTGAGTAGCTGTATGCAACACTTCTGGATTCCTATAACAGTTAGCTAACATGTTTGTATTATCGTACTTAGTATGTTAACCTATGTGTTGAATATAAGGTCGGAAATAATGAAATTGCTTGGACTTTAAGAATGGAGTTCCTCAATGCATGTTGAGGAACAGTTGGACAAGGACCCTGGAAACCAAGTACCAGTCCTGAACATAACTGTCCTTGTGTTTATTGCTCATTAACAGTCACTGCTTTCTTTTATGGTGCTAACAGTTGAAAAAGATCCGCTCCTTACTTTTGGCTGGAGCTGCAGAATATGATAACTTCTTTCAACACTTAAGACTTTTGGATGGAGCATTTAAATTATCTGCTAAAGACCTGCGTTCTCAAGTAGTACGAGAGGCTTGTATCACGTTGGGGTAAGTTTATTTTCTAAATGTGCTTGAAATGTGATGTAGAAAAAAGGAACAGACATTGGTTAGAACACATCTAGGATGTAACTCATGCTGCTGGTACTACATAGTTGTAGGTAGAACACGATTTTGCTACAGCTGTTTAAAACTATATCCATGTAGGCCACTAATTGTAGTTGGGCCAAACTGTGTTCCTGAGTTTTAAATGATGCTGATTTGAGATACACTGAATGAATGAGCAAGCCATGCATTCATGCACCGAGCAGGGAAGGATTGAACAATAAAGCTGAAAATGTATATGTGTTGTTCTGGTTCGGAATGAGCTAGTTTTCATTTTTGATTGTTTATCCTTTGTGAAATGCTTCAAGAGAAAGGGTGCCGCAGTGTTTCTAACAGCTTTTTTGAAATTTGTGCGTATTAAGGCAAAATAGGTAGTTTCAGAGAAACTGTAATACAAACTAACAAGTTCAGAAAAATACATTCTTTCAGCATGATCCCATTTGATAATAGATTTTTAGCTGCGCTAGTTACTTTATTTTATGCTGAACTTACTGTTTCTCAGAGTTCAGATGAATATAGAACACAAGTTTGAAATGAAAGTAAACAAAGTATTTTTTGAAACATGATGTTCTTTGTCCTTTGGAGTTGGAGAGGAGGTGACAGTTGGGAAGAGTGAGATGTCAGATGTGCTTATGTCAGATGTTCTGCAGAAGTCTGAATGGCTTAATCCTCAGCACACTTACCAGCATGACTTCATTCTGTTTTTCAGACATTTGTCATCAGTTCTGGGAAACAAGTTTGACCATGGAGCAGAAGCCATCATGCCAACAATTTTTAATCTAATTCCGAATAGTGCCAAAGTCATGGCCACTTCTGGTGTCGTAGCAGTTAGATTAATTATTCGAGTAAGTATACATCAAAAGAGAACAAAATGTTATCACTTCCAAATACTGTGGTGTTTCTGAAAAAATATGACTGTCACTGCAATGAAAACTAGGTTAAGTGCCTAATCTACTTTTCTGATTGTGCTGGGCTTGGCTGTCTCAGATGTCATGCAGCCTTGTGTAGATGATGATAATTAAGCCCTGCCAAAATAGTAGGAAAAATGTTTCTTTGCAGAGTAACATATTTCCATCCCTCTAAGAGCTGAGCAAGCTTTTTTCTTTGGGTTTTAAACCTGCCTTACAGGACAGACTCATCCTCTTAATTATGCTCTAAAACTCCTTACAGTCAGCACACATTTCTTAGTACCATTAGGTCATGGAGGTGACTTCTGCCTAGTGATTCAGTGGGGAAGCTGTAGATAGCCTGATATCTCTCAAGTTGTCACCACTGACAGTTTAGATCCTCTTGCACCGACTTCAGCTCCTTGACTCACTTGAGCCTGTCATTATAGAAGAAAATAAAATACCTGTTAAAGATATTTTAACTGATAAAATATTTTTAATAAAAAAAATCTGTCCATATTTGTTAGTGTTCCTTTATTTAGCAGTTCTATTTTTAAGAATTGGAGAAAAATAAATATCTACATACTGGGCTCAGGTGGCTGAAGGAGATGGCCTTTCATTCCATGGAACTGTGGTGTAAAGATTTCTTCCTGTTTTTGTTGTTTTTCTTCTAGCATACGCACATCCCTCGATTAATACCCATCATAACCAGTAATTGTACCTCCAAGTCTGTTGCAGTTAGAAGGTGAGCATTTAGTTTGAATTTAGCCTCTTTTTTACCAATAAATAGGTTCACATGTACTTTCTGATAACATTAATGTATTTGTTTTTATTCATGAAAAGGAATGATATACATACTTACTAAAGAATGCATCTCGTACTCCCCCGTGAGCTGAGATCAAATTCAAAGTCGGCTGTCTTGTGTAAGCCGCAGCAATGCAGAGAAGAAAAGACACTTTTCCTCAAAGAAAAATGTTCTTTAAACTAATCTTTGTCTTATAATAATGTCATATTATTTTGGCTTCTTTACAGACATATTCCTATTCCCCACTACTAGCCATTATAGTGACACATTTTCTTTGAGCCAGTCGGCAGAAGTAGTGTTCTGTGACAGTGTCATCTGGAAGTTGGACTGGATGTGGTAATGGTCCTCTCTGCACTTAGAATCAGGGTTGTTACTGAATTCTAATGTCCCAAAAAGCTTCATAACAAAAGGTGGCGACTGTTCAGAGGCAGGTATGGCAAAGTTAATGTGCCTCTGTTAACTTAAAGAACTCAGCATTTCTTCTCTTTCTTCTCTCAGGCGCTGTTTTGAATTTTTAGACTTGCTGTTGCAGGAGTGGCAAACACACTCCCTAGAAAGGTGAGCTCTGAAAACAAGTGGGTTAATTCTCTCCTACTTATGTCTAGGGAGGTTAATTCTGGAGAAAGGATAATCTAACAGGTGAGATTATATCAGGTAGGTCTAGTAGAGATATTTTTGCCACAAAAAAAGCACGTACATATGTGCGCACACACCATTGATCCCTGTAGTAGTTCTGGCAGTCAGAGTTTGGTGAGTCTGTCTCCTGTGCCAGCCCTGGAAAACGTGGCTGACTGAATCCCTGAACGCAATGGATTTTTTTTTTTATTCATTTTGCACCCTAAAGTGAGATGATGAGGTGAAGGCTACTAGACATCTATTGGGAGCTTCTGAGGCTTCTACAGTACTTCAAACTAACGAACAGTGAAAGTAATTGTGGGACAAGAGACTGGGACACAATTTCCTTAGCCCTAGACTACCCAGGCAGTTTCAATAGCTAGCTAAAGACTGACCTATGAAGGATGCTGCTTGCCTTTTCCTAGTCAGCAGTGTGGGTGAAATAGGACTGACTGGGAAGAGTAAATAAATAAAGGCTCCAAAGGATCTTACATGGAAATGGGAGTATGTGATGAACTCTTTGTTCTTGGAGACCAAGGCAAAATCAAATTAGTCATGTGTTCATAAGTGTGGCACATCTTTCTGGACTGCTGGATAATGTTTTCCTTCTTATTTCAGACACATATCAGTTTTAGCTGAAACGATCAAGAAGGGAATTCATGATGCAGACTCTGAAGCCAGGATAGAGGCAAGAAAGTAAGCGGAAGCTGTTGTTGGTGTCTTTGCTTCCTCCCCTTCTTTGCCCCTGTTGTGTTGTGAGTCAATGGTATTGCACGCTGGAGACTGAAGTCCAGACAAGTTATGTTCTCCTGGCAGTTGATGCCAACTTTCCCTTGGCTTCAATGAGAGTGCGTACTTCAGCAGGAGAGGTCATATGAGATGATCACATAAGGCTGAGTTACGTATATATCGCATCTTTTAATGGTGCTTGTTTCACTTTGTTCTTGTAATATTTTATCTGTCTGAGCAAGTAAAATGCTTACCTGAGTTGTTGAAGAGTCTGGGGTCGAGAACTAGTAACCTAGTCTTTCTTTTTGGTGTTTGAATTGCTTGCAGTTAACTGAGATTTCTTCTGTTTAGTACAAAAATACTGTTACTTCTAATACGTTTTTTCTTTTCTTTTTGGCCTGTATGCAAGACTGGGTTATTTGCTACTCTTGAAACAGAAGTCCTTGTGCTGGTACACTGCTAAATGGTATCCTAAATTGAGGAAATATTTTATGACACTGAAATACTATCTTAGTGTGTATCTATAGGAAACGTTAATATTTGCAATTAATTTTCCTCTGTTGAAGATCTCTTGCATTTCCATTAATGTGTTTGTACTTATGGTAGCATGCTGATACATTAGGATTATGCTCATCTGAACAGAACACTACAGGAACATTTTTCTTCAGAGAGAGGATGCTGTAAAACATTAAATCAATGAACAATAAATTTTATTAATCTAAATGCTATGTTATAGGTGTTTCACAGTAGGACTGTTTAAATCCTTTTGAAAGGGAATGTGTCAGTCACTGAAAAATACAGTAGGCACTGAGACTTCACAGCAGGTGACTAGTTGAGCTGAATAGACAGCAAGGAGAATGGCTGAGACTTCAGAGAGCATGCTTAATTCTCTCTTCCCATGCTTCTTAGTTAACAGTGTGGCTGATTGTAAGGCAGAAATTTGTTTCCTTCTAGTGATGTGAGAATGCATGTGACTTCTCTGAGGACTGGCTGACACACAAACAATTCTTGATTCATTGGAGCTGAGATCTTACTCTTAAACTGCCCATTAGTTGCCCCCTGAAAAGTGCTGAGAGTCTTCATCGCCTTTGTGACGAGAGTGAATGGTGTTTAGCCCTCGGCCAGGAGATTTGGACCAGAGAGGAATTCTTCCCTCATCTTAAAATGCTCTTTTATTTTCAGTGTGGTGCTGATTGGAAGGCTATAGGAGCATCTCTTTTCTTTTCCTTGTTATTTCTTCCCAAAAAGACAGTCAACAGCCTCAACTCAGTACAGAATATTTGCCTCTGCAGCATTATAGAAGAGCTGTTTGTTAAACTTAAGGAAGAAAACAACACCAGCTGGTGCTGTCCTGAATCAGGTCCATACATGTGTGTTCTGCTTTTGGCATATTTTTGAAGTAGCTATTGAGTACCTAGTCCCAAACTAGTATTAAGCTAGTGGGTCTACCATCTCCTGTGTATGGTAGACAGCTGGAGGGATGAGGGTTTCTTCTGTAATAAAGCTTTTTTTGACTACTTGTGTTTTTACATTGCACCAAATGGTGCATTCTTCTCTTTTTTNCTGTGCAGCTGTTTGAGCAATACAATGGGTTGGAGAAAGTGATATGTCTTAAATGTGTCATAGGGGCAGTAGGTGGTTGAAATGCCTGGGCTGATGAGCCCACTAATGCCAGTAGTGAAAAGGGCTCTGGCTGTACCTGTGCTCCACTGCCCCCTAAAAAATGACAAGAAAATGTTCACAGTATTGTGCCTTACTTCTAGGTGTTACTGGGGTTTCCACAGTCACTTCAGCAGAGAGGCAGAACATTTGTACCACACCTTGGAGTCTTCCTACCAGAAGGCGCTGCAGTCACATTTGAAGAACTCTGACAGCATCGTGTCCTTGCCACAGTCAGATCGCTCCTCCTCCAGCTCCCAGGAGAGTCTCAAGTAAGTCCTTTGATGTCACTACCTCTCAATTTCAACAACTGCAGATAGCTCCATTGAATTGGAGGGAGCCATCACATTGCTTTGTCTCAGCTGGTCATCGTTTGGCCTCAACACTTAGTTACTCCAACATTTTTTTTTTTTTTTTAAGCTAATGTTGTATTAAAATAAAAAGCCAGCAAAACCCATTACTGGCTTAAAAAAAAAAATCGTTATCTTGATTCCATAAATAATTTTCTAGGAAGCTTTTTGTGCTCAGCAGATACTGTTAGTCATTCCTTCCAGGTGTGCTTAAAACAGTGCTTAGATTGAAATTCTATGTTTAGCATTAATCCTAGAGGTGTAAATCTTTCCATATAAGAGAAAAAAATGAGTAATCTAAATTTGAGTTGTAACTGCAGGATCAATATGTAATTCTTCTGTTGAACGTACGTATTTTAGCTTCTCTTAGAGATGCAGTCAACTTAAGCTCCAAATGTCTCCAATTTAAGTGTTAAAGCTATGAAAAATATCCATAACTTATTGGTGTAAATTTCTAAATCTACAAGAAGTGTTCTTAAAAATCTGTTCTAGCTCAAATAATGTGCATACTAGTTTTTTTCTTAGTGCTTTTGTAAAGAATTTCATGGTGGTGCTGTATTTATTCTTAAACAGTAAGCTTTGTTAGTCTATTCCTGTATATAAATAACTTCCTATTAACTCAGTTGTGTACTGAGGAAACAGAGTAGCACTGTTACTGATGACTATGAAATACCAGTTTTGTTTTAATAAATATTTATATTAACTTCTAGCCGTCCGTTGTCTGCCAAAAGAAGTCCTACTGGAAGTACTACATCTAGAGGTGAGAACAGGAGCTGAAAAATGCACTCAGGTGTTGCTGAGGAAGTGTGATAAATTAGAATGAGAATTTCAGACACTATAATATGCAAAGAACAACTCTGATCACTGTTTACTGCTCCTTAAAATGGCAACTTATTATGTAAAATTTTTAATTAGTTTTGGGTTGTACACCACATTCTACGCATCAACTGCTGATATAATGATGCTTTTGGAAGTTAGTAAATTCTGTCATTGTTTGCACCTGAAGGGAAGGCTAAAAAGCCTTGAAAATTGTAGCCAAGGTATGTTTAGCTGTGCAATGGCTGGAATAAACTACTGCTGATGTTAAGACTTACAGCTACATAGTCTAATGGTGCACTCAGCTTTACAAATTTCTGTCATTTATTTTCTGTGGTTTCAGCACTTATGGAGGCATCATCTGCACACAAGGCCTACAGTGTTAAATTCCATCTCGTTACTAATCTGTCTTTACTATTAGATGGAATATTTAGGTGCAGCTTTCCTGTCCTAAGTAAGTGCATACAATAATCTAAACAGTAAATTTTAATACAGGATACAACAGACAAAACTTTGTTGGTAGAAGATAAGCTGCCTTCTACACCTGACCAAGATCAGGTTCTGGCTGGTTTGTGTATATGCTACACCCTACTGAGACCTTTGATACAAGGAGATATCAGTGTGGAACCTACTTGATTGTGCACACAAATGCATGTTTGCAGCTGAATAGACAAGCTTCATGCTTAAGAGGGTAAACATCAACAAGTGATGGGAACAGCAGTCCTCATGAGAAGATGAGGTGTTGGGAAGGAGGTTAGTAGAACCTGGACTGAAGGACCTGCAGGTCTGTTTTGGCCAGCAGCTCGCAGGCTGGTGATGGGTACTGTGGTTGAACTTTCCCATCTAGGTTCTGTTAGAAATGTCTTTATTACTGGCCCCGCAGCCTTTTTGATCTCAGCATTTAGGTTAGTGTCTGATAAAGTTCTTAGAGGTAGCATCAGGTCAGGATTGAAATATCTTTGCAGGCAGTGTGGGGAAGCCCACATTGCCCTGATAAAGCATTCTTAGTTGAGGTATTTCAGTGCCAGCAGGGAGCGTTAAAAATAGTACATTAAACTGCTTGTCAGGCTCTTTGAAGCACACAGCTCAAAAAATTAATCTTCTTTATTCTGGATCTCCCACTCCCATCTGCAGCATCTACAGTAAGTACAAAATCTGTGTCAACACCAGGATCTCTGCAGCGATCCCGCAGTGACGTCGATGTGAATGCAGCAGCTAGTGCCAAGTCAAAAGTGACGTCTTCTGGAGCATCCACCCCCTTCAGTTCTGCTGCAGCCTTGCCCCCAGGCTCATACGCATCACTAGGTAAATCTACATGTTCTTCTACTCTTGCAGTTAGCTTTCTTTACTAGCAGAAAGTGCCTTGTAGTTTTATTTGAATATTAAACTCTAAGTAGAAGAACATAACTCTCCAGGATCAGTGTGCAATCTCTTGCCCTTTGGGATTAAGGAAAAAAATTGCAACAGAACTGACTTGAAGCAACTTCTTAGGTTTTGAATTGTTTAATAGTCTGCGTCTCACTTCTTTCTGGGGAAAAGCAGATCTTATTCCGATTCTAGGACGTTGTTGAGGAAAATACTTACTGCTCAAGTCCTTTTGACATTTCCCGCTGTCTCTTTCCCTTCTCTTCTTTCCTCCTTTCCTGAAACTGGTTTTCCACTAATTGTTTTATGCTTTGAATAGTATATTGTAGTTGAGTTTGATCGCTTTCTGTTTTACAAAAGAGAAAGTTGTAGAAGCAAAGAGGAGAAGTCGGCCTTCCTGTTTCACCACGCAAGATATAAGTATCTGTTCCTTATGCTGACTCTTTTTGGATTGTAGCCACATGTCACATTTTTTCTCTCAAAGCATCGTATATCACTTTCAGATGCCCCAGGGTTTCTTACAACAAAGTTTGCATTTGATCTTTCTCTCCTGGAGATGCCGCTGAAGGAGGCATGGAGGAGGAAATGCAAGGTGGTGATTGACACCATATTTGCAGAGCTTCAATTCAGTTATGACCAGAGCTGATCATCTGAGCTAGTTTCTCATTCTGCTGGTTTCATACTAATCTAATTCCAGACTTTTCATCGATTTACCTTTACGAGAGGAAGAAAAATCAGAAATCAGTGATCTTGATTTAAGCTGTGTAGACTGTGTCTTCACTGAGTCAGTTGAAAAGTTGCTTCTCCTAACTGTAAGGGAATTGGTCTTTAGTCTGATAAAACAGGCTTGGTGAACTATATAGGGATGGTTTCTATAGATTCCTTTTGTAGGCAGGTTTCTTTCATATCTGAAGTATTTTACCTTGGCTTAAATGTGTTGGCTCTATTTGGTTCAGAAGTTGAATTCTTATTCTGATTTAAATTGTTCATACTTGGTTCAAGATTTAGGTACACTGCAGAGAAAGTGTAACACGGAATATGAAGCTGATCGCATAATAGCGTGCTTTCAAGCTTACAGATGCAACCATTTTTCAGTCGTGCTGCATACTGGCTTCAGTGGCAAAACTGCTTTTGAACAATCCTATGTCATGAGGAAGAATGGAAGGGGTGGGGAAGTATCTAGTAAAGTTGGCTTTGTCCTTGGAAGTCGAGAGACTGCATCCAGTGTTAGTCTTGCTCTTAAAACAGACAGTAGCAGAAAAGCAGCAAATGCACTCATGATGCAAACATGGCTGCTCCTAAAGGAGCCTGCTTCCTTTTGAGCTAGTAGGGACATTTGTCACCTGCGCATTCCTATGAGAGAAATGGTGAGGCAAACAAAGAAAATGGAGTTTGGCAAAGGTTGGTTATTGCAGGAGGGAAAACCTGCAAGCGTGTCCTTCAGGTACATCAAGCTTTGATTTGCTGCTCAGTCAAACTTCTTAAATTTCTTTAATTGTGTTAATTTTTTTTACATATTTCTGTAGCAAATATATAGTGCCCGCTTCTGTTGATGCTACTAATTTTCCCTATTAACCCTTTCCTTATTTTTTTTAATTTGCCTAAAGATGGTACTACCACTAAAACCGAGGGTAAGCAGTCTCTCTGTGTAACTGAGGTGTGTCCACAGTCGTACCACCCTACCTGGTCTCTGTTCTCAAAGTGTTACCTGGTTCTCATCCATGTTCACTGGTGACCTGCATGAAGTGTTGCATGGTTGTCCTGCTCATTTTGATGCCATGGGGTATTCTTCACTTTCTCTTCAAGCTCCTCCCTACTAATAGGCACTAGTCTGCTTTTATGCCTTGACTTCTGATCACAAAGCTGTATGTGGGTCTCCGTATTTAAGGCGCTGCTTCTGATTGAAGGTGACCTGCACACAGATTAAAAAAAAAAACCAAAACAAACCCCTAAAAACCGACAGAGGGCTTGTGTTTTCTTGCTCCACGACGTGTAAAGGTTTGCTGTGTTTTTCCATCCAAAGCTCAGGTTGCAACTGCCAAATGCTTTCGGGAAGAGACTGGGCAGTGAGAGAATTGAATGAGATGATCACATGGCAGAAAAATGAGGACAGTAAACAATGATCTCTAGGGAAGGAATATTTAGTCAACCTCTTTAAACCTGAACTCTCTCTTTTTGTTGTTAACTGTCTAAGCGAGATGGCTTACATCTAAGACAGTTGGAGGAAAGGCTTTTTTTTCAAGAACACTGAGCCTGCTAGTTTTGGAGGGCTTCCAGTCTGGTTCTCTGGCTCGTTGTCAAAGCTTGTTCTTTATTTCTCTCAAGCAAAAAAGATCACTGGAAAATCACTTTTTCTGAGGTAGACAGGAGTTGAGAACAAGAATGCCTTCTACACATAATGAAGACACCACGCCCCCCAACAAAGCCATTTTTTTCCTGATGCAAGTCTCTTTTCAAGGGATCTATTACTGTCTTGTGGGACTGTGCTCGTATCCTTGATGGCTGCTTGTATTTGGATGTGGTGTTCTCAGAAGTGCTACTGTGCCATTGTGACGTGTGTGTTCCTTACTATTATTGATGCATTGATTTATTTAGAGGGAAAGGTTCTCTACCATTTTTGGAACTGGCACTTAATCTTAGTGTTGAGACATGAACTGGTTCTGCATCATGGGCAAGTGTTTGTGCTTTGATCTGTCAGTGATAGGGAATATTAGGTTGGCCTAAACACTTGTGTTTCTAAATCAATGGCAAATTAGATGAAAGTTCCAGATTGTTGTAACCCTGAGCTGCTCTTATTCATTGCTGACCCTTCTTTTTCTCTTCTTCCTTTCCCCCCAGTTCTCAAACCTTTCTATTTTTGGCCTAACTTTGAAACGTTGAAAGTTTAATGTTAATTTATGAAATACCCTATACAGGTCTCAGTCCTCTCCTAGGCTGTAATAATATTTGTGGAGGCCTGTTCCAACAGCTGTCCTCTGCAATACCTTTATTTTTAGTTTTTTAAATGTTTTATTGTCATCATGCGAAAGGGTGGGGCTTTTGTTTGATTAGTGGTGGGGTTTTTTTGGTGTGTGTGGTTTTTTTTAATTCAGTTACATTGGAAGCAGATTGGATTTGGTAAATATCTGTAATAGACATCAGTAAGTTGCTTGGGGGGAAAGATGAAATTTCAGAAATGGAGCTTGCCATCCCCCTGATGTTAAATACCAGATCTCAGCTCTTCCTTTTGCTGTAGGAGTCTCTTTTTTTGGGGGAGTGAGGGTCAGGGAGGATTATAACAATGTGGCACACTACAGTCAGAGCACTTGAAGGATGAGTTTAATCACTGTTTGAAACTCTTAATCTTTATTTTCCTTTGTTGAGACAGTTAAGGGAAAACCAGCCTTTGTTCAGGTTTTGGTGTGTCCTACAGATGAGGGCTGAAAAAGGTCTTCTGCCAACTCTCTGATCTTGCAGAGTTTCCCAGGAACTCCAGGGAAGGCAAAGCTTTATATTCTTGACATAAATGTGAAAATTAAGAGGCGGGGGAAGACAAAAACATCCCCTTGCTCTGGAGTTACCTGTGTGTGTAAGAGACACTCTTTGAACATAAAACAGAAATTCCATCCATACCCGTGCCCCTGGTTGTTTTTTTTTGTTTTGGGTTTTTTGGGGGGTTTTTTGGTGGTGTTTTTCTTTGAGGGGGGTGTGTGTTTGTTTGGGTTTGGTGGTGTGTGGTGGTTTCTTGGTTGTTTTGGTTTTGGTTTTTTTGTTTTTCTGCAGGTCACCAGTAAGTAATTTAAGAGCAAATCCCTGTGGGTTTTTTGTGTGGTTCAGCTTGACGTTAAATCTGCAGTCTGGTTCCCATCATGGCTTTCTGTAGCTACAGTAGAAGAGTTCTGCACCTTCCCCTCAGCTGGGAGCCAGCATTGTGTGAACTTGGCAGTTCCCATCTGCTTTGCCCTCAGTTCTCCTCAGTGTTTTGTTTTTGAGCCAGACATCTCAAAACAGGAGCAAGATAAAGTGGGTTATGCCAGTGGCAAGAATACAAGTTAAGAGCCGAGTAGCAGTCCTTTGGTTTTAAGTAATGTCATTCCAATTGACAAATGCTGTTGAAATGCGTTTCCTTATGGAAAGGTAGTGTGAGTCTATATACTGCTTAAATCTGTGCAGGTCTTCTGCTGTCTCTGTGCTGTGAGGCTGTGTCTTCATGCAGTGCACAGTTATGTCTTGGTTGCCCAGACCCTTCATGTATGGGTATCTCTTGAACTTCATTAAGAGCTTTGCAGGCAGAAAGCTTGTAAGATCTAAACCTTTATAATCTTGATCGGGACTTCACAGCTAGTGCTATGCAAATAGTTGTGTGTCCTAAATCCAGGTTTGTTATACCTGATTAAAAGGAGAACTCGGAAATGTTTCTGCTTGTTTTATCATGAAATGGCTTGTCAAGGAGTATTTAAATAAGGTGCATAATGCTGACTTTTACTATAGAATAGTGGTTCAGAGCGTTTTTGTTATCTGGCTGCCTTTTTTCCAAAGGGAGCAAAAAGACAAGCCCTTCAGACAAGCCTTTCCCAACAGGGGGAAGCATAAATGCTGGTCTGTCCTGAAACTGGCAAGTTTAAAACAAAATCAGCAGTTTCCAGAGTCAGTGGCACAATTTTTAATAGTTTTTATTATTCACCAGAAAGGAAATAAAATCTGGTTTATTATAGTTTTCAGATAGCAGACCACTCTTTTTGAGCCTAAGTTCAGTTTGACATCTTGAGCCTTACCAAAGGCTTTGGGAATAACACAAGGTTTATGAAATCACCATTGCTGTTTTCTTGTCTGTCTTAAAGCTCTTCCTTGACCTTAAGGACAAGGAATGATTCAAAAGTTTGACTGAACATGGTATCTTAAATGGAAATGCTCAGGTAGTAGGTTTCTTTGTTCTCTTGCTCCATCCCTCTTCAAGTGCTGACTTGATTTGCCTGTGCTTGTTGGTGTAGGGCAAAGTGGTGCCACTATTGTTCCCTCAGCCTGCTGCTTTGGAGGGAGTTCTTGTGCAAAACCCAGAGGCACCATATGCTGATGGTTTCCAGTAAGGGTCAAGTGGTTCTCAGGGGAAATTACGGTGCAGAATCAGGTCCTATACTAGTATATTGTTGGACATGTGCTAAATATGCATGGAAACCATACCATGCTCGTTGTAAAAAGTTGTTTACAGATTTATATGTAAAGCATGTTTTTAATTGATGTGTGCATGTGTCTCAGATGCTGACGTGTCATTTAGCAGTGACATAGCTAGGGGGGTCCTAGAGGCTCTTTTAGGAATGTTTTCCTCCAAGCGGGGAAAACCCAGTGCTGAGTAACCCAAATGCATTAACCTGATCCATGGAGAGACCATTACCATCCCAGTGCTTCCATATATAACTTGTGTGGTTGCAGGTATCATTATTCACAGTATGGAACTGATTAAACTCAGTTGTGGAGCTGTTATAGACCATTTCTAGACTATTTGAAAGCCATTTTTTTCCGTGCAGTATACAGGCTGGGTCTCACAAAGCCTATGTCTGTTCTGAGCACTGGGGATGGAGATGCTGCAGTATCCTCCCAGAGGACCTCAGAGCAATGCTGCCGGATGAAGCCTCTTGTAACACAAAAGTGTTGTCATAGAATCTTCCTTTTCTTGTTCCTCTTTAAAAAAAAAAAAACCAAAACAACTTCCCTAGGTTTAGACATATGTTAGACATTTCAAGGTTGATTCTGATCCATTGATTGTTGTAAAAACTGACAGTAACTTTAACAAATAAAACCAAAACTCCCTAAAAAACCCCCCACAAATGGTTTCTTAACACAAAGCATTTATATGGAGTCTTTCAAAATACTTTCTGTACCAACGGCAATGTGTCACATGTCAAATTTAGATCAAGGGCTTTTTTATGGAAATAGTACTTTTATGGGTTTTGGAAACTAGTTGGGACGGTCTTTATCTGTTCCTTTTCTGTGCTGCTGTTGTCAGGATGCAGTAATTCTTTTAAAAGGAGCAGAAAAATAATGGTTATGAAATATGAATTGCTACATCTGCCGTTTGAGCTAGATATGGAAACAAACCCACTTGAAAGCAAAGAAGTTTTGCGAGGGGAGGTGTTTTCTTGAGTTTAACAACAACAAAAAAAAGTCTGAATAACTTACTTGATATGTTATTTACAGTCTTGCCTGAAATTACTTTTTTCTGTCTGGGGTAGAATCATAGGGATAAAGCCACACATAGTCCTATGTGCAAATAACCCTTAGATGGGAATGCAGACTCTTGTTTGCAGATGAAGTCCTTAAGGGAATGTAGTTGAGATGTTTGTGTTGTATAGATGAACTTCTATATATACATGCCATACTTGGTATTATATATTAAAAACCTTCAGATTTTCAAGCCAGGCAAATATTGATTCATCTTACATTACTGTAAAGCAAATAGGTTTTGGATATCGTAAGACTAATTTAAAAGTTGTGCATGTGTATGAAGATCAGTTAACATGAAACATCCCAGATCCCTCTCCCAGTTTTCTATCTCATACAGATTTGCCTAAAGTGATTTTGAGTTCCAATTGATCATTTTTTGTTTTACAGCTAAAAACTGTACTTGCATAGGAAAAACTAAGAATCTTAACTTTTTTCTTGACTAGTAGCTTTGAGTCACTTATTTTGAACCATTTGTATGCTGCAAGTAAGATTAATGTATGAAAAAATAAATACATAGTTTTTAAAGTTCAGAAAATAAAACTTTGGAAAGTACATTAACAATTCATGCTTCAAGGAATACATATAACTGATATCTGATGGCACTTTTTCCTTGTAACTGTGTGAAGAATTTGACCTTGAATTTGCGAGGCATTTTTTTCCCCTCATATTTTACTTTATCCTATGGACTTTGAAAAATAAAGTACTCCTAGGGTGAGCTGTTACTGTGCTATCGCAGTATTCGTACCATTGCATCATTTTTGTGTCTTGAATTTCTAGTTTCTGCTAGTCCTGTTATCATTAGCACAATGCAAGTCCAGCGCGGTGTTAGTTCAAATGCTTGTCAGCCTTTTTAGAAGGATGAGAAAACCAGTATCAGTGTTGGGACTGTTCCTCCTGTGCAAGAGCGATTCTTCATCCCACACTGTTCTCTCTGACACCCAGTAGGCCAAAATCAGTATGCAAATCTACCGGTCCAAAAGGAAGCAGAATTTTGTTCCTGGGCATTCATTCGTTCAGAAACTGATGAAGTTGGTAGGAGTCTGTCCACTGACTCTTAGGGGTTTCAGAATAGGACCGAGCTCTCTATTTCTAATCCTGCTGCTAATCATGTTAATTAAGTGTGACCCTTTGGTTAATTTTTCCTTCTTAAAGCCCCCAAAATCGGTGTAAGAAGCTAATCTTGGTTTCTCTTTGTGTATTATTTTAGGCTTTATATTTCCTAAGGTGGGAGAGTCACTTACTGCATGTTGTCCCAGTTTTCTCCTTGTTCTTGGTCACCTGCTGATAAAAGAAAAAAAAAAAAAAAAGAGTTTTTGTAGATGCAGAAAGAACAGAAAATTTTGAGGATCTTAAGAGTGGCCTGTGCATAAGAGAAGACATCAGTCCCTTCTCACTCATTCTTGGCCCATACACATCACTAAACGTGTTTTCCAATACTGTCTGTTACTGTGTGTAATGTTGAATTTCAGCTTGAGTTACCCCCCAGGACTTTCTGCAATGCCAAGGCTTTCTGTTCGTGTTCTGGAAGGATGTAAGTTAATTCCATTATTGGTTCCTAAGACTGGTCAGGTTTAACTTCTTGTCTTACTGTTTGGTACTCCTGCTGCCACCAGTGATGCCCTCCTGATGTGAGAAATGAAAGGAAGCCTTGAGGTTTCTGACAAGAGCATGAGGTCCTTCTCTCTCCTTACCCACGCGTGCCTGCTTTGAAGCCTGCGGCGAGGTTTGGGGTACGCACCTTGTGGCAAGTCACACAGTGGCTCTGCTCATCTGTGTGTAGCTGCGCATGTGCCAAACTTGCGAGGGACGGGAATGGGCCAGCAAAGAGCTAGAGAGCTGTCTCTGGGTTGTGTATCAGGCTGACCATTTGTAAAGGTAATGTCCTAGAGCAGAGGAGATCTGTAGCCTTGCTGGTGGTAAGAAGACCTTAGCAGCCAGTTTCATGACTGGACCCATGTGGATGTGCTGAGAGCTTGTTTAGTTGGGCCAGTAGTTAAAAAGTGGTTTGTTTATATTTTCACAGTTTTTATGCTAATGATTTCTTCTATGTCTTGTCTACAAACAGTTGTTTGACTGTAGATCTCTGTATCTTGCCTACCGAGCTAATTTAAAACTAGGTGCTGGTGGAGAGGTCTGAAGTACAGCTGTCTTCTAGGCTTTTTCCCCTGCAAACAAGTCTAGGCTTTCTTCTCAAAGTTAAACATCTCCTTGTCACTTTGTGTCTATCAGAAACTTGCAGACCATGTTATGAATATTTTGAGAGCTCAGAGAAGAACAGAGCTCTCAATCTGTTCAACCTGGGCTGCTTGCCATTGTCTTGTCCTGCATGTGTACCTTATGTGAAGTGATTTTTTTTTTTCTTTTTTTCTCGGGCGAGGGTGGGAAGTGTATATCTCCCTCTTCATATTTCTCTGTATGCTTATGGTGGAGACAAAGGGCAGGAGATGAATATCT
This sequence comes from Fregata magnificens, assembly GCA_013389945.1. Classification (NCBI taxonomy): domain Eukaryota; kingdom Metazoa; phylum Chordata; class Aves; order Suliformes; family Fregatidae; genus Fregata; species Fregata magnificens. The sequence continues at coordinate 226,478 of WAAD01039189.1, forward strand.
ATAACCGGTGGGTGCAGTTGTATAGACTTTCCTCTTACCTGTTGTGGGGTTTTTTCCTTTTATTATTGTGCCTGAAACTTGAAGTCATCCTCTGAATGCAGGATAGCACTGGCATTAGTCCTGAGAAACAGCTTCGGATTTGGCTGAGAACTGAGTTGTTGAAAAGTGCTAATGGAGGCTTTTTTTTGTGTTGCTCTTAATTATAATTTCTTTCCCATTAACTAGAGACAGATAATTGAAGCTTAGCACTGGAAAGAACATTCTGCAGGAAACAGCTCTGCCCCAGGAAGGGGATGAACTGATGACCCTGTAAGCTTTTCTAGCTCAAATTTCTGTGGCTTTTTCATGAGGAAAGGACAGAAAAAGGACCAAGAACACTTTGAGACTTTATATCCACTCTCCGCTTAAATAGAGCAGACACACAGAATCATTTTTCCACAATGTTGATTGTGTTAAATGGGACTCTCCATTACAAGTAAAGTTACACTGATCTCGGGATAAATATGAGGGATCTGTAAACAGCATGGCAAACTCAATGAGCCTGAAATAAAAGCGTAGTCAAGCTGTGTTGACAGACTCTTGCAGGAGTGCATGCCAGCTTGCACATGTAGAGCAGGATATAAAGCACCGAACTGCTAATTGGAAATCCTGGTGATGGAATTTGTGGGGGCATCTGTCACACCTGTCTCCGAAAGAGTGATTGCCTTGTCAGAAAGTAATAATTTGGTATAGGAAGCAGCATTTAGGAGACTGAATTTTTTATTGTTGGTCCTTTGTAAAGAATCTACTATAGAACAGAAGCAAAGGCTATAGAGAGGTAATACTTTTTAATTAAACTGGCTGACAGCATTACAGAAAGCAAAGAACTTTTTGGACTCGTGGACCATGACTGTTTCGACTCCCTGCCCTGCGTCTCAGCCAGTCTAATAAAAGATGTTGCCTCTCCCTGTAAAATTTTTCTTTTGTACCCTGGTTAATTGTGTGTATAACAACCCTGTAAGCATAGAACAGCACGTTAGACACTGCTGTTGCCTTTGGAATAAACCTATTGATGGTCTGATTGTCTTTGCATTCCTCCAGGTCGGATTCGTACACGGAGACAGAGCTCTGGCAGTGCCACAAGCGTCACCTCAACGCCTGCTGATACCCGAGGCCGCAGCCGGGCTAAAGTAGTTTCCCAGTCCCAGCGTAAGAAGTGTTTTATATCTGGGGGAGCAGAATAAATAGTTATTAATAAGTTTCTCTTGAATTGTAGTAGCATCAGCTGAGGATTGGGCTCACTTCTGCTAATAATGTTTGAACATGTAACAAAACAAATCCCCACTCAGCCCGTGTATACTCTTGCTGACAAATAGGGCCCCAAATCTGAGTGCTTAGTTGCTGCCTCTTTTTGGTTTTTTACCAGTTGTGCAGCAGAATTTCACGTTGCTGTGATGTGTAGGACTAAACAACTTGCACTGGGTCCCACTGAGACACCCTCTGTGTCTGTAGCTGACTGCTGCCCTGGGTTCTTGCCCTGCCAAGCTGCTTCTGCTTTGTGACTGTATTTCTGTATGTGTAACACACGAGCTGTCTAATGGGATTTGGCATCAATTTAAAATGGGACATTACCTATTTTGTGTAGATACGGGGGAGATGGTTCTGCTTTCTGATTCACATGACACATCTGCGCTCTCTGGCAGGGCATGGTTTTCCTCTAGGGGCCATACAGACGGTGCTGCTGTGTATTTGTCATGTGTATCTAAGGAGAATTTTGTCACTCAAACTTTAAAAGGAACAGGGGGGAGGGAGAAAGCCACTCACGTTTTGAGGACCTTCAAGCTTGTGGGTAAGAGGAGATGGGGTTTGAAAGACCTGTTTGTTCTGAGGACTTGTCTTGCTTTTTACCCCTATTTAAAAGCTCTTCTCTGTTCATTGCTTTGCTCTGTCATGCTGGAAGGATGGGGAAGCAGTTTATAGCACTGTGTTAGTCTGGGAGAGCTGGAGAGAGAAGTATTTTATTCAGGATGGGGCCAAACAGAAATCTTTACATTGAGGTCATGAAGGAATTTGGACTTTGGTATGCTGATCTAAATTGATTTCTCCAGTTTTGAACCTAAAACCAATCCAAAGTCACAAATGACTTTTTTTCCTAAACTTAGTTTGGTGAAAAATTATCAGACCAGATGAGACAAGTCTCAGAAGTACTTAAAGAATAGTTGAGTATCCAAAGGTTTCAAAGATTATGGGCTTAATTTTTTATAGAATGTCTTACAAAGCTTTAGAATGGTCACACCTGAACCTGCCCCCTTGGTCTAGTTTGTTGAATCCTGATTCCAGCCTAACCCAACCAGATGTGATCTTTATCCTTAAGCCAAACATTGCATGAAACAGCCGAACATTGCATGAAATAACTTATGAATTAAAATATAATATGGTCACAGGACAAAATTCTCCATGGCCACACAGTGGATAACCCTGTTGCAATTTTGCAGACTGGGCTGGGGTGTAATTTAGAGCAGAACTTGGGTCTCAGGGTGTTGGTTGGCATTTAGCTAAGAAGCTGATCAACCTTAGGAAATTTAGTCGTGTCTGCATATTAACTCACTGCATCTGCAGAGGCTTTAGGAGTGACATGTTTGTGAATAAATCTGTCTGTATTGCGTATAGCATAAACTGCATGCTGAACGCTGTATTGTCTTGCTGTCTTTTAATCCACTTTTTGCCTGTCCTTTGGTCTGCCCTCATAATCAAGGATCCAGATCAGCTAATCCTGCTGGTGGTAAGAAACGTTTTCCCTTTCTTGCTTTCTTACGTTATTTCCTTCACATTTAACTGCTAAGCTTTAAGCTTCCCTTGCTCTCTCCTAACTGAGACTTAAAAAGCAATTTCTTAAAGTCATAAATCCAAATGTGTATGGCAGGTGATTTTGCTTTCTCATAGTAATCAAACATGGTAAGCATACATTCTGCATATTGAAGCTGGCTCATTGCTGCAGCTTAAACCCCAGGTGCTAAATTCTTCTTCTGGTTACTTCAATGCAACCCTGCTGGCATCAGTGAGATTGTAGCAGCATAACTGAGAGGAGCATTGGCTTTCCGGGTGTGGATGCTGTGTGTGAGACTGGCATCTGTCACAAGTATTCTCACTTTTTGGGGATGGGGGGGAGCCAGCATCACATACAGTATTGAAGTATACGATTTGATTACTTCAGAATCATTTTGGCCAAGAAATTGCAGGGGGCAAGTAAGTTAAAATAATACATGTGTTATAGTATTGCCCATCAGATTAATAGGATTACATATCTTCTTAAATTACGACAGAAGAACAGTCTTTAACTCTTGCTAGTTGTAATAGTATCTGGAACTGAAATTTATGTGAGATGTGTAGGTACTTTTCAGAAAGAAATCAACAAGAGTATTGGTTCAGAATGTGAGCTTGCCTGAGTATGTACTTGTAACCTTTTCAAATATAGTTTTCGTGGCTGTTTTAGCAAACAAATAAAATGTCAGGAATGGTAATATCAGCAGCAAATTTTCAGTGACTTTTATATACCTGAAGAAGCAAAAAAGAGTCTTGAATCTATTACACTCACAGTCCTTTGTGGTTACCTTTAAGCTAGCATTACTTAATTTTCAAACAACTTAGCAAATGAAGATCTGCAGAAAAAAGAAGAAAGTATTATTCAACTCATTGAGTTAGCAAGACTATTTCAGGTAGAAATATCTACTGCAACTAGAATGTAAATACGTAAATAAATCTTGGTGAGTGGACTGTCTTGCAGACAACGTGGCTTAGAAGAAATGTAAACTTGCCATGGACTATTCAAACAGGCAAGGAAAAATAAAACAGGCCAGCTACTCAACTTGCTAAAAATTTTCTGCAGCCGAAAAATAACTAAATAGTTTAGCTTTAACCAGTCAGATTCAAGTAAGCCAGCATCTCTACAAATGTGACAGGCTCACTTGGTTTATCCTTTATTGTGTTGATCTGTTGCTGTTGATGGTTTTTTGTTTTTTTTTTTTTTTAATTTTCCTTCACTGTCCTATTGCAGGAAAGTAATGCCACCACTGCATGAAGATGCCTGAGCTACCTTGTAGCAGGTTACCTGTGCCAGAAGCCGGCTTGCTGCAGCACAGCGCTCCACACAGGCAAATTTGTGTTGCTTCGAGGAGGTGAAGCAGCCTGTGAATTCCATGCTGCTGCAGCAAAGCTGCTCCTGGCACCTCCACAAGCTCGCGTAAAGCCAGCTGGGGTATTCGTACGCTGCCATGTCTGCTTTGGTCTTGATCCTAACTGGGCAGCACGATTCATATAGGCAGGGTTGCTGATGTCAGTGTTTATTGTCCATGGGCTTTCCTCAGTCTTCCTCAAAAGCCCATGGGGAACACTCCCATTAGTTTTCCGACTGCTTTGGATCAAATTCTTAGATAGAGCTGATTATGTTCCAGTTTTGCTGTCAGAGTATTTAAAACCTTGGGGGTTTTTAATTTTTTTTTTTCCTTATTTCTGGTTCTCTTGTAGCTGGTAGCCGGTCTAGTTCTCCGGGTAAGCTGTTAGGAAGCGCCTATGGTGGCCTGAGCGGTGGAACGTCCAGAGTCCAGCCAGTGCCATCATCTTCAGAGAAGCGCAGCAAGATCCCTCGGAGCCAGGGATGCAGTCGAGAGACAAGTCCCAACAGAATAGGACTAGGTAAGAATAGTCACTGCAGTGACATGCTGACCGGCGTGCTCAAAGGAGGGACTTTCCTGTTGACTAGGAAGCTGTTTAAGTGTTACTGTTATTCTTCTGAGTTTTTCAGCTGGCAAGTTAATGTGATTGTGGTTTGTAGGAGAGTAATTTTAATTTTCCAGGTTGAGCTATAGTTTCAAAGTAGGCCTAACGATGTCATGAGGTGCCTTCTGTTTGAAATTTGACATGAGCAATGTTATTAGATCAGGCAGCAAAAACAGTTGTCGTGAATAACCATCATAGCAAAAATACTTCATTTGGCATCAATGGCTTAGTCCTAAAATGAGTTGAGCAATCTTTACAGTCAGTTGGAATCAAGGGCGAAGAGCACCTTCTTGGATTATTTAGAAATCTTGCAGCTTAAATGGTTTGCTTCTGTCATCCTTAGTATCTTGGAGCCGCTCTCTTAGATGGCATTTTACACTTATGCTTTAATTATTCTGCTTCCAATGTTCTTGTCTCAGTGACTGTTACGTAAATATTGTATAATAGTTTTTATTTTAAAATTTATCAGCAGACTCATTTTTTTAAGTCAGGTGAGTAAGCAGCATTATATATAAACTTTTGTGTATCTGAATTGAGGTGAAGAGGTACTCAGTGTGCTGTCTGAACAAGTAAATATTGTTTTCTTTTTTTAAATGGAAATTTTTTTCAGAAGTTTGAAGCTTATGTAGAGGAAGAATACTTCACATAGTACTGTTACTAAATTATTTTCTATCTCCAAAGAATTTACTAGTAGGTTGAAATCGATTTGAAATTATATCCTTACTGTTGTCAATTAAATACTTAACTATTGCCTTAGCAATTGTATTTTAAATTTAAGCTACCTTTCTATTTAGAGTATGTTGTTGAAGAATGAATAAGATACTTCTTTATTAAGTATATTGAAATTAATTTAAAGCACCTGAGTGCATATGCTGTTATGGTTCATAAAAATATTGCATGTTTATTGTGATTATTTTTCCAAATTCAGTGTTCTTCTCATGTCTGATCTATTTTATGGCCTCTGTATGAATACATTGTGCTTTTCTGTTCATCGCTTTTAAAATGTAAAGTGCCTCCCAAGTATTAGAGGTAATTGTTCTGCTATCACTCTGCAGAAGAACATTGTTTTTAGGAGGAAACAGGGTGATGGATAGTACCATCACATATGCTTAAGCTGATCATCGTGTTATGTGGTCTGGTTTGAAACAGTCTTGAGCATCTGAAGGGAAATTGCTGTGTGTAAAATCCTCACTCTTGGGTTGCCTGCTTTCAGGTATATTATGGGAGCCTTGAATTCTTTTAAGTGTAAGTTGTTACCTTCTTGCTCTGATGTGCTCCCTGTGAACACAGGCAGTGCTTGTTCTTTGGGAGTGGGAGAGAGCTCTGACAAATCTATCAGATTTATGGTTTCCACCTGTCCCCCCTCCCTGGTTGATGGCCAAAGTCTGTTCTTTTGGGCTGTCATGGGAGCAGGAGAGTCATGCTTATGGTGCCTTTAGCACTCAGTTGCAGAAATTCTGTCTTCATTGGATCTTAAAAATGGTAATATTGGCTTGGATGGACATAACTTTTGAGCTGTCATCTTTATACCATTATTCCATTGTATTTATTACTTTATAACGTAGTAGCTAATGGTATTTTATGCTTCCTTATTGTGTTGCTTCAGTCCCTGTCTTTCCTTGACACTTTTTTCATTTGTTCATTTCATTAGACTCCCATTCACCTTGGTCCTAAATATGTTTTTTGGAGTCTGATTCAAGAAGGTGCTTGAACACACGTACAACATCAAATATACATGCAATACTTTAGGCTTTGTGGGAATATGTATGTATTTGATACACGTGTGCTTATCCCGTGGGCTGAAACATCTCTGAAGTCTGTGGTCAGACTGCAGCGCAGCAGGTCTTGAACCATCATGCAGATCAGGCTGTTAGAAATGGGTAATTCCTGGATCCTGTTTGTAACTCATCCATTGACTTGCGTGGTTTTTGCAGGGGTGACTGGGAGCTGCAGCCAGACCAATGCTGTGTGCACAAGAGTAAGCACGCAGTGTGGGTCCCTGCGTGCAGTTGGGCTTTATACAGGAGCCATCCACTAGACTGTTTCAGACCCTTCTGGGGCAGTGGCAAGCTAATATAGCCTTTGCATGTGGATGCCCATTAGCATCAGTACCTTGCTGCTAGCTTAGATTTCCATGATGACCACACGTATCCATGAAGTATGTTCCTTCTGTATTCTAGAAACCTTGAAGTACGTTGTTTTCCAAGAGGCAGCACAACGAGGCACATCTGACATGCTGAGATCCTGTGTGGTCACCTGTATGGCCCTGCTTTGTGGCACTTTTCAGTTTTAAGCTTGCCTTTGCTGTCTGCTCAGTGGAGATTTACCTCTTGGGGAAGGAAGAGTATAGTCCACTTAATCTGGAGCTTTTCTTTGGGCCCCTTGAAGGAGACCTCCTCAAAAAAGGTGATGTCCATTTCCTATGGATTGAAAGTTTATCTGCTTGAAGTTAATTCTGTTGGATGCTCAGCAGATTGTGTGGCACAGTTGGATCTGAAAGGAGTGAGAGATTAGAGACTGTCATTCTCCAAGGAGTGGAGCAGGCACAGTTGGTTATCAATTTCATGCAGCAGCACTTTTTCTGTTGGGGTTATGCTATGTGTGTTTATTGGAAAGCTGAAGGCAGTTCTTGACTTGCCTCTACTGGGTGTACCTGACTGCAGAGCTTTCCTTTTGGCTGTTTTGGCAGCATTTACAGGCTCTTTAAAATGCTTGTATTGATGTAAAGGAAGTGTCAGCTGGTATTTAGTCTCCACTTAAGAATCATTAAAAATCATCCTCTAATGAAATACAGGTTTCTTCCAAGTGGTAGATTGGTAAACAGGGGCACTCTCAAGTTCTGCTGGTGGTATTTGCATCTGTTGGGTTCCACTGGTGTAAGACAGCCTAATAGTGTGTTTTAATAATTGTGTGAACTGTGTCCAACTGTTCTGCTTTTCCAGATGGAACTGGTAAAACTGAGATGTATAGGACACATCTAGAAAGTTTGGACTTTACTGAAAACAACCTACTCTTGTCCTGTCCTAGGCTCTCAGTCCAGAGCTGGCTGTGGGCACACTGTCTGTGTTCATCCTGCCTACTCCTTTTAATCAGTTTTGCTATTCATTTACTTAATTTCTGTCCAACTTTTGTGGGTTGGGAATTCTGAAATTGAGACTTTGTCTGTCTTCCCTGCCTTGCTGCCTGCACTGCAAAGACAGGCTGTGACAGTAAGAGAGACTCGTTTAAATGACACCACCACTGGCCCTTACTGCTGGCAGTGCCCAAAGAAAATACTCTGAACAGCTGATATCCAATCTTCCCTATACAACACAGCAGTAAAAATGTGGGACAGGTGCCTGGGAGTCCACAACAGACTCATCATTCAGTTCTTTTCAATCCGTTCTTTTTTCCCTTGCTTTTGTGTTTGTATCCAGTAGCATGCAAATCTTTGTTTGACCATTACTCATGAAGTACCCAGTGTTTGGGTTTGGGTGCTCTGTTTGTGCAGTCAATATTGTGCTTCATCTGTGGCGTTGTCCTACTAGTCTGTTCTCATGCAGTTCAAATGCATTTTTTTCACACTTCATGCTGCTGCTGTTAGCTGTTATGGAAGGAGAATGTACTGTGTGCATCCATTAATTTTTTTTGTTTTAATTGTTCACATCTCTCCCTCGCTAAAGAGCCTTTGCTAGTTTTAGTAGGGTTGTATTATAGAAAAGTTTGACAGATCTTTTCTACTTAAGAGAAATGACTGCTTGGGCAAACCTGATGTGAAGGCTGCCATTATTTACGTATAAGCATGAGACCCAAGAATGAGAAGTTTGCTTCTAGAGAGTCCTCAATTTCAAGCAAGTATATGTGTGGAAGACTTTAGAGTGTTACTTTCACTTGTAGTTCACCTGTCAGCTTTTTTCCTTGTACATCCGAGATGGGATTATTGTACTCATGGACCCTAATTTCACCTAGTTCATATTATTTAGTCTGTCTTATTATAAGACCGTCTAACTCAGTTTTAGACATTATGGTGATCTAATCAACTGGGTCAACAGCACATCTTGTATTGTCTGACATCAGAGTTCAACAATCAGAACCATTAATTCATCTGAGAGATATGAGCTAGGTTTTGCAAAACTGGGAAGGATTTGACAAACCAAGAATCTGGCAGTATTCTATATTTGAATTTTAAAGCCCAAATATGAAGGTTTCTATTTTGTTTTGTACTGTTTTGCTTGAAAGGATACCAATAGATCCAGTGTATATGAGCCCACGGAAACACTGTAGGGCAACTTTATTAGCTTGAGTCTAGGCGTTTAAGTTCTGTATATAAACCAATAGAGCTTTATAAGAATATATATATTCTGAAGCATGCAAATGGCACTATTTTTATAAATACGAGGATACTTTAAAAGTATTAGTATAAAGCAGGTTCATGTTATGTGTATGTACCTCTGCTCCATTGTCATCGAAGCTGGTAGATTAGATTTTACTCTGTGCATGAGAAAATTCCTTAAAGGCTTTTCCTGAACACTTAAAATATGCTACTGCCTTTTCAAAACAGCAAAGGAAATCCCTCTTTAGTCGTTGAATTCTTCAAGGTAAACTCATGACAATGAACTGCTATTCTTTTACCTAAGAAAACATTGTATTGTCTACCAGGCATAAAGCTTATTAAATAATTTCTGCAAATATCTTTCACATCAAAATGACCCAGAATTTGCAGAGGAATAATCCAGTTTTAAATACCTAAAATGCTCATTTTATAAAACCCTAAAATTCAAATCCTTGATGTTAAGCAACCTTCTAAGGGCCTAGCTCTTTTTTTCCTACTTGGACAAAACTCCAGCTAAAGTCAGTGGGATTGCTTTTTACTATGAATGCAGCCTAATCTGGTATCTTCTACTTTGCATTTGGCCAAATGAAGAGTGTGCATATGATGAGTTCCCATGACAGAGATGACAGGCAGGAGCCTTATTAAGCTGTGGGAGATTGAACACTTGATAGCTGCCAGACCAAGGATAAGAGTCTTGTTGATGTAGGGTTTTGTCAAAGTAAGTAATATAGTTTAAAGCTCCCCTTAAGTGCACATATGTCTTGATCTGAGTGCCTATGAAACCATAAATATAAGGTTTTAGAAATGTTTGAGGAGCGGAAATTAGATAGCTTCTGTTAAAGATCTGAAGCTGCTGCTGTCTTAAATTCAAACCACTTTTTAACCAGTCTTTCAGGTATTCAGGTTCTAAATGCTTTTTCCTAGTATCTTTCATTGGAGAAAAATATCCCTGCAAGTCTGTACAATACACCTTTTTCCCTTAGGGTATTTGTTCATGGCAAAACTATCCTTGTGAAAGACAAATCTATGTAAAAATAGCATATTGGTATTGTAACTACTTTAAAAAATTTTGACCTCATTAAAAACGCTGCTGTTTTGTTCCAGAAGGGTGTTTATCTTATAATTAAGGAAAAAATATTCCAGAAGGGTTTCTTTTAGCCTCAGCTGTTTTGCATGTTTTGTAACAGTAGAGCTCCCCTAAATGATTGAAGATTCCTGCTCTACTTGAATAACAAAACTTGAATTGCTTAAGAAAAAAGCAGACTGTCAACCAGACATTTAATGCTGCTGAAATTTCACATCACAAACACAGCTCAGCATGTAAGGTAGTTGGTTTGTAAAGAGCCTGAGCAGGCTGCTGCAAATTATAATTACTGATGTAATAATTACCGTAACTAACAGAAATGTGACTTGACTTTGAGCTTTCTGTCCTCATTAAACTTGTTCACCTTCTCTGAAACTCTCCATGCTGCATGCTAGCACGGAGCAGTCGTATCCCCCGACCCAGCATGAGTCAGGGGTGCAGCCGTGATACCAGCCGTGAGAGCAGTCGAGATACAAGCCCTGCTCGGGGCTTTCCTCCACTTGGTGAGTACATGTAGGCATTGGAGCTTTAAGGGTCAATATTTTTTTCCTTTTTCCCTTGTTCTGATTGCCCTTTCAAGACACTGCCAGGTGGAATGAGCTTCCTGTCCTCTGCTGGATTCCTGACACACTCCCCATTTCCAACCCTGTTTCCCTTCTGTTTTCTCCTGCATGCTTCAATTCTGGTTCTCAGCATTTCACTGTTAGCAGGAAAATAGTTTAGTGTGAACTTTTGTAATTCTTAGTTTCATTAAATCAGCTTGTATGGGGCTGCTGTGCTTCGCTTTACAGCACTGATGGAAATCTATGGGAGACCAAGCCTCTATTTTCTAGGTCACAGTGAAGTAGTCGGTAGCATCGTAGCCTGTTGTTGAGTGACTTTATTCACGATCTGATTTTCTTACAGCTTGGTACAGTACCAGTATATAATTTCTATACTAAATCTTCCAATAGATGTAGATGCTCTATTTTGTAGAGGTTTTACGACACTGTCAATCATCAATTAACAAGTTGCTCATGCTGTTTTGTAGGAAACTTTTTCAAGCAGCCTAAAATCATGGAAAGGCTGAGGTTTTAAAGGAGCATCACTAATGTGCAGCTTAAGCGTACAGTACAAATAGAAAATCTCATTGCACTTACAACGTGCAGAAGTTTTTCTGCGCAATGCTGAAAACAGCAGGATAGTTAATGTTTCTGATCAAATACCATATCATATATTCAACCAAATACATTACTTGTTGTATGAAAGACTTGTTTGTCATCTCAGACATGAAATATAAGTGATCTCCAGGCCCTCTTCGTTTATGTAGTAATTTCATAGCTGTGCATGTGGTATTAAAAGTGAGAAAGAAGCTCTTAAAAATTTTATCGAGGCTGAAGAATGGTATTACAGGATCAATTTTGCACATAGTGACAAAATACAGGTATATGATGTAGTGTGTAAGTGAAACATAGCATTTTGAGCTTAATTCTGCAACTTTAATCCAATAGTGAGAAAAGGTTATGAAAAATATAGACAGATGGGCAAAATTTTCCTGTTTGGTTCTCATTCTTGATTAATATACTGTACTTTAAATAATCTTTTAAACTTTCATAGATGTTGTCATTAGTGATTTGGCTATCATTGTACAGGCTGGTTGTCTTCATCCGTATGAAATCATTGGCAAAAATCCCATTGATTTCAATGGTGTGGAGTGGAATCTTCAAGTTAATATTAGAGAGGCTTTTGGGTTCAAAAACCTCATTATTTTGAGCTATAAAATAATCTATTTGCATTATCTAGAATATCTCAATTTTTGGTGAGAAACGGGAGGAGTTCAACTTAGCATTCAGAACTTGGTTCATAGCTCTTTAAGATAAACAGATGAACTTTTTATTGACTAAATGAAGCTGATTTAATACAAGAGCCATAAAGGGATAGTAGATATGCAACTGTAGCTCATTTTTATAGTTACCTGCCTAGCTTCAATTTTGGATGAAGCTTTTTTTCTCCAGCCAAAGTGTATAAGCAGGCTGGATTTCAGGGTTAACTTGTCAGTGTTCTATGTCATTGTGCTGTGTTTTGTTCATTTTACTGAAAATATATTAACTGAAATACTGTCTTGAGCCCTTGTTCTGAAAAATAAATGCAGTGTACCAGAGTCACAGTTGGTGTGAGTTTGGTACACCACCACCGCTACCGAGTCCGACTCGTACGCTGACTATAAAATTGCAGTAACAGATATCTATTACACTGTTTGTAACAAACTTTATTGTGGGGAGAGGGTCATTTTGTTTTAGCTCATCATATTTGATTACCTGAAGATTAATGCATTTTTGGAAATACATTGTTATTAAGTCATTAAGGTAACGTGGGAAGGAAGTACTGATGTAATAGTAACCCAATATAGTTGTTATCCTATTGCCTTTTTCATGTGTTTTCATTGAAATACTTTAAGCTTAAACATGTTCATGAACTTGTTAATTATGTAGTATGTAATTCATCTGAAAGAAATTTATATATGTCAATTTAAGCCAAAACAATATGATTCTATTACGTTATTTCTAGAACCCAGTTAATCTTACTTTAATGCAAAGATAATATAATCCTACTGTGCGTGGTCTATTTTTGCTCATAAACATTAACTTGTATATTAGTGAATTATACTTAAGCTAGCTATATAGGTAAGCGACAGGATTCTTGCATTTAACAGTATTATGGTCAATGTCAACACTGACATCCTGCCCTTGCAAATTGCTCTGCATTGTTTCGGGGCTGCTGTGCAAGTATGCATGTCTGCGCACCAAATGTCTTGCTTCCAAAGTTAGGAAACACCAGTGAAGAGTCACTCTACACTCAGCCTCCTTGCAGAGATGTGATTTTTTTTTTTTTTTGGTTGTTTTTCCTGTTTCTTCATCGGCCTTGATGTTGCAGTGATGTCCACTGGGGCACAGCGGATGGCTTGGGAGAAAGCAATTGCGAGCTCAGAATCTTAATTGTGAGGTTCAGTCCATAATCCTGCACTGATCCTGCAAATCTTTTATGAGTTACTTACGGTGTCAGTGGGATTGTTCTCTTGAATAAATGCATGCATTCTCCATAGTTAAAGACCATATTGCATATTCTGTATAGCTTTTTGTCAAGGTCTCACAGCTGGGGGAAAAAACTTAAATTTTATTTTTCTTGCTTTGCTGATTTCTATTATATAATATTAGTATTCGTGTTTATGAATGCTTTGCCTTAAACAGAAGACTTATAATTTTTCTACCGCACACGTATATGCATAATTGACAAAGCCTATTTGTATTTGAAGGTGATTCTGCTTTATTTTTTCAGCTTCTTGACAGTACTAGTAATGACGTTAAAGCAACAAGGCCTTCAGTGAGTCTGTGGTGATGAATTGCTCAAATGAGCAATCAGTTTCTTGGGTCAGTTGCTTTGAGTTAGGTGAGCATGTCATTGCTAGACACAGGGAAAACCTCTTTAGAAAAACTAAATTTCTGTAATTTGGAAATGGCTGGACCAGCTTTCCATTTGCTTTCATAAAGAACTCACCTTTATGCTGAATCCAAGAACTGAAAACCTCTCCAAAGGCATTTTGTGATTCATGTGCTGCTGACAACTGGGAATTGAAGTGGGAGCTATATTTGGTTTCAGCTACTGTGTGTGTTCTGTTGCTATTAACAATTTGTATACGTGTGGGGTAATTCTAGATAGGTGTATGATGTGCACATTCAGATTATCTGTGCATGTACATACTTAGATTCAAGCAACATGTATGCAAAATCTGTTAAAAGCAAGAGACTTTTGGTAGTAACAACAGCTACGATATGTGTGTACATGTGTTGACTTGGAAAAGAAACCCAACCCAAAGGCCTATATGCAGGGGTTGGCTGACCTCCCTGTATGACTCTTTCTACTTCTGTGGTTACTCATTCTCTTTGTTAACGCTTTTTTTTATGCATAGGCTAGAATGTTGTGGAAAAATACCTGCAAGCACAATTCCTAACCATTCATCATGGCTTCACTTTGGGGTTTAGATCAGACACATCTAAATCCTGCTCTGTAGTTATGTGCTCCACATTCTCATGATGGCCGTCTTCCAGATCCGTGGGTCTGGAATGTGACTGATGTGCACTGGGTTTTTTTGCTGAACTGCAGCGGGTTTGGGACTGTTACAAATGAGTTTTGTCATGCATTGTGTTTACGGTCATGGGGGAAAGGGGAGGGAAGCTACAGATGGAGGCGTCGCTGTGGGGCTTGCACTGTATCTGTTATGCACTCATACGGCGTCATTTCCCTGTCACTATGAAACACCTTTACCGGTAGCAGTCACGCACATCCCCTTTGGATTGTGGCATTTTCTGTCTCTGGTTAAATGTGTGTTAATCCTGTGGGTGTTGCCATTCCTTCTACTTGCAGCTTCTCGACGTCATTCCAGGTCCACTAGTGCTCTCTCCACTGCTGATTCTGTTGGGCAGTCAGGTGAACAAGCGCTAACTGCATGAATCTGCTTCTTATACGTAGTCTTGTTTTACACCATCTTAACATTTGCTGTCATGTGCATCAGCCAGCACTTGGCATGTGCTTCTCACTGCTGTGGGGCTTTCTGTTTTGTTCAATGTGGCTTTTTGTTTTGAATCTCATTTATTGAATGTTTTTAATTTTATTTATTTTAGGAACATTGTGAGCGGTGTTTAAACAAAGGGTGATCCAGGGCTTTCTCAGTTCTCCTGTAAATTGGATCAGTTGTGCAGCATGGGCTAAATCCTGACTGGTGCAGAGTACTTGCAACTTCTGTTTGTATTTCCTCTTTAGCAGTGTAGCAGTACCCAATGCCTAGGACAGGATCCCAGTGGGTTTCATCCCATTTATTACTAAATATTCTGGACTCCTGTCTCTGTTAATGACAGCGCTTTGCGGGATCCTCTCCAAAATACACAAGAGCAGCGAGAATTAAGCACCTGATGTGCTTTCAAAATGAACTTTGGAGGATAACACGTGCTGATCCATTCTTCATATAATTCTGAAGGCCTTGTCCAAAGTACATGGAAGTTGTTGAAAAAATGATTCCCTTAATTTCACTGGGTTTTGCATCAGGAGATTAATGCTTACATATAACGAGAAAAATCTGCAGATTCCAGTGGCTTCTTCCCCACCCCTGTGCTGGATTTGCAGTTGCGGAGAACCTATAACTCCCTTTGGAATCAGGATATTTTACTGGCAGTCTTAAAAAGAAATGAATGAGGGCTGCTAGCTTTGGGTCAATAGAAACTTAGTTGTGGGGACAAAGATGATGGCAAAAATGAATGAGGTGTTCAGTGTTTGCTTGGAGGCTAAAACTGCATAAGGAATTAGTGATACTGAAGGTTATTTAATTAACGCCCTTCAGGTAGGGAGTGAAAAATAGTCTGTTTCTCTTAAGTCTAGTTAAATGGCTGTCACTTACCTAAAGCTCTCAAAACATTTCCCGCGTCAGGTTACTCGGCAGAAATGATGCAAGCTGATTTGACTCTTTGGTATTTTTTCAAAGTAACAATTTGAATTTGTTTTTAACAAAAGTAATTGGAAAGATTTTAAAAAACCCTCAATTGTAATACAGATTTAAGCTTTGTTTGCATTCAGCTTCCTGTGATAGTCACTTCATGCTTGGCTCCTGTGGTTTGGTACAAAGCATAATCAAATTGTATATGATTACCTGTGTCCTAAAGAAGGCCAAAATCTCCCTAAAATGGCAAAATCAGGCCAAAAATGGTGACTGGGAGTTTTCACCAAGTTTGTAGCAAGTATAATGAATCCAGCCAGGGAGAAAAGGGAATGTGGCCAGAGCATACTCCGCTTATTTCTTGCCCAGTAACATTGGGCTTGCCTGTACTGGTTATTCCTGGAGCCAAAAGTGTTCCTAGCCCCAAGTTAGAGATATGCTGAGGTGTCTCCTAAGGTCTAACTTCTGCACTCAGGTATGGCAACAGTGTCTTGGGGAGAAGCCCAGAGTGACTTGGGTGTTATGAATTTAAAGATCACTGAAAGAAGTATTTCAAAAGAATCCTGATAGCTATGGAGACAGATAAAAGCCAGCATGCCACACTGTACTTAATTTGTTAAAAAAAGCTCCATTTTGTTTCTTTATGCTGGGTATTTAAATTGATCTACAACTGAATTACTTTGTCATTCTGTTCTTCATTTTAGAAAAAACAAACTATCTTCCCTTTTCTAATGTAATACTAAATTAACATGAAAACAAATGACAATGGTATTTGATACTATGTTATTTCAAAAGTTAAAGCCAAATTCTGATCTCAGTAACGCTTGAGTAATGTCATTGAGTTGGGTTTAAATATAAAACTGAGTCCAGAACTTGTCTCAACATTTACAGCCGTTGTACCATACCAGATATCATTTACACTTAGGAGAATACTTGTCTTCTGTACATCTTTGTAGTGTATATCTCTGTAGTAATGACTTTAGTTTCAATCAGACTTAATGCATTATCATCTTCTCTGTGCTTCTATTAAGAGTGTACAGATCTTTCCATTTTAGGGATGAAGTACTGTTTCACCTAAATATTTGAAATGATTCTTCAACCCAAGTGCATTAAAAAAGGGGATAGTAATAACACATACAATTTTTATTTCTTTGTGAAATGTCATGATTTGATTACTTTTTGGCAGTAGTTCTAAGAAGTTTGTTTATTTTTTTTTTCCCTTGTAATGTGTTTTGTAGAAAATGTGCTTTTGTTGTAAATCAGAAATGTCTTGTCTGGGTACATAACTCTGAGAAACAGTAAATTTTGATAGATAACACTTCTATTTGAAAAAAATACTAGTCTTCAGGGTTTTTTTTTTTTTTCTCAAAATACTTCAGATTTAAAAAATCTTCCCTATTTCCCCTCAGTAGCTTAATCTCTGACACACTCTGGTAAAGCTTTGGAGTTAGGACAGTAGACTGGCAAACTTCAGTCTCTGATTTAAATTATGCATGTCAGTGTGAGCTAATGGCTTAAAAGATATTTCAGTGCAGTAGGTTTTTAAAGAAGAAAGCAATGAAGTTTTGTGATAAGCGCAATGTTTTTCCAAAAAAAAAAAAAGTCAGCTGCTGAATATCATGTTTGACCTCAGTTTTGTGGAAATCCATGATATAGTTATGCATTTTGATAAACAGTATTTTTCCTTCGTTAAATTAAATATAGATAAACCAATAAAAGACCTGTGTGACTTGATCCCTCTCCCTTGCTGCTTGATGACTGCCTCCAATGTGGATCGGCTGAAGGTCTATGAACTGGTTTCATGCAGCTTGATTCGTGCACCACTGAATTTGCTGGCAAAACTCTTATTGGCCTGTGTGGGTGCAGGGGACAGAGGTGTAAAGTATGTCCCAGGAAGGGTGTTCCCAGTCTTTCTTGAGCAAAGACAGGCCCACATGGAAACAAAAACTTGGAATGCCAAAACCAATCTCTTGCTGCTTATAGACCGGAGCCAGGACCCCAGTAATATGGTATCTGATCTACCCTCATCTAGAAGGACTGTGCTGCCAGAGCCTGGCCTGTAGATACTGAAGTCACTGATTCTGTCATACCCCTGCTAGCATGGATTTCTGAGTTTGGCCTTTGCCCAAAGAAGCTGATTTCAGTAACTTTTTTGGTAGACTGGGCAAATGATAAAGTAAACTAATTATTAGGAGTGTAAATGGCATTTTGGGCTCAATCCTGTTGCTTTGGATGCCATTGAGAGCTTTGCCATCACATTCAAAGGAGAAAGATGATGTTGCTTGATGGGAAAAAAAAAATCAATTTTGATACATCATAGACCTTTTAAATAGCATTTAAACTGCCTCTCAAGAACAGTGATAAAAGAAATTGGAGTCACTTCACAAGCAAATAATAAACCTTATTTTTATACTGTGGGGCGTAGGGGGGTATTCCACTGGTTAGTCAACCCTTGAGACATAAAATAGGCTAATTTGATGCTGCTAGTCTTGCATCGTTGCCTGAGAAATAGCTGCAGGATGGATGAGTGCTCAGGTATTAACATGTTCTGACACTGAGCATGATTCTGTCTCTCTGAAGTTAATGAGAAGCTTTCTCTTGATTTCTGAGAGTGCCAGATTGAGACTGGCTTGTCTGCCTCTGACATTAAAATAAAACTTTGAAACAACTTCTGTGTAAAAAGAAACACAAAATAGATACCCTGCTTCCCAGCTTAAAAGAAAAAAAAAAAACAAAAACTTGCCCTGAGGATCCAAAATTGTCTCTAGGGCCCAACAAACAATAGTTTATTTCTTACTCTAATGGCAAACTCTCTAGAGCTGTGGATAAAAGAGTGTTTAATGGAAAAGCACTGCGAGTTCCCAGACCCCATGGGGAGAGCTGCTCGGGCACCTGATTAGGATTCCAAGTGAATGTGAATTCATTTAACAGTCCCTTTCAATGTTGTCTTTTGTGCAGACCGGTTTGGACTTGGACAGCCAGGCAGGATGCCTGCTTCTGTGAATGCCATGCGAGTCCTGAGTACAAGCACAGATCTGGAGGCTGCTGTGGCCGATGCACTGGTAAGAGGAAAAATACAAAATGCTTCCGACACCGGAAAATGGCTTAAAGTTACCTGTACGTACGTTCTCCTCTTTCTAAATAGCTTTGTTCTGATTGTGCCAGTGTCTGATGATGTAGAGTTAGTTACCTTTTGCTGTTTTGTGTTTGGGTATGTTGGCAGCAATATTTAGTTCCATGTTAGTTCTCCACAGCTGTTATCAAACAGACCGCTGTGGCTTGGTGCTAGAGCTGCAGGATGGGATGAATCAGCTGTTTGCCTTTCACTTGGCTGTCAGAGGATGAACCCGTGCGACACTGTGGGGGTACTCGGCACCCACGGGGTCAGGGTTTTCCATCGATTCTGTTACCTGCCTGAAGATTTTGTCAGAAAAACAGAGCGTTCTGTTAGTGTCAATTCCTGATCAGGTTTCAACAAGAACTGAGAATTTGACAGGTTCCTGCCCTGTGTTATTTGCACCTGGCTAGGTACTCGGATCAGGTCATAACTTGGCTTGTCTGTAATTGGTACCATCTCATGCAGTTAAATTGAAGTGTATTTGTGTGGTGTGCTCCTCGTACTTTCTAAATATTTGGTGCCTTTCCAAGTAAATTTATTGTCACTTTTTGAAATTTTATTGTCCTGTATAATCTTACTGTACTATAATATCTCTCAGCTAGAACCCAGAAAGTGTCTTCTGCTCTTCAGAAAACAAGTGTTAAGATATAAGATAAGGATTTACCTTGGGGTTTGGGGGGGAGAGGATGTGTAGAGGCAGGAGCAATTATTCTACAGCATTACCTGGGCGCCAGTGTACCCTGGGTCTTCTCGAGCACTAGACCTGAGCTGAGGGGAGGATTTTCTGATGTGTCTTAGGCAGATATCTCAGATCTCTCTTTATCAAGAATGAACCATGTCCCCAGAGTTTGAGATGTCCTTTCTCCATTTCCTACTTCACTTTCCCTAAGGATGGCTAACATCATTTTCCTTTTTATATTTGATTATTACCCAGATCACGTCACCTCCATTTCTAGATGATTGTTAGAGTACTCCTAGAGAAATGCCTTTTTTTTTTTTTTTTTTNGCCTTTCCATAAAAAATAAAAGTACTTGTGAACAATATAGAGGTGGGACAGTATATAATAGATGGCACTGTTGCATTTAGTGGGCTCTAGTGGACATTTTAATTATCAAATACAACAGCTTGTGAGGCAGTTTCTGCTCTCAGCACCTCAAATTTGCCACTAGCGCAGTTCAGGGCATGATCGTAGGTGGTGGTTTGCCTGTGTAAATGAAATCAGCCTGTATCCCTGAATGTGAGCAGTTGCTGAATACGGGTTTCTTGAGGGAGGAGAGGTTAGCAGTGAATTGAAACACCACTGTGATCACTGAGATGTCTTTGGATGTTACTTAATCTTCAGCTAGACTTATGGAGTTCCCTTTTAAATATTCCATTTTTATAAACTAAACAACATTATACTGGAATGCTAAAATCTTAGAGTTGAACACTTAAGAGGTAAATCTGTAAGTGTAGCTGGACATTCAGTAGTGCTACTGCCTACGTTACCAACCTGAATTTGGATGACTTCAGGGGATGCAATGTGATCTTGATGTCCCCTTCTTTCCTACCACACCCATTTGCTCTTTTCCTTGGTTGTCTTCTGACAACAGTCAACTTATAAACTCAGTTCAGGCTTCTTTTGAGAGAGAGTAGTGTGATGCCAGCTTTTACCCAGCAGCCTTGTTTTTGGATGAGTTTTCTTTTCCCTGTAGTAGGAAATGAAAAGAACTTCTCCAAACATGGCTTCAGCCAAATACTCGTTTAACCAAAACATAGTGGGTCATTTTGTGACCTCTACTCCATGTGTATAATTCCTGTTGGATCCACTGCTTCTGTTAGAGAGCTGGGCTTGGCCTAAACCCACAGTATCTATACTGGGAATCAGTGCTCAGATCTCTCAGAAGAGCTCAAAGGGTGATGGAAACTTTGGCGTTAAGTAAGGCCTTTAAGCCAGGGGTGCCAGCCAGTGGGTCTTAAAAGAAACTAAGCTTCAAAAAAGTGTGGTATAAGAACTGCAGGTTGAAAGATAACTTGGTTAAGTGAAGTTGATTAAATGTGCTGTACTGTAGATAGTGGTTTCCTGACATCAGGATTTCTTTCCAAGACTCTAAAATCAAATGCTACTGATAATGTGTGGGGAAATAAATCACTACCAAAAACTCTGGTATCTTCCAGAGCAGTGTTTCTGAAAAATAAGCAAAGAGGTGCCGTACATAGATCTGTCATCAAACACCTTATTAACAGATAATCTCACTTCCAAGCTTCCTAATGAACATAGTAGGGTATACAGGTAGTGCAGCAGTTAGGAGATAAAGCCAGGCGTTATTATACCCACTTTTATTTTGCATAAACTGTATTTTTTTTTAATTTGCTAAGACACATTTGCTATACATTTTTGTTGCAAAAACAAACCCTACATAAGCTTCTGACATAATTCTCTATGCTTTTTCCCACCCTTCAATATTTTCCTGCCTACAGCTGTTAGGAGACTCCAGGAGCAAGGTACTAGTGCTTTCTTGACTTTTTATTTCTACTTTCCAACTTTCCCCACCCTGTTGCTAACACCCATGATACCGCACTTGAGTTAATTTCTATGCTTCAATCCTGCAGTCCTAGTGGAAGCAAAACTCTGCTGGCTTCACAAGTCCAAGAACTGCAGGACTGGACACTGGAAGGAATTCTGTAGCAAACACTTAAGAATATAGGCAATCTTTTTCTCATACATTGTCTTACCAATCCTGTTCTGTTAAGGTTAATTTAAAAGTTTGTTTTGCAGTATAGTATGCAATTTGTTTTGCTACCATAATTATTCTAATATCCCTTCTAATATTGAGGTCATCAAAGATGTACCTAAGGGAATTAGGTCCTCTAATGCCATGCTATGGACATGAGTGGGATTTGAGTACTCAACTCCCTTAGGAGCATCTGGAAAAATCCTAGCCCAAACTAACAGACAAATTGTCATCTCCTATATCCCAGTGCATTTCTAGAGTCACTTCATTATCAATATCAAAGTGACTGTGCATGCCAGCACAGATTCCTTCAGCTCTTTCTTCCTTATCTTTTTTTTTCCTCGAAGTAGAGATTCTATCATCGTAGAACCTGTAACAGTGGAACTGACCATTATTGATAATAAAACAACATATGATTTCATTACCAGTAGCTAATTCCACTGGGCATAAGTATCTTGCTTTCATGCTGGGGAAGGCAGGCCCGGCTCCCCTTAGTCGCTCTACTAGTCTCATTGAATTCAGTAAGATCTGTCTTGCTGTACTGCGAGAGGTAAGCAGACAGCGCTTGGTGACGTCTTTAAACATTTATGTCACTATAACAATAGCATTAGTCTTCCTTTTAGTGATTATGGATAGAATGTTTTTCTTTTGGTATTGATGTAACTATATATAACTTACTAAGTCTGAGTTTCCCCTTTTCCAGAAAAAGCCAGTGAGAAGAAGATATGAACCCTATGGGATGTACTCCGATGACGATGCTAACAGCGATGCATCAAGCGCTTGCTCAGAGCGCTCCTATGGTTCCAGGAACGGGGGCATTCCACACTACCTGCGGCAGACTGAAGATGTGGCCGAGGTCCTGAACCACTGTGCCAGCTCCAACTGGTCTGAAAGGAAGGAGGGGCTCATAGGTCTTCAGAACTTACTGAAAAGCCAGCGGACACTGAGGTGACCTTGACAGTTTTATAGTGTTGGTCATTCATGAGAGATGGCTATAGTCAGAATTCAGTGCCTGCCTTTTGTAGCTATATGTGCCTGCGTTATATAGATAGATAGTGTCTTTCACAGCTGTGAAAGCTTTGTCTCCACAATGTGGGACTTTAATTACTTTTGGAAAAATTTCTGCTGTGTCATCAGTATAATTTGTCTTAAATTCGTAGCAGTAATGTAGAAAGGACTCAGGTAAGCATGTGATCTTCTCTTAGCCTTCCTCTGTCCTGTGAAGACCTCCAACAGTAGGTGCTTGTTGCAACACAGTGAGATTTCCCACAATGATGGTAATGTAAATGCACTCAAAGGGTGGTACCATTTTTACATTAGTCTGAACCCTCAGAATTTTTTTCCCCGGCAACTTAGTTGGTGAAGCAAATGCTCACTGCACTTACTCTAAAATGGCTTAGGGTGTGTGTTTCAAAGATGAGAGCAGATGATGCTTTCGGCATGTTGGGTATACTTTGACTCTTTATGAAGGCTGTGTTAGGTATAATTATAGATACTATTTGTAACTCTTAAAATCTTGTATCAGAAACTTGAGTCTCATATAAATGGTGTAGTTTAGAATGTAGAGGGAAGTTTCTTTAAGGCAATAAAGTAGGTGTAGCAACTCTGAAACTTTGCTTATGGTAGGAGAGGCAGACCTTTTTCCCTTGTTGAAAGCCGGATAAACCCTTCAAACACCTTTGGCATGTCACACATTAAAACAGATCCTAGAATTACCCAGCAGTCATGTGGAAACTTCATATGGCCACAGGTCGTGTTAACAAAAAACAACTGGCTCTCAGGCCATAGGCTTTTCACCCGTAGTTTGTGGTGAAAGTATTTGGAAACAAGCTGTTTATCTTTTGGCTCCTTTGAAGATAACAATCAGAAATAGCTCCGACATTTTTATTTTCCTGTTATGAATATTATGTACTTAAATTATAACCAAGTTTATAAGTGGTTGTTGTATGGTTTATAGCCTACCTACTTGGATTTGCGCAATTGTTTCCATTTTAAAAGGCCTTTGCTGGCTGAAAATATTTGATGGTTCATGTTAACAGACTGAATGAAAATGTACTGAGAGCAGGCCTGGAAAGGTTATTCTCTTGCAATCATAAGAACGTTCTAGGACTTCACATGATGTGATGCAGTCCTTAAGTGGGAAGTGCTACAGTTTCTTAATATGGGTAGTTAGAGTCTCTAGATCAGAGATGCTTTTTGATGTGGTCTATTTATGAGTCTTTTAAAAGATACTTCCCACATGTATGCTGTCTTTTTTTTTCCTCTTTAACAAACTTTCTGGAAGGACTCTTGCACCTCATATACTTGTATGAAAAAGTTGAGTGAGACTTTGATTTTGCCACAAAGGTGTGTGAGGATTATAACCAAGGTTTTGAGTGCTGTTGGGGATAGTTCAAGGGAGGAAATGCTGAGAAGGTTGGGTGATGGGCTATTTATCCAGATCAGTAGCTCTTCGCAGAAATGCCAGTAGAATTCAACTACTGTTTTCAATCCTGCTGGCTGCAGTTTTTGAACTGTACTGCTGTCACTAGTCCCTCAAGCTAACACATTTACTTAGCTTTGATCCTGAATAGTTTATAAACCTGTCTCAGAAACTACACCCCTGCAGAGTTATTTTTTTAATTTGATACTGGGTTTAGTTATCTACATTGTATTTCCCTTTGGTTTGCTTTTGGTCTGCTTCCTCCTTGGTTCAGGGTTGATCTGGTACCTGTTCTGATGCTTAGATTTTATCATCCTGTTTGTTCCCACGGCATCTTGCAGAACGTCATCAAGGTCATTAGTCCAAGGGGCAAGTCTGTCTGTCTTCCAATTAAACCTGATATCGTCTGTTGTGGTATAACAAGTTTAATAAAAGGCAGTGATGTGGCTAGGTTTTCTTTAGTACTCTGAACTGAAAGATGGCTGATCCTAAATTAGCTGGGATTTGCACATCCAGAAAGATGTGCATGCAAAGTGGTATGGCGCTTACCTATCTCCTTTGTTTCATACAGCTTCATGTGGTCTAGTTCTCTAAGGGCTCCCCATAAGGTCTTCTGAATAAAACAAGGCCAACAAGCCCCTTAAGGAAATGTTCTTCCACTGCTGGTCTCAATTTAGTACTTGCATTGTTACCTTGGGTCCACGAGCTTTTAGAAAGAGACACACTTATACTTGCTATCTTCATGTAACCTTTGTCCAGAAAGAAAATACATTCATCTCATCCTGAATGAAGCTGACAGCTTGCCGTGGCATCGTTACAAAGACTTTTTCCTCTACATCAAACTCTTAAGACCATTGGTTTTGTGCCCTTTTAAAAATGTGATCAGCCTTTCATGCACAGGTTTATTTGAACAAATGTCCTGTGTTACTTATAAACAAGCTAACGTAAAATAATTGCAGACTACTAGCATATTCTGGCCTGTTCTTTGAAGCTTATTTTGAGGGGGAGATATGTTGGTGGATTGTAGAATTAACATCTTTCTGGAAGAAGGGTACCTGTAGACAAGTTCTGAACGGTTGTTCTCTGAGCAATCGATGTGCATTTCACTGCTTGCTCTAATTACACAGTAATTGTCAAAAAATATATAATTGCATCCATAGTGTGCAGGAAATATTAGCTCTTGCTCTGTTTTTGTTTGCACAGTAAACAAGCAAAACTTGTGCATTCTTTGGCAGTTTGCCTTGCAGGAAAACTAAGACTTGTATTTTCAATACATTGCAAATAAGAGCTTTGGCACCAAACAGTT
This sequence comes from Fregata magnificens, assembly GCA_013389945.1. Classification (NCBI taxonomy): domain Eukaryota; kingdom Metazoa; phylum Chordata; class Aves; order Suliformes; family Fregatidae; genus Fregata; species Fregata magnificens. The sequence continues at coordinate 251,653 of WAAD01039189.1, forward strand.
CTGCATTCGACTCAAACTCAATATCTTTTGAAAGGGACCCATACATCATTCTTTTTTTTCCCCGGCATAAAAAGAGCATTACTGAGCACTTAATAATCTGTTACTAATAGGATCTTAGATTGTGCCTTGATTTAATTGTCTTCTGACTTACTAGGTTGCCCACTCATTAATCTGTCTTCCATTTCTATGCATTTGTCTCCTCGGTGTGCCTGCTCTCAGACTTTGGAGTCAGTTCTGGTGTCTGTTAATACTGTGTGATTCTAGACTGATTTTACTGAAGCAACTGAGATTTTAGACCAAAATATTTATGATTAGTATGTACACAAACAGCATGAAAGTTCTAATTTTACTTGAAAATTTGAATTCCCTGACACAAAGGAGACTTGAGAAACCTATTCGTAGGCTGCAAAAGACCCATGTTTCAGTGAGTCAATGACCTTGATGCAGGCAGAAAGTAAATACCTCCCCAATGTCCACATTTCAAGTTGTCTTCTGCAATCCAGAATATAGAAGAAAATAGAAGCAGCAGGAAATGCAAGTGTCTGGCTTATGATTTTAAAAAATGCTTATTAGATTTCTTAATGTAAGGCTGGTGATCCCAGCAGTTAAACTGGAATGCCAGTTAAGGCTTTGCCTAGATACAGAGTTTTCAGAAGTGTGACTTAAGTAACATTTAAATAAAGAAGGTTAGACCTTTCAGCTGTTAATATTTATTAGCTTTTTTGTTGCAACTAGAGCTTTAGCATTAATATCATGTTTTATTTATGTATTTTAGCCGAGTCGAGTTAAAAAGGCTGTGTGAAATATTTACTCGCATGTTTGCTGACCCTCACAGCAAGGTAAGATCACAAAGACTTGGCTCGTTCTCTTGAATTACCATGTGTGGACATTTGACACTGTTCCAAGATGAATGTTTTGTATTTCTACCCCTGCCATCTGCTGGGGGAAAACGGCATTTATAAATCTCCTTGATTTTTATCTGTTTTACAATGAAGGGATGTGTCTCAGTCTCTCTTATGTTGCTAGGAACTGGTTACTCCGTGCTTCCCAGGGAGTAACCTAATGCCTTTCAGATGTGAGCTCCTGGAGCAAGAGGTTCAGTTTTAGCTGTACTTCTCTAGGGAGTGTCTTGGTGATACACAGTAGAGTGAGGTGCGTGAAGGGTAACGAGCCATAGAGCAGCATCTCATGGTCACCGGGGTTTGTGTATTGTGTACGCCTGGGAGCAGTGTGGAGTCTCACCAAGATATTATTCTGGATCTCATAAATAAATAAAGGCTTTAATATAGCCACTTTGCCTTCTTTATAACACTGATTTTTGAAGTTAAAGGCTGTGGCATGAATTTACAGACATCTCTTAAAAAGAAGCAGGCTAGGGAATGGGGAAGTTGGGCCCACAGGCATGTTCAGACCCAGTGGTCTTCTGTTGACAGGTAAGCGGGAGCAGGGAGAGGGGGGGAAAAGGGAGTTTCATGCCCTTTCCTGAGGAGGTTTGCTGGTTGAGGGCAACCAGTAATGGCTGGATAAAAATACCTGCTCTTGGGTTAAATACAGTTTGAGAAAGAATAAGTTGTATAAATACTTGTACTTCAGACCACTTGGTAAACCAGTTTTAATAAATGGTTGTTGGGTGGAAGTTGCCTGGGCAGGCATAGTTGCCTGTCACAGGTCTTGCTCGAAGTCTGCATTTTTGGCCGTAATTATGGTCTGGACCAGCTGTCCCACGGGCCTCACTGAGTGTGGCAGTTCCTACCTGTAAGGTATTAATGCTTTGGCTCTCAAAGGTTCAGTATTCAGTGTTGTGGAAAGGGTAAAAGTGTTATCTATTTGTTTGCAGAATATTTCTGATTTCTGAGTAAGGTGAGGGTTTATTGCACACTGGACTCAAGTATGTTCTCTGTGGCAGCGGTGATCTGTCATCTGCACTGCTTTTATAGAATTTTTGCTACAAACTCATTAGTTGTGGTGTTAAACATATGTAAACTTTGTTACGTATAAACATATATTACTTTCGTGAATGAGGAGACTGGATCTGATCCGAGGTATATAGTGTTTTAAGTAACTCCGCTGAGAAGAGATTGTGTTTTAAGAAAATGTAAACTTCCAATGAATGCATCTTTTATCTGTTGAGAAACTGCATCTGAACAACCAGCCTTGACCACTATGTGTGCTAACGAGTGGTTTGTTTTGTTGCATGGCCTGCTTTGCTGTGGAATTCACAACAGAGAGTAAGTGTATTCTACCCCCTTCCTTCATTTGTTTCATGTGGTATTTTAATACAACACGTCTCAGACATGTCTTGTCTGATTTTTTTCAGAGCAATGTAGTCACTAAAATAATTCATTTATGAAACTGTCTATAACAAAATCATCGTGAAACTCAGATTGTAAACCCCTCCCCTTTGATTATTTTTCTTTAAAGTGTGGTATTCCTTTTTGTGACACTTGTTGTGTTTATAGGTCTTCAGCATGTTTCTGGAAACCCTGGTTGATTTCATCATAATTCATAAAGATGACTTGCAGGATTGGCTTTTTGTTCTCCTGACGCAGTTGCTAAAGAAAATGGGAGCAGATTTGCTGGGGTCTGTGCAGGCGAAAGTTCAAAAAGCTCTGGATGTCACCAGGTAGAGTACTCGGATGGCAAATGTTATGGAGGTTTTTGCAGGATTACAGGAAGGCGTGTGATGAACATTTTAGAAATGCAGCAGTGCTGTGTATTTTGAGAGCTTAATCCCAACAAATACCAGAATAAAGGAGAATAAAGTTATATGACAATATTTCAAGCATTGAATTAAAAAGGCCTGTCTCTTTTCTAAAGAGACTAACTTTAAAGCATAACATTTAAAATGTGTAACTGATTAATTTTGTTAATTTGCTTTTTTGGTGTGCATGTGCTTTGATATCAAGTTTCTTTTCGATTGATTGTGGTGGTTTGACCCCGGCTGGGCACCGGGTGCCACCGAGCCGCTGTGTCACTCCCCTCCTCAGCAGGGCAGGGGGAGAAAATGAGGTGGAAAGAAACCTCCTGGGTCAGGACAAAAGCAGTTTAATAAAACAAAGACCACGTGCGGAAACAAAAGGGAAAGGACAACACAGACCCCACTCCCCACCTCTCACCACAGCGACGCCCAGCCCCCGCCCGGGCAGCAGGGCCCAGCACGTGCCGCGGCTGCTCCCCAGGACAAAGGCAAACGTCCCAAACCAGGAATGCCCCCCACCTCCCCCTTCCTCCCAGCTTTTATCCCTGAGCAGACGTCACACGGTACGGAACAGCCCCGCTCAGCCCGGGCCGGCTGTCCTGGCCGCCCCCTCCCCAGATCCCGCCCACCCCCAGCCCACAGCGCGGGGGGGGGAATGTTGGAGAGGCAGCCCCGGGGCTGGGCGGGCATCGCCCGGCCACAGCCAGGCACTGGTGCCGCCTCCAGCCACCGGCACAGAGCACAGCAGGCTGGCCTGGGGAAAAGCAGCTCCCCCTCAGCCAGACCCAGTACCTTGATGGAAAAAAATATTTGCAGTATATATGAATGGTGCTTTACCACAAAGTTCAGAGCATCTTTCGTGTTGTTCAAACAGCAAATAATGGTAATGTCAGGGTAAGACCTTGAATGGTACTGTGATGTGCACACCAATCTGTAGTCCATGTCCTTTTCTAAGGATGTCCAGCACAGGACACTGTTAAAATAAAGTTCGGCTCATCCTGGAAATAGGATAATTAAGAAAGAAGTAGTAGTAATCCAGGAGAAAATAGGATAGAGGAGAGAAATCAAAACCAGGTATGAACTCTGAGGACAAGATAAACCAGGCTGCTACTAGAGATAAGGGAGCAAAGCACAGCCTGAAATGAAGGAGGAGTGAATAGGTGTGCCAAAAGCTGGATAAGTGTAGAGAGAGCAGATAGAGTAACAGTGTATAAAGGTATTATTGATTTAGGAGTTTTCTCCAGTATTAAATCAATAATCTGCTAATCCTTAGACTTGGAGTTTCTCTGGTTGATGGTAAAGTTAAGAAGAAAAGTGTGATAGGTGTTGAAATCTGTGTAAACTTTTATGCATCAAATTAATTTAGTCCTGAAAATTTATGTTGCATTACATTTTTGCCTTTGTTTTCTTTGGGCAGGGATTCTTTTCCGTTTGATCAACAGTTTAACATTTTGATGAGATTTATTGTAGATCAGACCCAAACACCAAACCTGAAGGTCAGTATCAAAAGCCTTTTCACTAAAGCATCAGCATGGTTGTCTTAGCTTGCCATGTCAGGCATACCATAAAGCATAGAACTCATGATAAGATAACTAATTGTAAGTGCCTGCATGATATAGAAAAGATACCAGCAACTTTGATTAACTCTCTCTTTCTCCATTTTAATAAATCTAAATATCTTTAAAATATGACCCTATGACTCATCACAAATCAATAGAAGTTGGGCTTTAAGCACACTGGAACGTATTAGAGTAAAGTTTAGACATGGAAAATTCCTCTTCACCCTGCTGTTGGTGGGAAGAAAACCTGGCTGTGCAGGACAGAAGGGACCAGACCCTGTCTGAATGCCTGGGAAGCTGGGACCCTAGGCACACCTTAACAAGTACTTGTTGCACAGATCAGACGTAGCACAGGTAGGGTTTGGAGAAAAAAATCATCAGAACTTTGTGTTACTGAATCCTCCCAAAGGGATACTGTTGTGCAGACTGTTTTTCAGGAGGTGGCTGTTTCAAGGCTGTAGGAACACTGTAAACTCTGGAAGTCATACACATTTATCTTTCAGAGACAGGAATATACAAAATGCTAAATGACTCAAGTGTTCTTTCTTCGATCTCCCAAATTTTGGATCTGTTGAGACTCCAGCATCAGGCATTTGGTTTGAGACCCAAAGCTATGGTTTGGCATCTGGAACAATAACCGCTGGTGGAAACAGTGTGGTGGAGTACTGATTTGCTTATGCAAATGCACAAGCAGACATGTATTTTAAGCCAGTTCTGATATGCCATTCCAGACTCTTACTACACAAAATTTATCCTGTGTAGAAAGTTGCTCTTGATTTTTGAAACATGACATAGAGACGTGTCACAGGGATATTTTTCCCCCATGTGGCATAGGTCTTGTCAATATGTAGTGGTATCTGTTTATTATGGGATAAATCCATCTTTGCCAGCTCATGAGATTAACAAATCCCTTTTCGTTTCTTAGGTGAAAGTTGCTATCCTGAAGTATATTGAGTCCTTGGCAAGACAGATGGATCCAACAGACTTTGTGAACTCTAGTGAGACAAGACTTGCTGTATCTAGAATTATAACTTGGACAACAGAACCAAAGAGCTCAGATGTGAGAAAGGTAAGCCAGAATGATGAGGTATTTGCGGTAATTATTGTTCTTTAAAAAAAAAAAAAAAGTCATAAAGGTAATGAAAAATTCAATGGTTAAATACTAATTTTAAAAAATGGATTTTACATACCTTACTGTCCAAACCAAATTGCCAGTTCAGTAAAGACACATTTCTGAAGCATGTCTTCATATATTTTTTTTTTCCTAGTGGGTACTTAACTGTGTGACTTTAACTACTATTAATGTGCAAAAAGAGATCATAGTTTGAAAATGTGTTTTTTCTTGAGCACTCTGGAAATATCTCTAGGTTTTTGTTTTATTTAGGTGAAGGCTCTGTGCTTTGTAGACTCAGATGAAATCTAGCACAACTTCTGTGTTATAATATTGTTAAAAGAAAGTAAACAAATCAGTAAGCTGCCAGGGGCTCTCAACTCTTTTCTTTTAAGAGTTGTGTGTTTATCTCAACCTGGAAAAAAACTGACACATTTAGGTCAGGCCTGGGCAATACAGTTACTTTGTTCTTTATCTTGCTGTCGACGCAAGTGTCAGGCAAGCTAAAATGGGCAGGTAGTGATACTCATCTCTCCCAGGAGAAAAGTGAGACATAGTTTTATGTACCTGGCATCTGTAACACAATTTAAAATTACCTTCTCTTCCCAGCCCAGATGTAGAAATAGATTCCAGTAGGAGTTAAAGGTTTTGAGATGTACTTGGATTTAAAGAAAAAAACAACAACTTTAAGCATTTCAGAATGTAAAAATTGTTGAGATTTTTACACTTTACATGCACTTAACATGTTGGATTAATACTAGAATAACATATTATTTTATAACTTGGAAATAATAAAATTATTTTTGTTATTAGTGATTATTTTATTCTGATGAAAAGATCACTGGGTATCAAAGGTGCATTATCTGATAGCTGACACAAGGCTTCAAAGAAGCTTTTTTGGTGCATGCTGTTTGCTTTCTAGCATACAGCTGATGGGATCTAGAGAAAAATGTCTCATCCTCTTTTCTGAAGACTTTCTGCAGGGATTATTCACACCAGTGTGATTGAAATTTTCTCCTGCAAGATAGTCTGCCTCAGAAAAAAAGGGTGACTTTAAATCCTGGACTTAGATCTGGAATATGCATTTCCATTTTGATGCTTCCATGCACAAAGTCAGAAAGAAACAGGCAAAGAAGCTGCTTCTCTGTTACAGTTCAAGTAAACTTCAAGCAGTTTACTCTGCTGGTGGTCTGCGAGAGGGAGTTGTAATTAATTTAAGTAAGAATATACATGGAAAAACAAAATCTCTGCTTATTGCTCAGCAGAAGAAATATTCGACCATTAGGGGTCATCATTGCTGCATGCAAAATTGAGTGAAGAGTATCTGCAGCAGCTGAAAAAATTGGCTGTTCGCTGTGAAGCTGTGGGATGTGGGGAGCGGGTGTTCACAGTGTGGCGTCTGTCCTTCTATCTGTTTCAAAGACTTGCAGAGCTCTGGCAAAACTTCCAGCAAACTCTACCTGAGCAGTGCCTGGGCAAGTGCTTTGGGGGCTAATAAGTGATTACTGAATCTAAGTTCTTTTCTATTAAACCTGCATGTGACTTGGATTTGCCTCTGGTGCCTGTAGCTAGCTTAAGCTACTAAAAATGAATGCCCAGGTGATCTTTTTTTCATCATACTGTTGCTGTACTATGATTTTATTAAGAATATAGTACAAACCACGGGCTTTAGAAGAAGCACTGCAGCAAAGGATTTATAAGCAATCATTGGCCATTATCTTTGTCAGGACTGTAGTTAACAGACTAATAAATTCATTATGCAGTAACGAACCGGATTATCAAGAGCCCACCCAGACAGGTGAAATGTTCTGAAGCACACAATTAAAAAATCGTCCTCCTTTTTCGGAGACTATAACCTGGAAAAAAAGTACCTTTTTTATATCAAGATGATTCATTTAAGGATCAGAAGATTCTGCCCTGGTGGAGGGCATTTAAGGATCAGAAGATTCTGCCCTAATGGTGGCCTTCAAGATCTGAGGTTTTCTAAGTGCGAAGCAGACCATCCATTGTAAACATTGTCACAACCTAAGAATGGAGACATCAGTTGAGTAAACTTTATTTTTGGTACTGAGGAGTCTTGGCTGGTGTAGTCCAGGCCACATATACTACTGCAGCTGACTTGGTGGAACAGCGATGCCGGTGCTCAGCTGCTCACGGAAGCAGGGACTCTTTCCCCCAAGACTTGTAGTCCCACAGCCAGTGTGGTTCTCACCCAGATTTGAGTTACTGAATACTACGTTAATGCAGGTACCATCTGTATGTGTGATGGCCATGCTGTTCTGTCTGGATTTTACCTTTGAGCAGGTGCAGGTAAAACAAGCTTGCTCATGCTGGTGTTGAAGTATATAAATAATCTCTGTCAGTGGGTAAAGCATGTGGCCACTGTGTTCACATGGCAGTTAGTCATGCAGGTCTGATCCTATGGTAGCAATCAAGGGATATGTTAAAGAAATGGATTATATTTTCAGTCAATAGTGGGATTAGCCTTTTTTTAGTGATCGTTTGTCCATTACTGCTCTTCACTGTGTGCGGTCATGGAGGTCCCAGGCCCGTAGTGTTAAGGCACTGGAGAAAAATAGGACAAAAAGTGGCATTTAGTCCAAAAACCTTTTTCAAACTGAATGATACATCTTTATTAATAAACTTTGCATATTCTTAAGTGTGCTCAATTTGTCGTCATAATGAGCATGCTTCACTTGTCCAACACCTCACTTGAACTACAGATCATGTTTTATAGCTAGTGAAATCAGAAAGAAACTTAGTCAAAGGAAATGCTGTTGTGCATAAAACAGTTTATGTTCTCGTATGGAATGATATCTATAGCTAAACATAAGCTCTGTTATCACAAGAAAAACATGATGTACTTTGAGGAACATACAGTTGATGTTACAGAGTGTCACTGACATAATGTTGTGATTCTCTCTCAGGGCAAAAACGGTTTAAGCTGCTGATAGTAGCCATGAACTATGTATGGTCAAAATTATTGTCAAGCTTTATGTTTAAAATAAGGTGATCTGCAGTGTGTTACAGGTAAATATTTGTCTTGTTTTAAAGATTGTTAATACTTACGGGTGTTTACGCTGCATTCAAGTTAGGATTTACTTCCTGCAAGCAGTGCTAGAAGAAAGGTGAAAGGTGTTTGTCCTCCATGCCGAACAAAAGCTATTGGGTAGGAACAGGTCACGCAACACTGCGTGGGGACCTGGATGGGATGTGGTTCCAGTGCAAGGAGAGCACCTGTTCATAATTTCTGCACATACAGCNGCTTTTTACCCAAGCAGAATGTATCGATGGGCAGGGCACAGATCAGGATTTCAGATAACTGAGCTCTAATTTTGATTGTACTAGTGTCTAACCTTGTGCAATGCACTTGACTTTCCTCTGCCTTGGGTTATTCCTCTCTGTAACAGGGCATTAATTCTGATTTGTCTCTGGAAAGTGTTTAAGATTTGATGAAATCATTTTACAAAAGCCAGTTAATTACCACACAGAAAAGTAACACAAAATGGCAATGCAAATACCGTGATGACTGATCTGAGGACATTAAGTCAGTAACTTCACCATGTTATCACTAATATTGCCAGCAAAGTTATTGTACAACCCTTACGTAGGTAAAGTGCTTATTGAATTTGGATGACAGGCTTGGGCTCTGTTTGGGAAAATACTTTGATCTTGGAAGAGAGCCATCAGTTTGAGAATGGAAATTAGAATGAGGCTTCTGATTTGACTCTGGCCAAAACCTAAAGCAGTCTCATGTCCAAGGCTCAGGTGAATGGAAACTTTTATTAAACATGAGTGCTCAGCGTTTGAGGGGGTGGAGTTGTCTGTGAGGGCACACAGGATTTTAGCGTTTAGGAGGAGCTTGTACAGGCTGAAGGGGAACAAGGCCTTCCAAGGTGAAGGGCCAGTGACGTTGCCCACAGTCTTGTTAATCAGCGAAGCTCTGGTCTTAACGATATAAAACAAGATCTGTATTGTCTGATTGTTATTTGGACTACTAATTTCAGGGAAGAAGAAATTTTTCCTTTGTGCCAGATATCCTGCCTGGCTTCTCTGTCGATGAAACATTCCTACGGTAGTTTTATTTTACAAGCCTGAATGCATTTTTACATGTGATGGGCAGCCTCGTGTCACATGTACATCATGTTCTGCCTTCCACTTACGTAACTAGGAAAACTTTTTCAACTGTCCCGCTCGTTACCGAGTTTGGCCAAGCTGCCCTTGCATATAGACGGTAGATGGGGCTTAGTAAGAAACTAGAACTATTGCAATGAATCAAAAAGCCCTGGAGAGTGCTTGTGTTACTGTGATTTGCATTAAGATGAAGTCCCTTTCAGACTACCTTGGATTGGCACCACTGGTTTGCAGGTGAAGTCTAGAGGTGTCTAAAGAAAACAAGTTTGGAACCAGATTTTTTTCCTAAAACTAATTAATTGAGAAACTGTTTCTGAATTCTACTAGAAGATGAGGAAGATTTCAGAGAGAAAGCTGCAGGTCAACAGATTCTTCATAGTAGTCCTAGATGTTATTTCTCAAGAAATATTGATGAAGTCACTTTGATAAGGATATTTATCAATAAAGACCAGAGCAAATTTGGATAAAATATTGCGGTGATGTCTGTATGAGGACCAGTGACAGACAGGAAAGCAAACACTGCTAAGGAAATGAAATTGGGCTTCTTTGCAATATGGTGCCATGAGACCTCTAAAATCTCTCCTGGAGCTTTAATTTTCCATCTAGCATCAGGCTGATTTGAGCAACTCTGGGACAGAAGCTTCACTGTAAAAGCACTCCCAAATACTCTTAGTAAGCTGAAATGGCATCATTCATCTTTACTGGTGTTGGGCGATAAACACCGTTGGCATGGCCTGTTACAGTAGCAGTGGCAAAGACGGTGTTTGCAGAAATGCTTTTGAATGGCAAATTGTTTTAATATTCCCCAGACGCAGGCCCTTGCCTTTCTGGGTCGGAGATTTCTTTAGCACTCTTGCAATATTCCTACAACAGACTTGTGCGTCTCATGGACCCTAAGAAGAGCCAAGTTACCAGAGAACCAGGCCTTAGGATTTCATTTCAGGCTTATGGAGTCTTAAATAGGACTGTGTCCATGCTGCTGAGGTCAGCCTTTTAGCCAAAGGATATTCCTAAAGAAGTCAAACTCAGCCTAAATGCCCAGAGGAACTACTTTCTGGCATTTAAACATAGTCAGTGTTAGGAAAAATAGTGTAATACATCAAAAACGGCACTTGGTGGACTTCAGTGTTTACTTGATTTAATGCTGTTAGAACAAAAAGGGTCTCTGTGTCCTAGCTGTGTTTCCAAAATAGTAGCCATCATTTTCTGTTTGTTTTGAATTTGATGCTAGAGAGCCCAAATGTTTTTAGTGTACGCAGTGTAAGGAAAATGGCTTTTCCCAACGTTAGTGGCCAGAAAATCACCATGTGCTTGTTGGAAACATGGTGCTGGGGTAGATTTCCTTAAAATTAATCTCTTCACTTTATACAGCCTTCTAGCATCCTTTGAGTTGACAGCAGTTAGTAATATAAGCATATTTTCTCAGTTTGCTTGAAACAGTAAGAGCTAGTGCGTGATAATACGAGATAAGAAGAAATTGCTGCCCGGAATGTGTATACTCATGCTTATGTTATCTGTGCATAATATGTTTGTGTGTACGTGCCATTTATATAAACACACACCTCTAGGTATAGGTGATGTATCTATTTTGAAAATTGAGATTAGAGGTGGTATTTACATGATGCATTGTAGAGCCATCCAATAAATAGATTATAGGTTGTTTTCTCTGCACTGTGATGGATAAGTCTGCCATACTTATTCTAGCATTTCAAAACTCCGTGCAGATTAAAGTGCATGTTTTCATTACAAACCATCTTACTTCAGTAGCTTTTCTTCTTTCTTAGCTTATATGTGGGAACTTCACCCTCAGAATTCAGACTTATATCATGCCAGGTTTGTAATAAAAGTTTCTGAGTTGTTAATGAAATGTAACCTCTGTTTCTAGTCCTGAAACCTGTTTTTGCAACAAATGCCATTTTGGAAGGAGCAAGGTTACTCAGAGTAGCCTTCATCAACTTGACTTCTGGGGTAACATCTGGCTCCCCAGAAATAATGAACATTTTTGCCATGGTCTTTGCTGTGCCCAGGTCATGAAACAACAGCATGCATAAGGAGTCGTAATCCATTATAGAACAGTAATCTGAATATGTGATGATTCAGTGCTGCATAGTTTTTGCTGGCACTTGTTTGAGATGCCTTTGACACATGTAATGCGACCATCCATGACTTGTAAAAGCCTTTGATATATTAAGTGTGTGCTGTATAAAATACAATAGCAATGTGGATTTAATCTGTATGTGAATTCTGTATTTAAATCTGTTAAACAAATTCTTCCTTTTCAGGATGTGGATGTAAACAGCATATTCTAATAGAAGTCTTTTGCAAAAATGGTGTGTTTAAAAACTTGTGCTCAAGCTAACATGCTTGGATTATGTATGAACTGGCAAAAATATTGTGCTTCATATTACCATGTCAGTAATGTGGATGTCCATACACATCTGATTCTAGACCTGAAAAAGGAACAAGCAGGAGGTTTGGTTTGGTAGATAGTTTGTTATCTTAGTGCCAGCTAACACTTAATTGTCTGCTGGAAAGTACACTTAAATAACATTTGTTTAGAGCCTGCAAACACTCTCAATAGATGTGAATTAACTCACTTAACATCAGCAACACTCATTGGAGAATCGAAGCGTTGCCCTATGCCAATGTGTGCTAATACAAGCTGTCTAATGTGTCACTGCTGCCTCTTGATCTCAGTGGATCTATATTTGATCTGCAGTTTAGTATAATTCAAAGTGACATGAGAGAGCAAGCTTCTCTGTTCCAGTGTGCCTTAAGTTATTAAAACCACATTTGCCTTAGACTGGATGGTGAAATGAATGATGGATAAAGTATGATTATATTTGTCAAAAGTGAGTAGATGTTAGTGTAGATCTTGCCCAGACCAATCACATGATAAAAGGCATTTGTAGACAGTGTTGGTCTATCAGACTGATGCCGGGCTGGAGTCAGGAGTTTGCAAGTTCTTAACTGCTTCTTCCTCTGAACTTAGAGACGTCCACAAGGATAGGTGCGGGCAGATGTAAACATCTATTCCCCTATTCCTGGCTGGCCAGATGCAAGTGTCATCTCAGTGCAGCACTACTTAGGCTCTGCACCTCAGCAGAGGTTTTCAGGTGGTTATGGAGGCCATCAGGAGGTTGCCAAAGCAAAGCCTTGTAGGAGAACTGAGGGATGTGTGTAAGCCTTAGAGTTGTGGCTGAATTTAATTTTGGGCCAGTGCTGCCCTCTGCTGAAAGGAATGCTCTTCTGGTTAGATCAAATACTAATGTGTTTTGGGTTTTTTTTACTTGAAATTAAGTAAGCAACTGATTAAAACTCTTCTGCAAAAAGATATCATGTGTCCTGTTTAGATGATTTAGTTGAAATCTATGCTTTCTCTGAATAATATCAACTTTCCTGTTTGTCAAACCCAGACCATGCATAGTTGGGTGGGTGAGGATTTGCCAGCTAGGACAACTACAGCTTCCTCAGGGCCCGGTGAAGGAAACTTGGAAGAGAAATGTAAACAGGTAGACTAAAAGCCGTGTGCACTAATCACACTAATCGTGTTCGCAGTCTCAACTCAGCTGTCTAGCTGTGTAAAGAGACCTTGACTGGGAGCCTGAAAAAAGTGTGTGTGTCTGAAGTAATTTTTGGCTTTGGTATGCTTTTCTGTTAACTCTGTTGTTGTAGTCCCTCATAAGCAATCAGGGTATGAGGTCCTCTCCTTTAATGGGGGTGCCCGTGTTGTGAGCCCATCGCCAATAGAAGTTTGAGTAACTTGAAAACTGCTTTTATATATAGTTCAGGCAACTAGCTGCTTATTCTGCTTGGTCTATTGGACCAGTGACAGCAGCAATCAGAAGGCACTTGTATTAAGCTTAGGTCACTGACCACATTTCCTCTCTAAAATCAATGGATTTTTCCAGTTAGCCATGATCTTTTTGCTTAATGAGCCCAAACCATTTCAAAGACACTTTATTATAATTCAGCCAAGTTGCAGAGGTTACAGACTGTGATAAATTTGGCCAACAACCACTGTCCAGGTGAAAACAAAAACCAAAAGTTGCTAAAGCATTTGTGTCCCTTTAGCAGCTGACACTGTTGGACAGTATGAATTGCATTGACCTAAGTGTGACACTTTGGGAGCTGCTACCGACTTGTGGAACCTGATCCCTCGCTGCATTGTTATAAGGAAAATAATGAAGTTATATAAGCGATCCTCTGCAAATGATTCAAGAACCTGATGTGGAGCCAGACCCCCTCACTAGCATAGTCAGGCTCTGAAGTCACTGGAGTTTCTCCAGCTCAAGCCAGCGGAGAACTGTTTCATTAAGATTAGATAATCTGTAGGGTCTACGTTATATGTCACTGAAAGGAGATGGATTAGTGTTCCACACTAATGGTAGAGGAACACAAAGGCAAGGGAACATTCAGATATTACTCCTTCTTCAAACTACGTATCATCAAGCATGAGTGTTGCATGGAGGATATTTGTACATTGTATACAGAAATAAGGTTTTTTAATTGCTTGTTTTAAGTTTATCTACTCCTTGAGTAATCTAATGAAACAAGGGCCAAGATTTTCAGAAATGACCAGTGATTCTGAGATTATGAAAATGTCCTCTGGTTTGTCACAAGCTGAAAATCCACAGATTTAAAACTCATAGCAACGTTGTCTGTAAAAGATGTCCTTTGACTAGATAAAAGTATGCTAGATAAAAAAACGTAGAGGATTATCACGTGTGTCCAGATCTAACCATTAGACAGGTGTAGAAATGCTGCTCTTGATGCTCTTCATTACTGAAATAAAATTAACTGTATTAGAACTGGGAAGTATTGCAAGAGTGAAGCTTGGAGCATGTTATAAATGTGATTTCAAGCTAGCATGAACCTTCCAGCTTTTGAGGCCAGTGGTGACAGTGTTCTTGATTTTATGGCAGCAGAGACCAAAACCTTTGTGTGTTAAATCTTAAGTAGGAAATCACGGCTGAACTTTCAAATAATGGCTTTTGCCTGATTATAAACCTGGATGGCTGAGGACTATTTAAAAAGAACACAACCAAGGTTAACCCATGTAGCTCTGATGTTGCTTTTTAGAGCTTTACTGGAGCACCACTCCCAGGCTGTAGTAGTACTTGGCTTTATTTCAAAAAGCATAGACTATAGGTCTGCTTTCTTTCAGGCCACATAAGATTGTAAGCATTATCAGCCACTGTTCATTCAAAGCCCAATGACCTATTTGTAGGCAACAGCAAAGCTACTGAAGAGCACTGGGTACACAGAATACTGGCAGACACTCCTAAAGAAAAGCTGTATTTTGTGCAAAGAGGGAGGGTGGACACAGTCCTGTTTTCATTAAAGCCAAAACAAAAAAGTGGAACAAAATTGAAGTGACTTCTGGGAGCTGAACCTTCCCTCAGATACTCCTGTAGCACAATGTCTGTGCTATCAGTGTTTGTGTGTTAGAGTTAAACTGTACCAATTAGATAACTCTGCTTCAAAGTGAAGCCACAGGATCACAAAGTCCCTGGTGGAGCTTTGGTGAAGATTTTGCTCAGATCTGAGAAGCATTTTTGACCTCTCTGGCACACGAGAAAGCTACCTCCAGAATGTCACATCGTAGAGTGTCTCTGCTCTTGCGCCTGTTTTGCTCTGTTTATGTAGGAGGTCTCCAAGGATGACCTTATTTCTAACCCATTGATGGGAGATATGTGGGACAAAGGTATCTTAAATCCTTTCCTGCCTCACTGTACCTTAGGCAGCTCCTGACTTACCAGTTGATATCTCCAGATATTCTCGTCTGAGCTATCTCTCAACCTGGGAAACCTTCTTGATCAATTTTCCGGGTTTATCTCAATGAATATGAGATCCGCTTGTTCTGACATAGAGTATCTGCATGTCCACTTCCTAACCATCCGGGATATGCATGCCATTCACAAATGGGAATGAACTTTGGCATGACTTGTCACTTTGCATTCAGCTCAACATGCTGATTGTTGTTCTGAGATCTCTTGTTTGCAGTAATATTTTTATTACAGAAAATACTATGCTGGTGAAAACTTAAAAGTTCTTGGATCAAAATGGATAGAAATACACGTCCTTGTTGGATACCAGGCAAGCTTCATGGCAGAGTTGCCCAAAACTTCAGGTCAGAGGAGGGTAGGGTATAGCGTTAAGAAAGCCACGGGGAAAATTATCTCCCCACTTCTTTCATCCTTAGATCTTTAGTGTGAAGTGAATAATGACATGCTGTGTTTCTGTTCAAGTCAGTGAGTTTTGACAGGAGGCAGCATGATCCATCTGGAATGAAGAGTCTGAAGACCTGTTGTTCGCTGCAGTCCTTGGAAGCCTGTTGAGTGTTGTGTGCCTCGGTTTCTTTGTTGGCCATATGAAAAGGATGTTACTTACCAAACTTTCATGGGTGGAAAATGTTTTTATATACAAAGCTGTGTTACTGGAAATTTGGGCTGATAGCAGGAGGAACAGCGTAGCTTGAATTGCAGTTTGCGCACTGAAACAATGAGGTACTTTGATTTCCCTCCACTGTGAAAGGGGTTTTGTGTACCCAACTTCTTCATCTGCTGAAGGATTCCACTTCACAGGGAACTGCAGATAGACTTAATTATTGCAACTTTACAAACACATTGCTTACTAAAAACTCCTTCTTTGAATTGATGAGAACAATGAATGTATGGTTATCGCCACAGCAGTGAATTATATTTTTACCCACTTTAAAGTTTTTTCATTTTTAGGAAGTTTTAGAAAGTTCCCGAAAGGGTCAGACACAAGTGTCTGCTCTTCCTAAGCCTATATGTATGCTGTTCTGAAATAAGAGCACGTGTAGCTTTGCTTCTTTCTTTGTGAGCCTAAGCCACTGCTTTGTACCAGATATGTATTCTGGAGGTTGATATATCAATGGCTATACCCCTGTTGGAGAAGGTGGTGCTGCAGACCACCAGAGGTCCTTCATCATTGCTTCATTTTTATTGTTCTTTTAATGAATTTTTATATTTTTGTATATTTTTTAAGGCAAAGGCAGGGAAAACAAAACCAGAATTGGTGCAATCCACATGGGTTGTATGCTGCTGGGGAATTATAGTTAGGAACATGTGATGTTAATTACTCTTGCAGATCTGCACTCTGTGATTTATTCTGCTTCCATTCCCATTTGATTCCATTGTCTTAGTTCAGGATACACAGAGCTGTATGTTTGCTAATGGAGTTAGTGGAGATCCTGTTCTGGCAGCTATTCTTCCAGGCAGATAGGACAAACCCTGTCCAGTGAAATTAATGGTAAAATTCTCAATTGTTTCAGTGGTACCCTGTTTCACTTATTAAATTTAGGCATTCTGGTGGGGTTGAGCCTGTCCATGGATGAGAGGAAGGTGGTTCTCAGCATCCCAGTAGATCTTCCACTTGAGATGGAGTCTTTGGTTGCTGAAACAGCCTCGATGGTGAGGCTCGCAAGGAGAGGTGGGAAAACAGAAGCAGGGATTGTCTGTCCGATGAAACAAACTTGTCAGATCCTTAGGAAGAGAAGAGGTTGGGTGTGAAGAAAGCTAGTCCCATTCACACTTGAAAACAGAAAGCATGGGAATGACAAATTGCAGTCCTAGATTTTTCATACTTATCTGAGCTTCTGGTTTTATTTTGTTTCCTGTTAATTTTTGCAGTAACTTGTTCAGTTGAAATATGTGCTGGACAGGATGATGGTAAGATTTTTCTCACTAGCTGTGAATAGCTGTACACTTCATATCTGAGAAGTTAATGATATAAGTGCAAAAGTATATTGTAAGCTCTAAGAACTAAAAAGTTAACTATAGCAGTTAGCAATTCCTTATGACACATCGCAAGGAATATGTAAAAAGTTTGTCTAGTATGGGAATCTTCTTTTTGAATGAAACTCACATCATTTACTGTAAGGATCGTTACCAGCAGAACGCATACTCTTTTCAAAGAATAAAACCTCATGGTCTTTTCTTTCCTTCTTTTCAGGCAGCACAAATAGTCCTGATTTCTCTCTTTGAATTGAACACTCCCGAGTTTACCATGTTACTTGGTGCCTTGCCAAAAACATTCCAGGATGGTGCTACCAAGCTTCTGCACAACCACCTCAAGAACTCCAGTAACACCAGTGTGGTGAGAGGCCCTTGTCCTTGCAAGCAGCAGAGCCCCAAAGACAGCAGCTCATTGATAAGCTGTTGCAGATGTTCAGTAGCATGAATTAACTGTAGTTGTTGTCTTGAAGCAATATAGGAACAGAGGCTTCTGTTTGTTGCTTTTATAGGGACCGTTAAAACAAAAAACTCAGTTATTTTTAAATTTAATACAGTCATAACCGGTACAGTTTAAAAAAAAAAAAAAAAACTATTGAGAAGTGCATGAAAGTTGGCAGGGTTTGTGCTTTCAAGTTGGTGCTTTTGAAAATCCTGCCAGTAATGACCTTTTGGCTAAAACAGAGATCCTGACGCAGATTTTCTGGGCTTACCCCTACTATTGAAAGCAGTTTAATAACAGATATGTTGTCTACTAAGAAGCTTGCAGGATCTTTGTGACCTACAAGGTCTTCTCAGTCCACACCTACTACCTGATGTTTTGGTTTCACATGAAGCTCTTACATATTTTTATTTCTCTGAAGGAATATGTTAGTAGAGGATTTAAGTGTGCTTCTAAACTTCTTTTCCCCCCAGAGCAGCAAGGATTAGGGTATTTTTTTTGCCTTTTTATGTGGAAATCTTGTGAAACTTGCCGGAATTTAAACCCTCCTATCTTTGCACTTCCATAGGGACGAGTAGACCTTTGTGTAAGCTAGAACTGCAACGTTAGGCTTCCAGGCAAACGGACTGGATTCTCTAGTACCTTCGACCTTGTGTGAAGAGAGTCAGAATTGGGAGGAATTTCTGCTCATTTTAATGTGGTATAAATGATTGTGCAGGCCAGTGGAAAAATGATAAGTTAGATTGCTTACTTATGCTCCTAACAAGCACAATCAGAATGCTTTAGACAATGCGGAAAATAGCTGCATAATTAAATTGCTAAATTGCCAGGGTAATGATCTGTATATTTTGGAGCCTGGAAAACAGTATCTGAGAAGCTGGGTAACCTGGTGGATTGATAAACTATTTCTCTGGCAATATTTGCAGGCCATTTGTGTTGTGTAGTTAAAATTGCAGGTTCTGTGGATAGTAAAGTGCACAAGTTTCTTTATCCTTAGAGCAGTACCTTCAAGAACGTGTTAGTGACTATGTGAACCATGGCTGCAGATTTTTAGGTCAAGGGCCAGAACCAAAACTGCACTAAGCTTGTCTACCACAAACAAAGGCAATATTTGGACCTGTTGTTGTATACTCCTGCCTGTGCATTGCAACACGTTGCTAATCCCCGTCTTCCTGCTTCTGTACCAGGGTTCCCCCAGCAATACCCTTGGTCGGACTCCTTCCCGGCACTCCAGCAGCAGAACCAGCCCCTTAACTTCACCTACCAACTGTTCCCATGGTGGACTGTCTCCAAGGTAATGTGACAGGCTAATTAAACCACTTGCAAAATATTAAAGGATTTCAACACTGAATGTGCATTTGCAGAGCATGACTCACTTTGAAAGCAAAAACAAGACCAAAAGTTTACAGTAGATTGTTCCAAAGAAACAGGGTTTGAACATGTTAATACATGGTTGGTGATTGACTTCAGTGTTCCAGTCCTCACGTTATCTGTGTAATCTTAATGTCTTTTCTTATAATATTAACTTTCTTTCATAACTAGGCCTTCTCCAGAATCACATTTGTGGGTTCAGTAAAGGTACTATTAAATGGTAGCATTAGAAATGAGGTCTTGTTGAGGTTGCAAATATCACAAAGTATATGATGACTTTCAGGTCAAGGGTTTCAGACTGTGTCTATTTTTTAGGTGTGCCCTTGTGATTAGTAATTCATCTGACTGTAGTACAGTGCTTGTGCTGCTGAGAAAAGTACTGAATCTCCTGTTCCCCTCTTATGCTTTGTGAGGATGCAGAACAAGCGGAGGTGGTGACTGTGTTTCAGTGCTGAATATACCTCAGATCACCCTCCTGGCTGCTCACCAGCAGAACAGTGGCATGATCCTTTGGGCAGCAGGTCTATTGCAACCAGGTGTCTTGCCGAAGCTGCAGATGCTACCCTAGAATATATTGGTCCACTCAAAACCTTTTATTGAGCAAACATGGACTCTTGGATATTGGGAATGTACATGTTTCACACCATAAAAACTTAGAGCAGAGGAGATGGGAATTTAAACAGTATGCTCTGGGACCATAGAAATATTGGAGGAAAGTATTAGGTTGTTACCTGGACAAGCTTTGATTCATGCTGGGAAAGCTTAAAAGCTGCTGCTCTTGTCTGCCTGCCCTGCCTGTCCATGGGAGGTCACTTCCCTTTGTCATAGAAGAGACAGAAGGATACATTGGGCGAGGACTGCAGTTTGTAGTCCAGTAGAGTAATTTACACTGAAATATGTTGATCAGCCCTCGTGCGACACTCTAAACCCTGTCTGGAGAGATGCTTAGACATGTGAGTTCCTATGTGTCAGGAAAAAACCCGGGCTTTTAGCATTTAATGAGTAGTTATACTAATTCCAGCAGCATATGAGGAGTACATGGGGTTTCCTGAGAAAATTTTGGATATCTAAATACATCTTTGTGACCCCTAAATCTGCTGTAATCCAAAACTAGACCGAGAGGTTGCAAGCCAAGGTCGAGGTGTCTGTTGTGAGTTTTTTCAACAAAGGTTTCGTTAAGAAATTAAGTGGTAGAGTTTCAAGGGAATGGTTCCAACTATGATGCTTCCTTTTTGACCAGTTTGAGCATTATTGCCCTGCTGATTTCTGTCACCGGAAATTATAAACTGAGACATGTCTCCCTGTGGCCACTTTGTGGCTTTGGCCATGTTTGCATGCAGCACCTATTTTATAAATCCATGACCTTTTGCCATGCTTTTTGGGTTTTGCCATTGGGACACAACTGTGTTTTGCCACTTCACTCACTGCTTTTCAGTTTCTTTGCATTCTTCTCACCTCTTGATGTCAGGATACACATATCAAAATATTAAAGCATTCAGCGTACACTTCATACTTTGTTGCTGTTGTTTTGCAGCCTTTTGGATTTAGGAACTGGAGAATTTTTTCCCATGTGATATGTTCTCAAGGAATAGTTAGAGAGGGCATGTAATTCCAGAGCATTCTGCCATTAAGTTGTCAAGACCAAAACTGCCACTGGTGCAGTGGTTCAGGAATTTCCTTTAGAAAACAATCATTCCTTCAATTTTCTGTGGAGTTCTTGGAGATGTTGATCCAAAAATTTAGGTGTCTTTTCAAGAAGTGTGTCCTGCTTCCTTGCTGAATTTAGTTATTCAAGAGTGTGTAAAAGTTACTCTTCAATGATAGGTGAAGGTGGAAGCTGCTGTAAAAGCCCTTTAAAATATTCAGGGGAGAAGTTCTGCTTTTTTTTGGTGAGTGACCTCTGAGCAGTAGCTGCAGATTTTTTCCATTTGAAGAAAAGGCGGTGGCAAGTACTGCAAATCAGTGGCAGTAGCTTCTGATGCTTTGCTGGATTGTGTTCTTGAGAATGTCTTGTGTAGCACAGTTTGAGCATGGTCCCGACTTACAGAACAAGGGAGAATTTAGCTCTGTTTCTGAAGAGTACATGTGGTTGTCCTTCTTTCAGAAAAAGAGCTTTGGAAGATGTGCTAACAGATTATGGGAAGTAGGGTACACTGCAGTATTGCAGTTGTTGGTATAGATGCTTCTGTGTCATGTTTACATAAAAATGCTTGTCATTTGCTATTCATCAGTGGTGTAAAATGTCACTTTCCTCTCTACAGACTTGAAAATGA
This sequence comes from Fregata magnificens, assembly GCA_013389945.1. Taxonomy (NCBI): domain Eukaryota; kingdom Metazoa; phylum Chordata; class Aves; order Suliformes; family Fregatidae; genus Fregata; species Fregata magnificens. Next base: position 273,001 of record WAAD01039189.1, read on the forward strand.
GCACACCTGAGTCATTCTGATAGCAGTGTAAAAGGGTAAAGATTCCCACAGTTTCTCTGTGTAGCCCTCCTCTGAAACTAGGCTTGGCTTTACATTTTCATGGGACCCATTGCCACGGGGTTGTACCGAGGTTGTGTTTGCCTGTTGCTTCCTGGGGTCCTCCATGTGTGGGCCCTGCTTACCTTGTCCATGCCTATGACTTGTACAGGCAGCTTGAGTGCAGTCAGTTGAAGGATTATCTCCAGTACTTAATGCCAGCTTTGGTTTTGAAGATTATACTTTCCTTTGACTTTTTTCTTGATGTGCAGATTGGAGGAACCATATCTAGAGACGCCTATGTTTTTGGAGCTGGGATATGTGTAGAAAGGATAGTTTGGGTCCTCTACGAATATAAGAATGCTGCTAAGCATAGCTGCTCTCCCATATTATTAATGGTTTGTGGACAATATCCTCAATATTAATCAGCAAGGCTTCACTGATACTGACTTTCTGTAGTATGTATGTATGCCATTGCCTTTAGGTCACATTACTTCTCCCATATTAATTGCCATCACAACTGAATTCCAGATGACTGATCTATTTTTTGTGTGTGTCTTTCTGTGTACATATATTTGAGCTCCGTGGATAGATTTTGAATGTTTTGGTTGAACTGGACTTTGCTGATGCAAACAGCTAATTTGCCTATCCAGATGATAACATCTGCTTAAGTATCCCCTGATGTTACTGTCTTCAGATGGGTAGCTTTCAGAAGGTGCTTTAAGGGCCTTGGGCAGAGTCCTTCCTTCTCCTGCTTTCATTTGCTCCATCCAGTTCTGCTTCATGATCACTAGAACAACATATCCACTGCATCCGTGAGTTACTTCTGCATTTGTACCTGCTTTTTTTGTCTTAACAGTTTTAGGTTTTGGGGAAAGGAGTTGTGGAGGACAGGTGTTTTCTGAAGAAGAAAAGCAGGGGAGGGCGCTTGGGAAGACTGAAAATAATAGCAAAAACCCAGACTTCTGACTGAGAGGAAAGAATTTTTCCTGAGCAATGCTCAGATGAATGGCTTGAGTTTGTGTTGGACAGAGAAAATCTTCTGATATTTAGTAAATGATGTAGGATGACAAAAAGGAAAATACGAAGTTGTGAAGTTCTCCAGTGTAGGAATACCGTTCTGAATGGCAAATGAACTGCTGTACACTCAAATGTTACATTCAGGATATGAACTTTCACCTAGAATTCTGTAGGAATGTTTAAAGGAATATCAAATGAATAGGGTTGCCCTACTGTTTCTGCCTTTATTAGTAGCCCAGAAACCTGTGCATAGTTCTAATTATTAAAAAACCAAATTTAGTCCTTCAAAGATCTCTAGAGGAAATGCATCAAAATAAAAGGCTAACAATTTTATTTGGCTATGTAAGTTTACATGCTTATTTTTTCGCTGACGATAGAAAATACTGTTAAAAATAGAATTTGAGCAAGGCAGGGCATGGAAAAAGAATTACAACAAGCCATCCACCTTATACAGTAAGGACAAGCCTGCATTGTTTGGTGGCCCATTTGCAGGTAGGTGAGACCTGAGCTGTGAGACTTCTGATCAGCAGTCTGGGTGTCTGGTGTATTTCCGTAGTAGTTGCATGTAATAGCTATGGTTTTTGATTGCTGGTTAACGAGTGAATTTCTTGACACCACTCCTCAGAGGAGTTTTCAACTGGCTTTGCTGTTTGCACTGGAGCAATTCTTGACTTGTTTGCCACTTCTGATCTTGCAATATCTTTCACTTGTCTATACACAAATGTGATTTTCTGAGGCAGTGTACTTGAACTTAATAGAAACAAAGCGGTGTCCTGAATACTCCACCAGCTCAAGCAGCTATATTCTCATTTAGCAGATGATTTTGAAAATCCATGTACCATAAAGGGAACAGGACAAAAGCAAAGGTTAGACAAATTGGCACAAGGACGGATGCCTTGACCCAAAGGCGCAGGATCAAACAGTAACGAGAAGGGGCTTGTGGAAATTTGAGAGATCTGAATTGGCTTCGAGGCTGGTTTCATCCAGTCTTTCCAGGTTTGTCTGCTGAGACCTGGGCCAAGTCTCCAATTTACATGATACGTTTACACTCTAGACTGACTTTCACTTGTTGCATGTTTGGGATTAGTTTGAATCTGGTGAAATAGGATCAGATCTTAAGCCCTGCCGAGGTCTGCTGATTGTGTAGGGCCTGATTGCAGGCTCCTATAAAGGCACCAGGAGCCAAACTTGGCAAGCTACCTTTGTGTGTCTGATAAAAAAAATCAGCTCCAACTTTCCTTTCTTCCAGGGAAATCCTGTTGCTCGCAAATGCCTGCTTAGAGTTTGAATATAGATGCGTGGTCAGGGATTGTTTACTTAGAGCATTTTAAGAGTTGTTTATAGAGGCTATATCCATTTGTAAAATTTACTGGTTAGTACAAGCAGGGACTATTTTTGTGTAAGCCATATCATTATGTTAGGAATAAAAGTGGAAATGAATAAATAAAGGCCAAAACAATGACTGGTGAGGCTCAATGGAGTATTCTTGTTTAATTTTGTTTCTATTAATTTTTTTCTCTTTCTCCAAGGCAGCATGACAGCACTAAGCCACTCAGATTATAGTTTTTTTTTTTCTCCCTCTTTTCTCTGTTTTTTCTCTCTTTCGTTTTTCCTCTGATCACGGCAGTCGGTTCTGGGGTTGGAGTGCAGATGGGCTGTCGAAGCACCCCCCTCCCCTTTCTCAGCCTAACTCCATCCCCACTGCTCCTTCCCACAAGACTTTCAGACGCTCTTACTCTCCCAGGTAACAAGCTACCTGTTAAACCAACTTGTCTGAGGTGTCACAGTATTATTTACCTTTCACACTGTGGGATTTGTTCAAATGTGGGAAATGATTTGCAGAGGCTTTGGTTGGAGAAGGAAGAGAGATGGTGATAGCTTTCAGAGAGCGGAGGTAGCAGGCAGCCGCTTGCTCGCTGCTTGGGGAAGATGTGGCATGCAAGTGGAGGGGGGGGGAAGTGGCTTTTTCCAGGCTCTGCCTCCCTGCCAGGTTCCTGAATGGGTGTACGTTTCACAGTTGGTTTCCAACGCAGAACACAGTTGCTGAGCACTTTCGGCAGGCTCTGGTTGTGTTAGGAGAGCATGGACAAGGTCTTTCAATTTGGCTACACTGTGCAAGCGGCACACAAGTACTTTCAAACAGGCAAATACAGCTCAGTAGTGATTTCACATCTGTGGTAGTGAATATCCATAGGACAACGAGGATGAAGCTTGCATATATAATTTTACCAGCTGCTTGCACAGTGTGATTGTGGAACATCTTGGAAATATGTAGTATTGAAATTAAAATTGTCCTTATCACAAGATTTAGAGGTTATCGATCGCTAATTTTGATCTCTCTTCCTGTGCTCTCACATTTTGTTCCAATCTGCATACAGATCTTTAATCACTATAGTGGACTAAAGCTGTATACTGGTTTTAATGAAAAAACCCTTCTGAATACAAATTTAGTTCATCAGACCTCTATGTTAAATTCCTTAGATTTTAAGTTCATACCCTGACAACGGGCTTTCTGTATATGTGGTTTCTTCTGACTGAAATATACCTATTATCTGAGGAAGGACTATATATAGTCTTTCCTTGAAGCAGGAAGTTCCTAATGAAAAGCTATTGAAAGTAGAGCAAACATTGTTCTTTGAGGGCTCAAAATCTGGGAATCTGTGACATCTGAGAGAGAAGGTAGAATCCCATAGTTAGTACCTCTGAATGTGAATACCTGCAGAATTGAAACTTTAAATCAATGTTCTGACTCTTCTAGGACAGTAAGATATCTGTGGAATAGATCCATGTTGATTTTTAGAGGTAAACAAGTTGAGAATTTTTTTCCTCCTTTCATTAGCTGACACCAAGGTTTGGAATAATTTGACATATATTCCAACCCAGAGCCTGAAAGTGCAAGGAAGTGAGTTACTGTGTACTGCTTGAGGATGCTAAACTGTTGATTACTTATACATAGTTTGGATTGGAAACTGAATAATAGTTTATGGAAACAAAATGTATTTCATGTCAGACTGGAAAGCTGCCAAATTGTATCTTGATAAACTTGTAGAGAGCCGCATTGTTTTAGTGCAGCAGAAGATGGAAAATAATGTTGTGACATCCCTAAACGCTGCTCATCTCTACTCACTTCTTATTCATCCTGTGACTTTCCTCTAGTTTTCTGCATGGGTCATAATTTTTTTTTCTTTTTTCCCTTTTTTTTCTGCAAGGTGGGTGTAGTTCCATTTTATTTTTTTTATTCCCCCCATTGTGTTGTCTGTGAAGTATTCCAGCACACATACTGTCAATAAACGTGTGCGTTCACATGTAGAATTTTCATTCATGTAGAACACAGCCATAATGTGATCTCCTACACAGGCTTACTCCTGACATATGAAATCACTGGATTCTTTAGATTTTTATTAAAATGTGGTTTTGTGCTTTGAAAAATGCATCAGATCGATGGCTCTTTGAGAAATTGCCTTAGTCTTTTAGCATTGCAGAGTCTGTACTTTGATTTATTCTTTGGTAGCAGTGTAGAGCAAAATTCATCCCTGAGGAAAGAAGCGGTGATTTTAGTAGAAAATTTAGTGTCAGTATATCTCTGATTATTTCTCGTTTTTTGCCATGGATTTCATTGTGTGACCTTTGGTAAGTCATGTCATCTCTTAGTGTGGGTACATGGGGGTACAGTCACATGTATACCTTCTCGAATGGCAGTTTCATTGCTCACTTAAGGGGTTCCTCATACAGTATTTAAGATCTATGAATTAAACGGGCTTGAGCTCAAAATTAGTATTTTCGAGATCATATCAAACAAAGGTTGTCCCGTCCCTGCCTGATACTTATAAAGAATCTAAAAACTGGCTTCACTTTTGTCTGGAAAGCCATCACAGTGCATTAGTGTCATTCAGCTGTCTGAAAAGCCCTAAATACTTCTGTAGGTTTATAAACAGCATTTGTTTCCTGGTCTTGGTCTGTTCTTTAAGTGGTTTCTCCTTCTTCCTGGCCTGACGGACACTGTTTAAAGTTGAAGAGTTGTTCTTTGGTTTCTTTTCCAGAATACATGGTGCTGATGCTTGTGTGATCGTAGAGTGAGTGCGTTGCTTGGGAGCCAGGGATTATGGCTATTTTCAGTGTGTTAATCCCAAAGGAATCGGGCAGCACCAATCTCATCCTCTGTCTGAAGTTCCTGAATTTCTTCCAGGAAAAAAAAAAAAATCTATTGAAAATAATAGCTGTGTACCCAGGATTCAGAAGGGATTTTCTGGGGTTTTATTTTTTTCCCACCCACCTCACAGGGAATCTTTCTTTTGTGGAAAAGGAACATTGCTCTTTGTTCCGCCATCCTCCTCTAAGCCCATCCTGTCATCCTTCCCCAACTGTTAAGAAATAGTAATTCACCCCTGTAGGGAGCCACATCTTGCCATTTATTGACAAACAACTTGATGTAAATGTCTCAAATTCTTTTGGTTTATTTGCTTCTGGCTTTACTAAGATCCGAGAGTCCCCTGGAGAAGTTGTTCTCCGTTACTTGGGTCGCTTCATTAAATCTCTCTTGGAAAACTGTCATGCAAACTCAACTTCTCCTAGATAGAGCAAAGCCCTGCCAATAATGCCTTCTCATTTTCTCCAAGCTTGTAGGAGCTTCTCTTCTTAGCCACATCTTTTCATATCATCTGCCCCTGCATGCCAGGCATTTTTTCATGGAACTTAATTTTGGATAACTCCTCAAGGAATCCCAAAACTTGTGTGGCTTTATGCTGCTGAGGAATTTCTGAGGAACAGACAGACTGCAAGAAAGCGTCAGATTTGAGTGAGAGAATTCCCAAACCTAGGCTCAATACTGAAATGCATCTTTTATCAAGACTTCGTGCAAGTGGTTTTGGTTTTACTATTCTATAAATGAAAATGGGACATGTTAGACTAAGGTTTATGTCAAGATACATTTTCCTTTCTATTTAAATCTGTCACACTTGAATCCGTTGATAGAATATATTTGATACATTATGAAACTTAAATTTCTTTTATTTCATTTCCACCAGCTGTCACAACACTGAGTTCTCATAGTGATTGATTTTCTTTGTTTTCCTTTTAAAATAACACCATTACCATGCTGGGGATAGGGATGTTTTGGTTTACAGAAGCTAGCACACTCACTGCTGTGGAATGTAACAAACAGTGAACCTGATTTCCCCTCACTTACAGTGATGTAACACCACTGATTGCAGCAGAGCTTCTCCTAGATTTAGCCCTGTTTGAGAGAGACTCAGACCCGGTCTGCTTTGATTCCATCCATGGTTTTATTACAAGTCACTGTTAGGGTAGACCAAATCATCTGTCTTCGACTTGGCATTGTTTTTTTTAAGTCAAAAGTGGATTCCAATTTCATACGTAACATTTCATATACGTTTGGTCTTTAGTATGCTGGATTATGACACGGAGAACCTAAATTCTGATGAAATCTACAGCTCTCTTCGTGGAGTCACAGAAGCGATTGAAAAATTTAGTTTCCGTAGTCAAGAGGACCTGAATGAGCCAATCAAACGTGATGGAAAGAAAGACTGTGACATTGTAAGTATTTGACTGATTAATGTCCCCAGATAGGTGAAATTTTAAAACATTGTGTTCAGACCTGGCTTTGGATTGTTAGCGTGCAAAATCCAGTTATTCCTGCTGTATTTTTGCACGTGTCTTTGGCTTATTGGTTGCTAACTTCTTATACCTAAATTATGGGGTCCCACTAATGTAGTCCCTTACTCCCTTTGAACTCTAGCCTCCTGTGAAATGTGCTCACTGGGTTTCTGTGGGAGTCTCATGTACGAAGGAAACAGTGCTAGTGTTCCTCGGGCCCAGCATGGCTCGGTGATGGCTTTTTCATGGAGTGTGTGTAGTCAAGTCTGTAATGGGAAGTGTTAGTTCTTCAGATGCATGAGTGGTTTCCCTCACAGGCTTATTACTTCATATATGATCTTTGCCAGCTTGTGCAGTTTTAGCAATATTAACTTAGATTTAGGAACGTTGGCATAGCTTTTTGCCCTATGATCATGAGATATTTTTGGAAGAGTTGTAGTTATATAAGGGAAAGAGGTGGTAATCTAAGTTTTACTCAAGTATTATGTACGTGTAAACGATTCTATGCCTCTTCATGTTGGTGGATGAACTCCAAAAAAGCTATAGCTTCCACAGAATTTAAGTAGTCTCATGTCTTTTCTGTCTGATCCCCCAGGTGTCTCGAGATGGTGGCCTCGCTGTGCCTACCAGTGATGTCCGTGGAAGCAGTGACATTGTGGAAGGCGGAAGGATGGCTCTAGATAACAAAACCTCCCTACTTAACACCCAGCCTCCCCGCGCCTTTTCAGGGCCACGCACTCGAGAATATAACCCCTATCCTTATGCCGACACAATTAACACTTATGACAAGACTGCCCTGAAGGAAGCAGTGTTCGATGATGACATGGATCAGCTTCGGGATGGTTTGTATCAGCGTATCTCATAAAACTGCAGGCAGCTTGCTCTGTTTCTGTATATTTGTGTATGGGTAGTGCTCTCGGGTACAGGCCTGTCCATGCATATGTTGTGTATTTGCATCTGCGCGGAGGCTTGATATGAAATGCTATGTGTTCTCATGTACCAGCAGAACCTGATCTGTGGCTATTGAGAAAATGTTATACTGCAGTTTTAACTTTTGCTTGCCTAGAGTTTCCCTCAAACTGGTCCCTTAAGTATCTAAATGCATCTGCACACTATTTTGGGGACCTTCCACTCTTCATGACTGAAACATCTCGCTCAATAGCTTGTTGTTACTGAGCGTTTCACTTAAATGAAGTGATGTTACACCTTAGCTTTATTCTTTTGCAGTACGCTGATGAGTCACTGTACTTTGATCTAAAGGTCATACATGTGATTGCTGGTTTTGGGGGTGTGTGTCTGGGAAAAACTGCGGCAGTTCTCATCTTGTAGAAGTAATTATTGGAACTGGGTGAAATTCAGTTGTCATCTCTTCCTCGTTCGTTAGAAGCCATCTGCAGATTAATGAACTGTGTTATGAACTCGGGTGAAATTATGGGCTAGTCAGATTCTCTTGCCTGCTTAACTTAAGCTGCCTGGAATTTGATGCATTTTTGGGGGCCCCCTTGTTACGTGCACTTTATTCTGTAGAGGGTTAGTAATCTTGGCATCTTTGATCTTTTTCCTCATTTCCCCAAATGATTTGCTGCCATTTGTCCTAGAAGTATCCATTGACCATTCAGATTTGGTGGCTGATCTTCTGAAAGAGCTCTCCAACCACAACGAGCGGGTGGAGGAGCGAAAAGGAGCTCTCCTGGAACTACTGAAGATCACAAGGGAAGATAATCTTGGAGTTTGGGAGGAACATTTCAAAACCATTCTGCTCTTGCTGCTGGAAACGCTTGGAGACAAAGATGTGAGATGTAGATTTTTGTCTTAACTCTACTGTACATTGCTTCATCTAGGATGATGATTCCTCCATACTAGTTTAAATGAAACCTGCTGCATTTGTACGGTATCTCATCAGTGATGCTGCACTGCATGTTTTTTTTTCTTTTGAAGGTTGATGACTCTGCTTTCGTTTTCAATGTGTTCAATGACTAATTTTAAGCTGCTCCGAAGTGTCCCAGTTTTTCCCCTTCCCTCCAGAGTGTTGGTAACAAATAACTAGGAAATTGAACTAGAATCAGAAAACAAGTTGACTTCTAATCTTGTACAAAAACTATCAAAATTTCAAAACTTGTTCTCTTCCAAGTTAGGATGAAGTTACAAGCTCTTAACTATGTCATACCCATTCCCAAAAAAAAGAGAATAAATCCTAGAATAGATAAATTTTTTTTTTCTCAGTGTGGTTTAAAGATCCAGGCTATTAGATCTCATGGGATGGGTCTCTGTCTCTTGCAAAAATGTCATCAAGAACAAACTGCTTTTATAGGGGATCTTATTTTGAAGTATTTTAAAAAAAAAAAAAAAGCTGCATTATTATCACAGCTTTATATTTGATAGCTGATCAAAGTGATAATTTACAGGCTAGGCTTTTACTTTTTCCACTTGGGGCTATTTGTTCAGCTTGAAGCACAATGATATTTGGTAAAGGCTCAGCACCCTGCTGTGCCTTCACATCAGAGCCATGCTCCATCTGAATTTTACGATATTTAGGCTTCAAAGCACTCACAGTTTTGTTTTGGTTTTTTTGTTTCGTCTGATTCAAATCCATTGTATTTCTTATACTCCTTGTAAATATATGGCGTGCTCTCAGAAATTTTAATTGTGAAGCAGTGTAGGTGGCTGACATTTTCTCAGTTGTTTTTCGTAGTATAAGCATGAGCTGCTCTAGTCCTACATGTTTAATCATAGCATCATCACATGTGTCAGAAGATATGGTGGCTTTAAGTACATGCAAATTGTGCTACTGCACGAATTTTGTAGATGAATAGCGAAGGATGTGCTTTAAAGGCTGGGTATAGAGTAAAGTAAGTATTCCTCTGCTGAAATGGTAGAATCTATTTGGAGTGGCCACAGGCCAAAAACTTAATATAACAGTTACGAAATTGAAGCAGGTGTTATAAATCCCTTCTGCTAATGATCTTTTGATAGAAAGGATTAACACATAGGTCAGTGTTGACTACAATGACTGACTGTTCTTGAAAGTAATTTCCATAAGAGTTACAGGAAGAGAGTCGATTTTACAGCATTAGTACATGAGAAACAGCTTTGTTGTGTGGATGGAGCCCAGTTTGATATCCGCAAAGCTAAGCAAAAGAGGAAGGGCAAAACACATATGATCTGAGCTTCTTTGTAGATTCATGTAATGCAGACATGCTGCTTTGGGTACAAATTTGTACTTCATTGCCAAAAGACCATGGAATTTAACAAAGTAGAGTCATTCTGATTCTTTCTTGTATTTGTGACAACAGTCATTTTATGTGAATTTTTGTGCAAAAGCAAGCAAGGAGACCAATTCTGAATTTTAGTTATATTGATTATGCTGCTCACTCCACTGGAGCTGGTAGAGTGATATAAGATTTCTGGTGGTGTAGGGAGCCATGAGAATTTACTTCAAACTATAGTTTTGAGAAGTGACTTTTTCTAATGTGGATTTCTCTTGACACAGCATTCAATAAGAGCCCTGGCACTCCGAGTCCTGAGAGAGATCTTACGGAACCAGCCGGCAAGGTTTAAGAACTATGCGGAGTTGACCATCATGAAAACGCTGGAAGCACATAAGGATTCCCACAAGGAGGTGAGGGAGCCTTTCAGTGTTGCTGCTGGGAAAGCAATATGGACCTGCTGAAGAAATCTAGGAACAGTGAGATTTAACAGGCAAACCCTTTGACCCATCTTGACAGTAGAACAAATTGATATTAAGTTTCCCAAGTATGAAGAGACAGGATTTTTACATGCTGAAGCAGGGAGGAAAAGAGTTGAGACTGACAGAGCCATTTCGGTGGATTTGGAGCTATCTGGAATTGTAGGCCACTGTTTATCAACTTCCCAGGATTTCCTTGCTCATTCTGGGAGAGGCTGAGTCCCTGTAGTAGAAAAGTGCACGTTTAATGATTTTGCGGAGCACATTGGGAGCACTGTGCTCCCCCTGTCGGTATGGGTAAGGATAGGAAATGTACTGGAGAAGGCAAAGCCCATGTTCAAGCAGAATTGTGTGTGAAAACTGAATGGTGAAATTGGGCCATGATGGAGAACTTGGGAACTGGTGAGTAACAGGGGAAAATGGACAAAGAGGGTATGCTGCTGAAAAGAAGGTGGTGGGGCAGAGGAAGAAGCAAAGGGAAGGGTGAATTGCATTTTCCTTTTGTGAGAGAACTCATATGTAAAACTGAAAGTATTCTTCTGGAGTAAAACAAAAATAAAGGGATGTGATGATAACATTTGAAGCAGATCAATTCAAATTACATTTAAAGTCAATCTTTGTAGATTGACTTCCGAGCTGGATCTTTTAATCTACCTTGTACATGTTGCAAGCTTGAACTAAACCTTGGAAAGTGCCACATGAATTTCTCTATATGTCTGTGATGGCTTTGTTACCAAAGTCCTTGCTTTAAAATCTAAGCCACTTATTCTTCTCTGCAACAGGCTTGTCACAAATAGCAATTTTAGGCATCTCCATCTGGAGAGCTTTGGCCATGAAAAAGATCATTGTATAGATCAGACTGCTCCAGAGCATTGCGTAACTGGCACAAGGTTATGTTAGGTGTGTGTAGCAGAAACTGTACTGTTTAAAAATCAAAACAACAAAACAAAACAAAAAACACCCTCAGGGAAAGAAACTAACAGGCTGGATTTCTCTAAAATGCAAAAGTAGAAAATGTTTAATCCTTTAGTGAATGAGGACTGCCGTACTCTGCCTACCTTCCTCTCCTTGATTTAGAGCCTTTGCACTCATGTCATTTTCAGTTCAGAGTAATAAGAAGCAGTTGTAAATTGATTTCCTGATAAAGGAGTCAGACAAAACATTGTGTTCTGAAGGAGTGCCTTTTATTGGCAAGTTTTCCTGGTTGCATACTTCTTGGCTCACCTTGACTCAGTGCCCTTTGTATTTTTTTTTTTTTCTGAGTGTCCTCCAAAACTGCCATTTCTAGCAGGACCTTTCCGGATTGTCTCTGGCATTGTTTTTAATCCCCCTCAGAACTCACTGTCCTCGTGGGACTGGTGGGTTTTATAGAAATCAAGCACAATGTTGAAAACATGACACTTTATGCCTCTGTACTCCCCACACTGTGTTCTTCATGCTTGTGGTATGGAAAGGTTCTTCAGGATTTGCATGAGGTGCCTCTTGAGGAAAAGCAGAGAAGAATAAGTCCTTGCTGCAGAGAAAGCAAAGCTCAAGCCAGGAATGAAGAGATGTGAGTTCTGGCACTTCTTTATAGAAGAATAATTCTGAGCTGTATTGTTATCAGCAAGTAGCTGCTGTGCTGTACATACCATTGTAAATCAAAGGCATGCTTTTGCATAGCATCTTTATAATTAAAAAAATCATATTTGCAACTGCTGCAATGAGACCTTTGGGTGACAGCTGTCATAGCAGGATGCTGCAGCTATATTCCAATTTTGCTATCTGTTGCTAAACAGTTGTGTGTGTGCATCTGTATTAAGTTGGGGCACTGGTGGTGGATTTTTCATTCTATGTATATGTTTTTTTCCTGATCCCTGTGTAAACGAGGCTCTCGGAACCATGATGCAGCCAGTGAAAGGCATCATCTGTCTGTCAGTAGTTTGAGAATATCAGCATTCATGAAGTTAGGAAAGGTTTCCCAACCTGCACTTGGGTATCCACATGAGCTAGGCTAAAGATATACCTGGGAATATGCTTTAGGTATTTTTACCTGTAGTTGGGGCTTGCTGATTCAGTTAAGTCTGTGAAAAATTAACTGAGAGTCCATTTGGGCATGGCTTAGTTGATCAAACTCTCATAGCCCTGGGCCAGAAGGTCACAAATTCCCATCCCATGGTGGCCTTCCAGCTTGCTCTCTCTGCTGACTTTGCAGCGCTGCTCTCTCCAGGAGAGGTGGAGGAGCTGCCCTTTGGCTTGATCCCACTGAGCAGGAGAGTAACTGAAGATTCACCAGTTTGTGATTGAATGGCACTTTCAAAGAATAGCTGAAGAAGGAGAGGGAAGGGAAGATCTCAGTGGTCTGTTCTACAGTTTTTCACTAAATCAGAGCAATATTAAGGGCAGTGGTGTACTGTCCTTAGATTACATAAAATAAAATCTTCCTCAGTTACTGTAAAAACTACTTTGAGGAAAGCTGCTATATAATTTGGTTAGGAAAGTGTTAATCCTTGTGCTAGTAATGCTCTGATAGGATGTCACTGCAGGGTTTTTATGTTTCTGAGCTGCTTCTACCTTGTAGAAGACAGGGAGTGATCCTGGTTTATGGTTTGAGATCCTTTTGGCACACAACAGGCTGCATAAGTCAGCAGAAAATGACTGTTCTGAACGAGCTGTATCTGTTTCACTCTTACTTACCTGAGGGACTGCTAATTTCCCTGAGCTATTGCTCCCGTTTTCTGTTACGTATGGCCCATGGAGAATCAGTTTAAGTGACTAAGGAAAAAGGAAAGAGTTTGAAGAGGAGAACAGTACAGAACTGTTGATTTTGGGTACCATCTCCAAGAAATCATTTTACCAAGAGGCAGTTCTTAAGAAATCAAAAAGAAAGTTCATTTGTCTTCCCAAATTCCAGTATTGCTGTTGTTCATCATGACCAGGAGGGATCAAAGAACAAATTATAAACAACATATTCACCACATAGCAAGTACCACCACCCCTTCTCAATTTGAGTGCCGATATCTAGTTAAAGGTTCAGTCTGAAACAAAAGGGTCTGTAGTTTTATTCCAGATTATGTAATTGGAAGTATCAAAGCAGTGTTAGCGTAGTTGGATATCTTGGGATGCCTGGATAATTGGCTGTTTTTCCAAGTTCAAGCTGAAGTCTTTAGACAGTTGAATCTTTGCCATGGCTAGAACTCCTCTGCCTTCTGTTGCTGAAGGCAAGCTCTAGGGTCAGTGGAGCAGCACAGCTCTTCCCAGGGACACAGGAGAGGAAAGCTTGGTACATGGAGTTGGATTCTGAGTTGCACCTTGTTGTGAGCGCAAATGCAGGAGATTAGGAAAGCACAGACCTCAATGGGGGTTCAAAATTAATGTAACCCTGGGCTACAGACTAGAAGACTCTGGGTTGGGATCCATCTTTAGTTTGCATTTTTTAACTTCAGCCTGGTTTTATACTGTTTGTAGTATAACAGTCTATTCAATGCTGTTGATTTAATGTGGTGATGTGAAGAGTCAAGCCTGCTTCAGTCATAACTGTAAATATTTATGGGGGTTGACATGTAAATGCCTTTCACTTACTTTCGGAGCATTAGAACGTAATTGAAGTTGTGGACGGTATTAAATCTTGTTGATTTTTATCACTCTTTGTTTGGAGTTATTTGGAAGAGAACCATCTTTCTGTTGCCAATTAGTTAATATTAACTCATTTGTTCCAGTGTAGTTACTCGCCCATAACTAAGGAGAGATACTGCCTGCTTACCCAATACCATTGATATGACATTGCTTCAGATTCGTACCAGCAAAATGAGTATAAGTTCTTATTACTGAGTATATTAAAACAGAAATAGTTCATTATCTTGGGAAATGGTTACAAAACATCTTTACCAGTGAAAATCATAGGATAGCTAATTCCCTGCTTCTGTCTCTGCCACTCTGTTTTTCTCTGCAACTAAGCCTATAGACCTAGTGGATGAGTATTTTCTGTGTGTAAGGAAAGGATATTGTGCCATGTTCTAAATATCTAATTTTGGTCTTTTATTATCCGGAAGATCCATAAGCATAATTGAATGTAACATTCTTTGTTGTAGACTTCTAAAAGAGCATGGGGGGAAAAAAAAAGAAATCACAGCTATCCATTAACTGTAGATAACTGTTACTATCTTGCTGAGGTGCTTTTAGACTGGCCTCTGACCTTTATAAGATGATTTGCAGCCGTCCTCTGATGGTGTGATCTGTGTAGGTTTCTGCAAAATGTAGCTTACTAAAGAAGAAAAGCACTAAATGATCACAGTCTTAAAGGTTAATTGATATATAGTCCATGCTGGAAGCTGCTCAGCACTGCAGCTTAGCAGTTGTTGATGTTTCATAGTATATGTTTATGTGCCTTTTCTAATTCCCAACATATTTGAAATTTTTAGTGCACAGGAGAAGCAGTCTAATCTACTTCATCTCCTCTGAATCCCTTATAAAAATTGCATTGGTTTTTCATCTGCTTAGCACTCCCCATTGCTGAGTCCACTTCCTGCTTTGAAACCAAGTTCTTAATTGTTTGTTCCTGTCTGGGTCAGACTGTAAAGCCTTCAGGGATGGGAGTTTGCCTGGCTAGGTATTAGTAAGCCTCCATCCCCTCCAGCTTAGATTATGCAGCCTTTAAGTATCCACCTCTAGATAGGAAAAATTGGCTGAAAAACATAGCTGTGCGCCTTGTAAGCCTGAAAGCAAAACCTCGTTCTTTTGCTTAATAAAATTCACTGGCGCTCTGCGTGTTTCACAATAGCGTACAAAGCCCCTAAGTTTTCAGTGGGGTTTTACCTACACTGCCTCATCCTCTACGAGTTTCTGCAGAGATGGTAGAACTAGCAATCGTGGCAAAGCACTCCAGCTTACAGTCCTACATAGAGCTCTCATCTAGGTGTACAGGTGCTGCTCTGCTGAGATCCCAGCATGTTACACTGATGCCCTGTGTAGCCTATGAAACTGGCATGTCCTGCCTTAGGTGAGTCAGGACATATATTTTTCTTTCCTTATTTGTCAGTAGTTTCTGTTACTTCAAAGCAGAAATGAAACCATCAAAACCCTTTAGAAAGCTGCTGCATATTGACCAAGAGCAGATTACCACAGACCAGCTGCTTGCTGCAGCCATCAGGCAGCAAGCAACATCTGTAATGTGCTGAGAGTAATAGCTGAGCAGAACAAATTGCGCGGAGGAGATGGAGTCTTGGTTTTGGCTGTCTTGAACAGGATCCCATGGCTGCAGTGCATTGTGAACCAGGTAAACCAGCGGGAATTGTCATCCAAAGTTTGTCCAGCAAATTTCGTAGAATGTCGATGATGCCAATGTGCTTTTCTATTAAAAGAAAGGGATCTGTGACAGGTGGCTGTCTTGATCACGCTGTTCCTAATACTGCACATCAGCAATATCCCCTCCCATTGAAATCAGAAAGCATTTTGCATGCATATTCCTGGGACTGCCTAACCTGTTACTTTGAAGTTTACTCCTTTATAGCATTAAGGAAGACATTGTTAGAGGTGACCAGCCTACCCGTGTGCTACACCGCTCTGGCTTTGTGCATGTTAATATGGTTCCTTCTCTAAAGCAAACTGGGTGGAAGTATAACCATTTCTCTCCTTTGGGAGACTCGCTGGAAAGGTCTTAATTGCACCACAAATGTCTTTCAAGGAACCCACCAGCAAACACAGCTTATGTTATTCCAGCAGAAGTCAGACTGAATCTAGTCTCTAGCATGTAGAGCGTAAGGTAAGCATTTGGAAAGGAGAAAAACCTGCTTCTTTAAGGCAAAGTGCTATCTTTTAGATCTGCATTCCTGGGCTACCTGCCCTGTGTTGAATGATATCGAACTGTCCAGTTCAAGCCATGGTTTCCTCTAACCTTTTACTGGGAGGTAAAATCATGTTTGTGACATACCTTACACACAGCTTAGTGCCTGTGTTTTAATAGAACACTGCACGCTCTCTCTAGTCTTGCACGTCTTGCTTCATAGCCACCCTTTTGAACTTGCTTCTTCCAGGTACCGTCATCATTTGACGACTTTGCTAGTTTTCTTTCATATTTCTGAGATCAGTGAGAATAATTATATTAGGTTAGACAAAAAGTTTGCTTCACTTGACACCCTACCTGACAGGGACTAGCAAGAAGCAAGCATACAATGATGCTTCCCTGTGTGTATCCTCCCCCATTCCAGTGCTCTGAAGCTTACAACCTTCCCATGCTAATGGTTCTGCCTGCCTCTCTGTGTATTTTGGCCTTTGTGTTTTCTTCAGTAAACTTGTCTAATTTTTAATCCTCTTGTGACAATGAGCCACCCAGTCTGAGCATGTCATGAACAGCACCCTTTCTTTTTCTCAAATTTAAAGGATGCATTTCCTAGCCACTACTTCTTGTGGTGTCTGCTGTTAGTATGAGCATTCCTGTCACTTCCCAGTGTGTATCTGTTGATCTTACCTCCAAAGATGGGAGGAAGACCTGTTACTTGATGCAGTTTGCTCACTTCTCCCACTCCTTTTAAGGTTGTTCCATTCTGCTGGTCAGGTTAAAGCCCTGATTAAAAAAGATGTTTGATTTTTTGATATTGTATGGTATGTATAACTTGCAAGACACAAGTGTTGTGCCTCACGGCAAAATATCTTTGCTAAACTCTGCTATAATTGCATATTCTTGTTGCCAAATGACCTGGCAGTTTGTGTCTTTTGATAATGCACTTCCCTCAATGTGGGAATGCTGCTGATTTCTCTGGCATTACCAGGTGAACGGGACTCTGAGCACACTGTGTAAGTATTCAGAGACATGCTTTCCCTCATGGGATGCGGAGTCGGTCTGGGTGGCTGAATGTTTTAGTCTGCCAAAGCCAGAAGGAAAGACCTTTTGGACAGGGCTGGTACTTGCATTGCAGAATGGAGGCATTTGGCTTTTTGTGCCAGCAGGGATGAGCTTGTCCTTTCGGCTCACTCTCAGCTGGTACTGCCCTACCCCTTCCTACACCCTGTCCCCTGCCAGCCCTTTCCAATGGGAGCCAGGAGCTAGTTACCTGCAGAGGCTCTGATTCAGGCAAGCATGTAAGCACACGCTTCAATCCCATTGACGTCAGTGAGACTTTGGCATGTTATTAAAATTAAACATATGCTTAAGGGGTTTGCTGAAGTGTGGCTTAGATGCACACACTGGCTGTCAGATGTGCTCTCGGAAGACTTGGAAGTCTCCCTGGTGTTGTCACATTTACAAGCTAATATCGGCAGGAAGCCTACTGGACATGTGTAATACGTCCCTCTGTATTCAGAGGGAAGGCACTGTGATGTGAAATACCCAACCGCTGTGCAAATGCAGCCAGATCCTTGCTAGAAATGGGCAGCTTTGCTGAAAGGAGAACTTGCAGGGGCATAAATGAATCCTGCACCTTTACAACTTTTCTTGCTGACCTTATGACGCGCAAAATACTTGCGACCTTTGTTGCTGTTTGAACCCTGGCTCGTTTTGTGAAAAATTTCAACTGTATTTTAACCCCTTGTGCTTGGAATTTGTAGTGGGCTTTTAAACAAAGGTTTTGTCTCATACACTTGCCTCATACCTGCAGCTTAATGTGTGTGGTAAACTTTATGCACACAGGATGTGGAACTGAAATGCAGATAGAATTACTCATTGAATTTTTTACCTACTCCAGTACTGTTTAAAATTTACAGTAGTGTATTTGAGATAGTCTGACTGTAGGTGCCTACTAAAATATTGTTACTTTCTTATCAAGTAGGATACCAGAAGGATTTAAGCTTAAAAAAAATAATTTATTTTGTAAATTGTGATATATTCAAGCTTTTCTTTCTCAGAGTGTCTGTGAAAACATTTACTAACAGTATTTGGAGTTGTTGCAAAGCAAAATCCCAAGCAGTGTGTGTCCAAATAGTTATAGTTAGCTTTTTTTTTAGCTAGTGACTTGCTCATGAATGTTAAGTTGATTACAAGATATCTGGGCTCTCCAAGTCCACTGCATTGTTTGTGGAAAGCTTGGTGGTAGCAGTATTTCAGCACCGGGAAAGCCAATGTCAAAAGCTGCACTGCCAAGATGTGAATTCCTTTAAAGGAGACCTCCTGGGAGCTCCTGACTTCATCCACTCCAGCAATTCAATGCCGTGGTACCAAAGCATGGCATTAGGTTTCCCTTAAGCACTCGGGTGTTCCTCTCCTTTCCCAACAAAATCACATCGTGCTTCCTTCTAAGCTAGTACTGGCTTACATGGAAGAATATTAACTTTCATGCTTCTTGTGTGAAATTAAAGAGGAATTTGCAAAGAAATAGCTGGAAGAGGGAAAACTTGCTGCAAGTGGGAAAACAAGCATTCTGGTCTGCTTGGTTACTCATTCACAGATCTTTCAGGATGAAATTTTTTGAATACTGACGACATTGTGGTTTGCCATTCTTTTTGGAATATGTTTTAACATTATAATTAATTGCTGAGAAAGGCCTGAGGTAAATGGAGCAGCTTGACAGCCGATACAGAAGCAACCAAGCTCTCAGGTCTGCTTCACTATCTTGCCTGTACCTTGCCTGCATATACAGTATTTGTACTATGTGAAGTATCTGAGATCACTTTCACTGTTGGATTTTCTTTAGAGGATGCCAAGAGCCAAATGGATGAGTTTTATTTCGTGGGTGTACCCAGGAATAGTTCTTGTGGCCATTCCTGTTTCAGGGAGGTAGCTGTCAGCATGAGTGGAAGATTAATGATAGTGGTGTGGCTGTGATGCTAAGACTGGGTAAAGCAGGCTTTGTAGATGGAGATGATCTCTTCTGGTCACTGTTCTCTGCTGCTATCTTAAAAATCACTTAAACCTTTCTGGAAAGTGTTTTGTAGTCCAGGCAGGGAGACGTTCTTGTCCTAGTAATGACTGAGACTTTCAAATACTGCTGGTTCATGCATTATCCACAGTAGTTAATTAAAAATAATGAAAGCTCACCTTCTTTTGAGGCTTTGATAGAGCTACATCTGTTCATGGGTTGCCTTAGTAAAATAGAAATCCTGGGGTTTGATACCATGACAGTGTGGGGAAGAGGGGAGTGAGGAGAACAGCAGGCTTCAGTCTAAGTGATGGGAGGCCTGTGGTTTGATTTATTTGCTTTTTTTGCGGATTGCCTGGGACAGATTTCCTAGTGCTGGTTTCAAAGTATCGACTTCAGACAACCCCAGGTAGTTCAGCTTAGGATAAGTTAGAGAACTGGTGGTAGGCATCTGAGCTTCCTGCACAATCAGGAAAGAGGGGGTGCCTTCAAAGGCTGCGTTAGTGCGCCTGGGCTCAGAGTCAGGGACTGCCTGAGGCTAGCTGGGAGATCCTAAGCATAAGGATTTGTGAATGCTTCTTTCTTCTTAGAATTGAGATGTTGGATTTAAGTCTGTCCACTGGGGCATCTCTGTCCACACAGGATTTACTCTCCCTTAAAAGTAAGCCCTGAGAAGAGGGGAGTGAGAAAAGATGAGCAAAAGCATCCTCCGTCTTCTGTACTGAAACAAGAACATGGGGAGCAAAGAGTGTGTAATTTGTGGCCAGGAAGAGTGCAACCACGGGGAAGCTTCATTTGTTGCCTGGCAATTAGCACAGACACTTGAAAAAAGAAAACCTGCCTTCCCATCCTGTTTCTTTATCCAATTACTGCAGAATGTAAAATGAATAAACTCTCATGGGAGGAGAGACCACAATTGGGTCTTCTCTTGCAGCTAGCTTGGCAGGTGAGACGCATACTAAAAGGTGCAACGGTGTCATTCATTTTCCCCAACACTGGACACTTTTAAGGTTCGGCTGGACAGGATGCTAGGCCATCTTGTCTAGACTGTGCTTTTGCCAAGGAAGGTTGGACCAGATGATCCTTGAGGTCCCTTCCAGCCTGGTATTCTATGATTCTATGATTATAATGTTTAAAGAGATAAATTTTGTATTAAGTCCAAGCTGGTGCGTTTAGGTTCTCTGACAGTGGCTGGAGAAATGTTGTCCTCTCGCTTCTCCTAGGATGGGGTGCCTATCTATCTTGGGTGACAGATGACACCTTCAGACTAGCCACAACTTTGACACAGTTGCATTAGGCAGGATGGACTTGTTACCACTGGCTGGAACAACAGTGTCACGGGAGGTGAAGGATGTGAATTCTTGGAGTCAACCACCTCTCAATAGAGCCTCCTAATGAACATCCCCAAGCATTTCCTGGCAGTCATTCCTAGTACACACCGGTGGTTTTGGCTGTGATTTGTGACCTCGTTAACGTAAGGTTTTGCTCTGCTTTCATTCCAGGTCGTCAGAGCTGCTGAGGAAGCTGCTTCCACCCTGGCGAGTTCCATCCACCCCGAGCAATGCATCAAGGTGCTTTGCCCAATCATTCAGACTGCAGATTATCCAATTAACTTAGCTGCCATCAAAATGCAGACGAAAGTCATCGAGAGGATTTCCAAGGAATCATTGCATCAGCTCCTTCCCGATATCATTCCTGGGTTGTTACAGGTACAGAATGCCATGTCACAAATGCTCCTGAGCACAAACCACCATTGAGTAATTTGTGAGGTGTGTGACCTGAGAGTGAATGATAGGCCCTCTGGGGCCAGGTTTTGGTAAATTGAAGTTCTGATCCCTCTAAGTGCTTATATTTGAGCTTTTGATGTTTTTAATGTTAAGGAAAAGCAAACTCAGATTCCTATGTGTATGTTCCACAATTAGACGCCTTGGTGTGACTCCTAAATAAGCTGGTAGCAGCCATGTAATAAATTTGAGAGTAGGAGTTAGCCACATCTTATGCTGTCTCAGTATGTCCCAAGCAATACATCTTGTAGTCTCCTTTAATTCTGCTGAGTTGTCCTGCGCTTTGATTGTACTTTGCACTTGAATTTGAATCCCAGCAGGCAAGCTAGTCCTTTCCTCTTTCCTCTCCGAAATCAGGACCGAACTACTTGCTGACTTCATTCAGCTTCTTTCTAACCCTCTCGGGCTGGGTGGGGAGTTGTGTTTTTGCCAGTGCTAAGGCTTGATCTTACATTGTGAATTTAGCTTTCAGCGCTGGCTGTAGTGGTGGTGTCTTCTGTTCCCCTGCACAAGCCGCTGGCAGTGCCAGCGGCTGAGATGAGGGTGCAAGCAAGAAGGAAATAACGAGAGGTAGCAGCGAGGGAGGAGAGAGAATGTGTGTGTGTTTACTGGGGAGGGATTGCAACAGGGACAAATCAGTCAATGTGAAAGGGGAGACGTGTTTGGGTGGGTAAGACTTCAGTGGAGAACTGGGATAAAGAAGCCTCCTCATTGTGAGCATAAAAGGTTGGAAGGACAAGAGCAAAGTCAGAAATTCCCCTTGTGCATCCTAGTATTTGTCCCAACTTTGTAGTGTTAGTTCTTGCAATTCTTTTCTTAAATCTCAACTTCTGGGAATCAGACAATTCTGTATTGATCTAAACTTTCGTTGTTAAAAGGTTTTAGCTGTAATTGTTGGAGACAACAGTCTGAACAGTGGAGCTTCAATGCACTGGGAAAGTTTGGGAGCAGCACGCCTTTAAAAACGCAGCTATATTTGTTTTATTAAATTGCTTCCATGTCTTAAAACGGATCTTGTTTTGGAGCCTAGTTTACCATTTTTCATCCTGGAGCTGCCGTGATATTTCCTCACCTTAGAAACTCATAGTGATCGAAGGAATCTACTCCTCATGTTTGGGAATTATTTTGGGATCCTTCTGGCTGAAGGACTGTGTGCGGAGGGAATCACCTGTGTGCTTGTTTACCATGCCGAGTGTATCGGCAGAGTGGTGAAGAGGCGAGGAGTGTTGGACAGCAGCAGCATGAGCACAAGGGTGTAGCTCAGCAGCCCGGAGTGGGATCCCCATGGGTAAATGAGGATCTCCATGCAAGGACAGGGCTTGGCTGGGGAAAGGGGAAAGTTGTGGTGCTTGCCCTGGTTCTGGTGCAGAGCCCTGGCTCCCTCGGAGCTGGGGGCGTAGAGCTGGGCCATGAGGCACTCTCCCATGCACAGTATCTTGATACCCTCAGGCTGAAGAGAGCTTTGAGCCTATGTCATCTCCTGAGCGAATGCTCTAACCGTTGGGCTGTGTTATAAAATGCTGGGAGAAGAAGCAGCCACTGCCTTGCAAGCAAGTTGGCAGATGGAGAGGTAGGGTGATGGTCCTGCTGGCGCATACGGGGCAGGCTCTACCAGCCCTGTGCCCACCAGGATGCAGCCCTCTCAGGCCTCAACACCGCACGGATCTGCCTGCCCCCATGGGAGCAATTTGGGATGCACACAGAAGCAAAATGCCAGGCCTGTAAGGAAACTTGAGGTCAAGCAGAGGCATCTGGTAAGTTCAGGAGCCTTTGGATTGGGACCCACAAAGAGCGCCCTGCGTCCCAGCTGTCCTCGTAGCAGTGGATTCTGTCTCCGTGGGTGTTCCTCTGCTGTGGGCCTGGGCTCAGCCTTTTTTCTGCCTCAGTCCTCAATAGCTTGATGTTTCTCTGAGCTCACCTAGGTCTCCTGCTATTCTAGTTCAGTGCTCTTTGGGATTGCAGACTGTCATTTCAGACTGTATTTTGGCCCTGCAGCTAGAACATCAGCCCTGCTAGCAGGCAGCCTGGCAGCCCTGGCCATGCCACGTCCCTCCTCCCAGCTTTCCCGGCAGAGGTCACCCTGCATCCAGGGGAGCCAGTGTCCCGCAGGCTGAAGTGGTATCTGTGTTTCTCATGGGATGGCTGCTTAGTGATGAATGGCTGAGTACAGGACTGATGTCACCAGCTGCTGAGTGACCTGGTGACTAGTTTGAGCTCTCCTGAAGCTGCCAGAGATCCGGCACACCTACAGGGGTCTCTCAACATGTTCTTTTCTGTGGTATTTCCTACCTGGTAAGTAATCAAAAAGCTCCAGGTTACAGGGGCAGTTCATCTAATGGACTAGCACATGTGTATAGCACTGTTATACACAGTGTTTAAGCCCAGTGCTTTTAAAGAGTTGGAAAACATCCACGATGACTGTGATTTTTGCAGTTATGCCTGGATAGAGCTATTCTGTCCAAATAGATATTTGGGTAGAATATCTGTTCACAGAACAGGATTCTAGCTTTCCTGTCCTGAGCGATATAACTGTTAGGTCATTTTGCTGCGAAATTAATCTCCGTTTGTAACTTTGCTCTCAGGAGCAGAATTGGTTTCCTTTGGGTTAGATTTGGGTCAGGAAAGACTTCTCTGAAGGCAAGCTGGGAGCATGAGGTCTCCCTCCAAGAAGTCCTGACCATCCAGGATAGCTTATACTCATCTGAACTCGATGCAAGAATGTGTATATTTGATGGAGTCCTAAGCTCATGTTGGGAAACTGTGTGTTGTTGCTTAATGCTATAAATAACAAGATATTAGTAACTTACAACATGACAGTAATAACTAATAGTATAAGGAACAAATAGGATGTACCGGGTGATCGTATTCTCTTGCTCTTTGAGTATTCAGGTTGCAAACAGTTATCTTAAGCAGGGCCTTTCCATTGATCTGTTAGGTCAGCCACATTTGCAAAATGTTCATCAGCTCTTCAGTATATTGCTCTGGAACGATGTTGGTGAGTGCTGTTTGACTTCTGACCCTTTTTTTTCTTGTTTCCTAGGGTTATGATAATACGGAGAGCAGTGTCCGTAAAGCTAGCGTATTTTGCCTAGTGGCAATTTATTCAGTAATTGGAGAAGAACTGAAACCTCATCTTGCACAACTCACAGGAAGCAAGGTACAAAAGTAATGTATCTCTGGTGTTTTGATAATAGCCAGCTGAATGGCTTGCACTACTAGCAGGAAGACCAGTGGCTTCACGGTACCTCTGGGTCATTTAACTCCGTTAAATCCTATCTCACCCTGCCAAACGTCACTAGAACAGCACAGCACTTGCTCAGCAGTGTGAGCATTTGAAATCCCGCTAAGCAAGTTTTGATGGGGTTCAGGGATTGGTTTCATGACGCATTTGATCCTGTGTAACTGCAAGTTGCCACCGAGCAGGTTCTTCCCACTACAGCTATGTTTACCTTGCCCCTTCGGCATTGCATCCAGGGGTGACCGGGCAGTGAGTTGGATCAACTGGCTGCTCTGGCTGAAAACCAGATCTGCAATACAAATTAGTTAGCTTTCTGTGGCTGCACAGGTAATCTAGTGCAAAGAGTGGTGGGAATGCATGGCTGGGATGGGTGGGAGGGCAGGTCCTCTCAGCAGCAGGTTGTGGTTAGGGCTGGTAGAAATGCAGGTAAAGCGTCACTCTTAATAGCATGGCAGATGTGTCCCTTTCCTCCTGGGACACCAGCAAGCTCAAGTGACCCTTCAAAGGATTTTGTGCCCTGGAGTCAGGTTAGCAGCAAAACTCAAATTCTGACCTGATGCTGCAATCGAGTCCTTAATTTAGCTCTGTCCTTCAGACAAGAGCTGGCATTTTGTGGTGTTTGATTGCTTTTCAGGGCTGCTCAGGAAGCCGTCACAAGATTTCTTCTCCTGTTTGAAGTCATCATACCTGAGATTTCTCTGCAATTTTAAGATGAATTCTGCATTTTTGTTTCTGAAATAGGTCTCTGCATGTGAATAGCTACTTAGTTCAAAGGGCTTTGTTCTGTTATTTTGAAGCAATAATTCCTTTCGTGGGTAGGAAGTGTAGTATAGGCCAAAACAACCCAAGACTGAGGACACTTGGATTTTCTTTCTGAATTGAGTTGCCTTGTCCTTAAACAAATTACTTGTGCCTCCAAATTGCTCTGGAAAGAGACAACTATGGGTGCTGAGGTTAACCTCATTATATTTGGGCAGTTAGGAAATCCCCCTATAAAATGTTGTAGATACTTTATTATCCCAGTATCCTAGGTGCCACAGCCTCACTCCACCACATAACTAACTATAAACATGTGAGCAATTCTGCTGGGTTTACGCAGACTGCCTGCATGTTTAAAGTTAAACATGTGCATGAGTCATTGCAGGATCTGGAGCTAAGGTGGTAAGGCAGAAAAAGAAAACAAACCCATGCAAAGGAAGTATGTAGTCATAACAGCTGCAGTTTCACTAGATGTACCAAGTTAGTAAAGATATTTAAATGTCATTGAAAATGAACATTTTATAAAGCATGGAGAGTTCAGGGTGTTTCCTAGGAGGTACCATGGCTATTGGATCGCCAGTATGCCTGCAGCCCCACTGACCTCCGTGGGAATCCTGCTTGCTCAGAGCAGGCTGCAAGACTGAGGTTTGTGAAGTGATGGCTGCTGAAGTGAAATACAAGAGGTTTTTCTAAATCCCATTAAATCTGTCTGTAACTTCAGTGGGACTAGGCACACCCTCCTGCTTCTGTCTGTTCTGAAATACGCTCAGCTTTGCTTCTGCTTTTCCTCCAGAGAGCTCAGTGTCAGCTCACTCAAAACTGAGTTCACTATAGAACACAAGTTTTAAGATTTGCAGTTGACTTTTGTCTGCTTGTTTTTCCTGGCATCTTCTCCTGATGTTTGTTCGTTTCTTTCAGATGAAGCTACTAAACTTGTACATAAAGAGGGCCCAGACCACCAACAGCAACAGCAGTTCCTCTTCAGATGTTTCAACGCACAGTTAATGGAGATATGTGGACATATGTGTAGACTTAGAAGCAATCAACGGTGCCTCTCAGAGACCTTTCTGCTACTCTTCACTGGCGCGCTCCATCAGCTCAAGGAGGCCATGCAGATATTTATTGCAATCAGTATTTTAGTCCCTTAAAAGCTTTTATGTAGAATCTTACTGGTATTGAATGTAAAGGAAGCAAGGTCTGTGTTGCAGTCTTCATTAAAAGCGAACAATAGAAAGCCATACTTAAACATATTTGTATAGCCTGCTGAAATCTCAGAAATATGTTTAGGTTAGCGTTCCAAAACTGAGTCCAAGAACCTGGACACGCGTAAAGGTCAAACAAATCTTTTTGGCTTAGTTCATACCCAGTTTTGGTTTCGTGCGCTAGTTACCTGCTCTCTCCCCACGCCCGCAGCCGTTCTGGCTAGGTTCTCCTCTTCTTACAAGTCTTGTGGTCCTGTTTTGTACTCCCTGTTGCAGCTTGCCTAATGCGCAGGACTCTCTGTGGGGAGATCTCTGCAGATGTGGCTGTGATTCCAGCCTCAGATGCTTTAATACTGAGAGATATCAAGTGAGTAATGAAAAAGTAGGTTCTTTTTAAACATCTAAGTTTTTGTACATAGTTCTTCTGACAGACCTCCGATGGGCTGACTTCTCTGTAACTGCTCTCCAGCCAGCTGTGTTGTGCAAAACAGCTGGGCTCTTGCTCTTTTCATTGACTGTGTAAATATTTCTCCCCTCCCAACCCGTTTGGATCTTTCATATGCTCCAAAGACTCTCCAGGTTACTTGTTACTCCCCATAGGGAACCTGAGACCCAGTTCTGGGACCGATGCCTGCAATGGGACACTGGAGTTAGGTGGGTGGATGTTGGATTAGGCTCTGAGCGTGTCCGTGAGTGGGCAGTAGGAGCTGGCAGGGCTGTATCTCAGTGCTGCCTTGTGAGGCTAGCTGCATTTTTCTTGAAGTCTGTAGCGTCAAAGGGGGGCTGATCTACTGCTCTGACCTGACCCACTGGTGTTGGGTGGTGAATGGCTTTGTCTCCACAACTCCTTTGTGCTTTGGGCAAAGTGTTCATCCCAGAGGACAGAAAGGGCATCTGAAACAGAACAAAAAGACCCTGTGGAAGCACCTGCTGAGCCAGCAGGGACAGTGCTGGTTGCCTGCCGCAGCTCTCCCTTCCTGTGCCTGAAGAGTCTGCAGTGCTGTTAGCTGCCTTTAATAACCTTCCTGGCCAGCCCCATGTACAGCCTTGCTGGGTGCTCTGCATTTCGGAGGGGTTCGGAGGGCCCTCGCTGGGCACTGCTGTCAGCAGGGTGCTCTGGGTGAGGGTGCAGCAGGGCAAATCCGATCGCACAGACCAAGTCAGAACCAAACTGGCAGCAGTCAAATACCCCACAGCACCACCCTTCCCCAAAGGGAGACCCTTCTGTTTGCAGAGGGTGAGCTCCCCCTGCCTTTGCCTGTAACCAGGGGAAGCAGGAGGATGCTAGTGCTGTGTTTGGCCCTGGGCTGGATCCTGGCTGACAGGCATGCCCACCCCAAACCTGCAATGGATCAGAACTGGGTTTTTTCCCCCAGTGCCAGTGATGCAAGAGGATGGTGGACTGGCAACTTACGGCTGCAGCTGTGATGATGGATATGTGCTCCCTGGCTGCTCTCAGTGCCTTGGTCCCCCTCCAGCCCCCTTCATTTCCCCTTTGGGGAGCTGAAGGGACACCTTGGTAGCCTACTGAGAACATGAGTTTCCAGTACTGCAGCAGGGGAGCGCAGTGGGGAGGGCAAAGCCCCGTTGTCCTCCCCTTCCATCAGTGCATCCGTCTGTGTCTCAGCCCTGGCCCTAAGGAGCTACACTGGGAGATGATGCTTGGTGCCAGCTCCTCTCTCAGTCCCCTGCTCAGCAGGGGTTGGGGCTGGTGGGGACTGTGCAGTACTGGGCTGCAAAGCTTGTTGGTCCCTTTCCCCGCTGACATGAGAGCAGAGGAGGTGACCTGCTCCTAAGTTCGTCAGGATGTGTCTGTCCATGCTTTTGCTAGCTGCAGGGCTAGTTCCCTTATCTTTCCCAATGAGTAATGCCATGGCAGGAGAAACCATGCGATCCTGGTGGGTGGGATTCCCCCAGGGTCTTTCCACATGCTCAGAAAAGCCATCCTTGCTAGAGGGAGGATTGGCTGCTCCATGGTTGGTGTCTCCCTTTCCGTGGACCATTCCTTTTCAACATCTTTCAGTATGCTTGTTAGAATATTCTTTTTTAATTTTTTGAATGATTCAAATTATTTTAGGTTAACGCAAATTTATTTTCCCTTTTGAGGAAATATTCAGCTGACTTGTTGGCAGCAGTTAGCTGTCTTGTTTGAATTTTTAGTAGTGGGCTTGGTTTTTTCTTGCTTTTTTTTTTTTAATTTGTACTCTAACCACTTAGTATTTATGCCTCTCTTTCTCCCCATCTCAGTTCAGCATCTTCTGTTGCAGTTGTGGGGTGCAGAAGGTCAGCATAGCTGACCAGATGGCATTTAGTCCCTCCCAGCTGTGATGGAGCTTGGGCCATCACCGTTTGCTGTTTGTTTGTTGTGGGGTTTTTTTGGGGGGTTTTTTTTGGGTTTTTTTGTATGGCACACTGTAGCAAATCTCCAGGAATTGAATTCCTTCTCAAATGATTTTATATATTTTATAAAATCCTGTTAGTATGCACTGAGAGTGAACGCACTGTAACGTCCCTGAACTGACCCTGGCGCGTGTGCTGACGCTACAGTAGGAGTTAACAGCTCGTCCTTCAAAAGACGCGTGCAAGCTGCTGCGACTACAGTGACGAGCATGTGTTTTCTGATACTATTGGCACACTTGGGGCTGCAAATGGTAGAACCAGGCCTTACTTTCTGAATCAGATTCTGTTCTGTTTGTCAACAGATGCTCATTAATGTGCTACTTAATTTTGTTATGTGAGTCAGTCGAGGACTGTTCATCCTTTGAGTACTCTAGAAGTATGTTATACCTGTACACAGTAGAGAGCATTCTGCTTAGGTATTTATAAATCATTGCGTATAATGTACATAGTAAGGTTGTTTAGTATGTTGAACATGACCCGATTTTTTTGTGTATGTGTGTTTCCTTTGAAGTACTCAAAGGGCTAGCTCTGAATGTCACTTCTCTGATCTCCAGTGTTCTGACTTCAGTGAGCTGTACAATCATTTTGTTTTCTATTCAGCAAGCATAAAGGTCTCTCTGGCTACAAATCAGTGTCCACGCATGCTTGCAGAGAAAGATCTGCATGCTGGCAGTGCCTCACCGCACCGGTGAAGCTTGTGTTCTCATTCTCCCAGCAGTAGCCACCTACTGCAGCTGCAGCTGCCTTTTTTTTTTTTTTCTTGCTGCCCATTATGCAGGGCTTCAATTTTTTGTACCTTTAAAAAAAAAAAAGTGTATTTTATTTGCCCACCATGCTTTAAAAGTCTGAATGGGAGAAAACTCTCAGCAGGCAGCGGCTCCTGGCTGCAAGGTTGCTGAAATCTCAGATGTGGATGTTTTTTCTGCCATTGGCTGCACCAGTGCTCCGTGGGCATGGGCAAATACTGGATCCATCCGCCCCACAGGTCTACGTACTGTAGTTCTCATGTAGTGCAGAAATATCGAGGCATGTGGCTTTCTTAAGGTACACTATGTGTGCTTGCCTGGATTACAATACAATACGAGACTGTCTTTTTTATTGCTTATTACTAGCTTACCAATAACCTGTATAAGTAATGTAACTTGCATCTTTGTCATCAAAACCTTTTCTCCCCACCCCTTTATTTATCAAGCATAATGTTACATATTAAGGGACAGAAAAATAGACCTTTGTAGAATACAGCAGGACGTTGCTAACAATGTTTTAAATGGGAAGTAAAAACCGCTCTGAAAAATGCCAGCCATGAGAAATTACTTTGTTGGCACCGTGTTCATGCGCATGTATTTTTTTCTATTTTTTCCGCTTTTGTCATGTTACATCCATATCTGTATTTATATCTTATTTGTTTCACTTTTGAGTGTATCATGGCAATTGTACAGATGTTTTTGTTAACATTTATGTGATAGAATTTGCTAAAAAAAAAATTAAAATAAAACCTTTTGAGTTTGCCCTAGAATAAGTGGAAGTTGGATTTCTTTTGGGGGGAGAAATATTAAAGTAGATTCACTATCCAACACAGCTGCTCACTCCAGCAGCCTTTGCTTGTAAAGGATTTGCTCTTATTCCTGCCCTGGCTGCTGTGTTTTCATGTATTAGAGGGTGCATGGTGGTCTGGCTGTTTCCCACCAGGCACCAGTCTGAGTGGCAGTGGGGCCAGCAGGCAGCTGATCTTTTGGGGTGCTGGTCTTTTGCTGTCAGCTTTTAAAAGCTTTTGGGAAGTCATGATTTTACGGGATTCTTGTGATGTTACAAACTGGAGGGTCATATGCTGTTTGAAACTGATGGTCTCGTGCAAAGTCATGTAACTCAAGGAGCAAGGGTTTCAAAAGGTGCCTGTGTTATGAGGCTCGTTAAGAGAATTGCAGAGGTTTTAAAATACGTGGCAGTAGAAATGTGGGTGATGAAGTGTTTGGGGAGGTGAAGGGATGCTGGGAACTGCACAGGTCTCTGTGCCTGGTACCGTAAGACAAAGAACTTGAAGCGGCCGGGGAGCCTGAGTGCTCAAGCATTTGTGTGTTATCGGGGGGCGGAATAATAGGTCATCACAATTTAAAAACCTGTAGTGAATCTGTGCTCTACACTAGGGAAACGGATCCCCTAAGGTATGACTTCTACCTTAATGCTATTTCTTTAGCATCAAGGTAAAAGGTCCTCAAATACCTTGTGGTGGGTGCAAGGGAGTCGGGAGAGCACAGGAGGTTCAGATTTTCTATGGAAGGCTTTTCGTGTGAATATTCCCAGACAGGAGTACATGGAGAGTCTTATAGTGCGTGAGCACCAGCATTCAGGACACAGTGGTTCTGGCCATGCTGGATGTAAGACACTGGTACTTAAAATATCTTCTCTCTCTTCTCCTGCAAGAGGATTATTTTGTCTGCCCTTTTTACTCTCCAGCTAGTTACTGAGCTAGAACAAGTTTGACAGTTTTTTGGGGAAGTTTCAGACAAGTGATAGTTTTGTTTATCTGCAGACCCTTCACAGCATCAGCAGCCTCACTGGTGTCTCCTTTGCCCTGACACTCCCAGCTGCCACCAAGCCCTGCCTGTGCCAGCCCAGGGACCCTTCTGCATCAAGATTCAGGGGCCCAGCTGGGAGCGAGGAGCAGCGATCGCTCTCCCCGCTGCAGATGGACCATCTCAGCCCTGCGGTGGCAAGGTCTTTTTAGACTCTGCTGCATGTCAGAGCAGTACGAGGGAAGGTCCAGCCTTGCCCAGTGACCCTGGATTCTTCCCAGAGCACTTCCCATGTGTTTTTTTTCTCGAGTAGTGCCAGGTACCTGTGGTTATAAGAAAGGGAAGAGAGAATGAATAGAGCACTATCTCATCTGTGCCTTGTAAAACTCCGGATGCTGGCCTAAATTAGCCTTACAGCTCTGAGGGATTTGGAAAAAGCTCTGAAGTCTGAGGCATTGCAAATGTGGTATTAGACAACCCAAGCTGGGGAGCTGGATTTCACTGACAGGTGCTTAAAATGGTCAGTCCTTGCAAAACCCTTTGTGGGGGCCGAGGAGAGGGATATTCCGCAGATGCAGAAATAGGTCATTCTGGCAGTTGGTGCAGGACTCATGCAGAGGGCTGTTTGCATGGCTGGAGGTCTCCTTTTCCCTCAGGAGCACCAGGCAGCAAGGGTTGGACCAGAGGAGGCTAGGCATTCGCCTACTCCATCTCCAGAGATCAGCTCTCCATACCTTGCAACTGGGTTTTACCAAACCTTCGCGCTGTTGCTCAGGTTATGAGGAACGAAGGCCAAGATGGAGCTGCAGCTGCTGGCTCATCACCAACCAACGCTAGATGCACAGAGCTCCTCTTGGGGAAGTTGTCTTCTCCCAGCAACGGCTTGTGCCTCCAGGCACTCACTGACCAGGTCTGACCCTCTGCTGATCTCCTTGGAAAATGCACAGATATGGGCCTTGGTGCCAAGACTGGCACCTTTGGGGGTGTCAGCACAGGCTACCCCTCTTTGCTGTAGGAGCAGCGTGGCAGAAGGCAACAGTTTTGCAAGATGCAACCGCAGCAAGTGAAAAGCTCAACAGGAGCATCCCAGAGCAGTTAGTCCCAATGAAATACGGGAGGAGAAGAAAATAATCCTCTCGCTCAGTCTCCTGGCTCCTTCTGTGCTGGATTTTGGCGTGTTTAGGGCTGAGACTGCAGCGCGTTGACAAGGGGGTGTTTGTTTATTGAACCACCTCAAAGTATCTGTCCCTTGTAGCTCCTTTGTCACGAAGTCCCCTGTTGTCCTAAGCCACATGATTGCTTCACAGATGGAGAATGAGGAATGGCTGCAGCTGCTGGCTTAGATCGTTTTGCTGGGCTCTCCCCTATGGTGGAGGACTGGAGTTGCTGCCAGCAATTGAAGGTAGTTAGGAGATTCCTGGCAAGCGTGAAGGCTTGCTCTAAGCGCTTGCAGCCCATTCTCAATTAATTTATCTGTCCTGGAGGATCTAAACTGCTGCTGATTTCTTTGCAGCCTAGCACTTTGCAATCCCCCTCAAACAATTTTGCGACCTCTTCCCTCCCACCGAGGGATGTGCTGAGGAGCAGCTCAGTGCATGTCAGCAGTGTTGCACTGTTGGACCAGGTGCCTTATCTTAATTTGCTCCAGTTATAGAATAAGATGTTTTGGCTTAAAACCCCTGAGAAAGTGCAGCTCAGTTGATCAGTGGTAACTTGTTAAGTTAAATAATTCCACAGCTTCTGATTGTGCAACTCAATTATTTGCTTGTGCAACCCTCGTTTACCCTCCTCAAGCAAGTATCACACATCCCTCTCTTCCTTTTACCAACCCAACACATTTTTCCTGCTTTGCCTTTTCATACACATCCATGAAGTATGGAAAGGGCCCTTCCTGGCGAGTGCACCCGAGCCCCGGTGGGAGCCTGCTGGGAGGAGGCTCAGTGCAGAAGTGCATGTAATACTGACCTTGGGGAGGAGAGGACAGACTGTCTATTTCCATCCCCTGCTGTGATGGGGAAAAAAGTCCTGCAAGGCTTTTGGGAAGCTGCTGGGGCAACGTGGACATGGAAGTCAACCCGAGCATCAGGCTGGGATTGAGGGGTTCTTTTGCCAGCGGACACTGGGTGGTTGTGTGTTTGTTTAGGTCCAGAGAAAGACCATCACTCGTTGTGATCCCCAGTCATGGATCCATTTGTGGGTAATATGGGATTATAGCTAATATGTGCGTGGAACTGGAGAAGGTTGCTTCAGTAGCAGTGTCAGTCTCTGAATGCCTGTACCATGTTTGGCTCTCCCCTGCCAGTGAAGCATTCATGCACAGATGGGAGCACAATTACACCATTGCATCCACTGTGCTTCCCTGGACCACTAGCACAAGAGACACTTACATGTTTCAGGTTCTCCCTGGGGATGTGACTGCAGCCAAAGGCTCAGGAAATATTGGCCTGTTAAAGCCAAGGTCCTTACACAACATTCCTCCCCTCTTCATGCTGCTTTATCATAACTTGGCAGGTGCCGAAACAGGCCAAGCAAAGCCATTGCTTTCCAAAAAAAAAGGCTATTTCTATCCAAACTTCAGTGCCAACCCATTAACGAGGAGCCAGCGACTCTCCTTGCTGCCCGGCATGGGGGCCAGCGGGGATGGGCACTTGGCCCTTGGGGCAGGCGCAATGCTGGGATGATGCTCATGGGACGTTGAGCCACTGAGGGACCCAGGGCCAGGCAGCTGCGGGAGGGCTCAGCAGGAAACAGCTGCTCAGGTGCAATGAAAAGGCAAGAGCTTGCTTGGGGGTGGAGGAGACGGGGAGCAGCCGAGAGGAAAGCAAAGGCAGCGTAAACCAGACCGAGCTAATGCGGGGCCGGGGGGATTACAGGGTGCCGTGGAAGCTGCTCGCAAACACATTGGGGACAAAGCAGCACTCCAGAGCGAGGGGTAATGAGTAATTAATGAGGAGAAGGATGAAATTCATAATGACTCAAAAATGGCCGAGATAATGAACTCCTTTTCTTTAAATCCACCTTTAACAAGAAAGCTAAGGGAAAGGATTTAGATCAATTAAGAAGTAAAGAAAAGCAATTTTGTAAAAATAGCTATTGACACAAGCAAGTGGGAGAACAGCTGGGAAGTCTCTCTGTGTAGAGGTAGTAGATGGCTGAGGCCTATAGCTGAGGGGGTTTGGGAGGGAAAGGTTTGGTTCTTAAATGATGGAGAATTGCAATGAAACCTGCCCGTGCCCAGCCCTACGTTTGTGCAGCCATCCCCATGCAGAGAGCAGGGATGACCCTGGACCAGCTGGCCAAGGGGAGCTGCTCGGCTGCCCAAGCTGCAGGAGGTGGAATGGAGT
Source organism: Fregata magnificens (assembly GCA_013389945.1). Lineage (NCBI taxonomy): Eukaryota > Metazoa > Chordata > Aves > Suliformes > Fregatidae > Fregata > Fregata magnificens. The sequence goes on from WAAD01039189.1 coordinate 307,363, forward strand.
GAAAAATACTCCCCGCTGTCTGCGTGCTGCTGCCAGCGCAGGAACTATGTTGCTGGTGGCACAGGACAGCCCGTGTGTGTCCAGCATGCAGCAGCTTCACACTCAGAGATCTCCGTTATGGGCAGCAGTTGCTGGCCAGGTACCAAACCCCAACTCCCAGCTAAGCAGCTATGATACCTTTTTTCACAGAATCATAGAATGGTTTGGGTCAGAAGGGGCGGTTATAGATCATCTAGTCCACCCCACCTGCTGTGGGAAGGGACATCTTTCACTAGGTCAGGTTGCTCAAAGCCCCATCCAACCTGATCTTGACCACTTCTAACAACGGGGCATCCACAACCCCTCTGGGCAACCTGTTCCAGTGCCACCCTACTCTTATCATAAAAAATTTCTTCCTTATGTCCAATCTAAATCTACCCTCTTTCAGTGTTGCAGCCCTTTCTCTTCTGCAGATAAACTGTGTCACACTGAAGTCTGACATAGCATGGCAGAGCTGAGCAGCTCTTCTATTCTGTTTAGGGTGCCCCAAGGGCTAACACTGGGGTTTGTTTTTTTCATAATGAAGCTCACCCTCCCCAGATGTGTCTCCGCTTGCTACCACTTTTGTTGAAATCCAGACCTGGGAAAGCCCGAGACTGAGCAAGCTGGTAATACCCAATATCTGTATTTACCAACTGCGTATGGCATAAAGGCACCTATAAATAACAGCAGGTAGAGTAGCAGTCAAAGGGGAGCTTCAGGAAGATGGCAACAGCGTGCTCCTGGGACCTGGAGATATGCTGACTGCCTCTTGCTGGGACTCGCCCCATGGTCTACTCGACTCCTGGTCCCAGCTGCTGGGCATACAGGGCACTTGCAATGTGAACTCTATGGTTTTTGGTGTTTGCATGACCTCTCCTTGGCAACACTACTAGATTTAACAAATCACTGCGAATTTGACAGGGAGCTGGTGACAAAGTCTGGCTATCCTCTTGCCGACAAGCTCTGGGGTGACCACAGTGGGGAGCAGCAGGGGGTAAGGGCCACAATTCACTCCTGTGGGATGGAACAGCCCCCCACGAGCACCAGCAGCCACCCGTGGGCAACAGGTATGCAGTGGCCCTCAAAGCAACGGCCCCCATTGCCTTCAACCCTGCCAAAGCTCGGGGGTCACAAAAGAGGCTGGAAACATTGGAATTGTCCCTAAAGCCTGCTCATTACCTCCGCTTTAGAGGAAATATTTTTGGCTTGCTCTGACTGCTGTGCAGCAGGACACTGGGATATTCTCTTCCTTGTCCCAGTGACCCAACTTCTTTACACCTGTAACCCCATCTCCATCCCCATCATCCTTGCTGGGGAGTGGCTCTGTAAAGGTCTGTTATACCTGGACCTGCCTCCTGCCCCCTCTGCACTATGGGGCACCCTGGCGTGGGGTCTCCTGCTTCCCTGGCGCTGAAATGCTCCCTCACCCCTCCAGCATGGGCCAGGGCTGGCTCAGCACCTTGTGGTTGGTGCTCGGGGATGGAAGGGTTAAACAGATGGCCCTGTTGCAGGGGCAGTTTCTCAGCTGCTGGTCTATAAATAGGAGCTGGGTTTCTAATCTGCTTGCCACTCATTTCCACTCCCTGCCAGTTTTTTCCTGCTTTTTCCTGCAAGGAGGTATCTGCAGCTGATGGTCTGCAGCCCCACGGATGCTGCTGGGAGAGAGAGGAGAGCAGCTGTGTCCTGCCCGGTGAGACTCACTGCCTGTCAGTCCTCCTGTAACCCTTCCTGATTAAAAAGCAAAAAAAAAAAAAAGAAAAAAAAGAGGGGAGAGAAAGAAAGCCCTCCCCTGGCAGGGGGTCCATGACCGTCGTCTGTGCTGTGAGTCCCCAGCCCAGTTGTACACCCTGCCTTGCCTGCCCCGAGCTGCGTTGGAGTTTCCCCTGTTTTGGGTCAGGTGAAATCCCGGTCCAAGCGCTGCGACTTGATGTTGAAGACCCAGCTCTGCTCCTTGTGTACAAACTCCCCGGCCAGCAGCCAGAGAGGGAGAGGGGAGCGGGAGCTGGCAGCATTTTTGGGCTCCCGGCAAGTCTCCCATCTGCCAGCTCCCCCCATGCCTGCATCCCCTGCCCTATCTCCTCCATCTCTCTGACAGCACTAACAACTCCAACCCTGCCGAGCGACGGTCAGGCCATAAATCCTTGTGAAGGGTGTGAAGACCTGCTGGAAGAAGGCGCTGGGGGTTTGCAGACAAGGGCTGTGAAGAAAGGCCGGCTTCACGCTGGGACAAGGAAGATGTGGGCAGGTTGGAGGGTGGCCAGAGATCAGTGAGGACGTGATGACTCCCAGCAAGCTCGACCTGGGTTGGATAAAGGGTGACAGAAGGGGCCCAAGGAGACATGAGAGCAGCCCTCAAATATGCAAGAGGGGAGCGCAGAGAGGGGGGATGATCTCTTCTCTGTGGATGGGGCAAGAAGTCTTGGGCTTAGCAAGAAAAATTTAGATGAGGAAAACTTGTTAATAGTCGGGGTGATAAAGTTGGCTTGTCTCCAGGCCTAATTTTGACAAAATGATGATTTGATCAAGCTTGCAAAGGGCAAAGTAACTCTTGAAGAGTGAGCAAGCCAGGGGGCAAATCCTTCTGTTGTCTCGACCTGATGCATGTTGTTCCACTTAACCTGAAAACTCAGCTTGGATGAGCTCTTCTGTTGATGGACAAGGAAGAGACTGGAGGGGAATCAGCCAACATGTGGGGCGGTTCGTTGCGTGGCTCCTTCTGAGCATGGAGTCCGTGCAGCCGGGTCTGGGCCAGGTCAGGTGCGTGTCCCAGGGCCCTTTCCCCATGCGCCCGCCTCAAGCTTTGCTGCCACTGACAGGCACTTTCCAAGGCTGCTGACTCACCAAAATGGAAATGTTCTGCCAAGAAATGTTGAGTTTGATAAAATTGCTAATGGGACCCTGCTGGCTTTCCTGACAGCTTGGCTCCACGCCTGCATTTGGAGTAGCTGCTGGGAGGGAGGTTGGTCTTCGCAGCCAAAGGAGCGTGATGCTCGCGGCTCCCAGGGCACCGGCTCCGCTGTGGCTCTGGATGGGTTGCGCCAAGCCAGGGCATCCTGGTGGCATCTGTAGCCCCTGCAACCCCCAGCACCCTGCCTTGCAGGCCCCTATTGCTTGTTGTGCCATGGGTTGGCTTCCAGGGGACATGTCTTGTTTCAGACACCAAACTAACCTTTTTTTCCCCCAAATCTTGAGTTTTTATTTATTTTATTTTTTTAGCAATGAAAATACAGTCTCCTGGCCAGCTTCAGCAGCTCTACCTTGCAGGACTGGCCTGAGCTAAGGATGCTGTGCTGGCGGCAGTTAAATAAGATGCCCCGATCTGCACCCCAGTTCCTCTTGCCCTGGGAGACAGGGAGCACCTACCCAGACTGACAGAGGCAGCAATTTAGTCCCTGTCTTGCAACAGGCCGGTTCTTCTGGCCAACAATAAGAAATAAACGGAGATATTTAGTTGCCTTGTAGAGCTAACCCAAGTAAGCAGAAAACCCTGGTTGCTTTTGCCTCCCATTGACCCTGGAGCAGCAGCACCAGTGCAGCGCAGCTCGGCTCCCGGCAGGCTCAGCCTGCGCTGTGCTCGTCTGAGCCCTCATGGGCGCCCCAGAGCTGGAGCTGAAGGATTGGCCACCCTCTGCCTCGCTCAGTTGTGCACTCTCAGCACTGTTGTGTGTGCTCCTGGGACCATAAAGGGCTCCTAGTCCCCTTTTCACCCCAACCCTCTCCTGAAAGCAGCGATTCCTCCTTTCTCTGGGGTCATTTTATTTGTGTTAACAAATGGAAAAATATTCTCACTTATTATTGAATCAGAACAATACAGAGCAACCCCCTTCCAAAATGCTGCACGTGAATGACGGGCTGCCCTGCTTGGAGGACATGGACTTCCCAGTTGTGTAACTGCGAGGATACCCGGTTCTCTCCTTCTTGCACAGTTTAGCATTGCAGCTGCCTATTCCCATTGAAATATAAACTGCAAAAGCTATGCCCGTGCTTCCTTTGCATGTCCAGCTGATTTCCCGCTGCCAGCGAGCATCCACCTGCTTCCGCAGGCTTCGAGGGAAGCACCACCCCGTGACTGGGGCAGCAGGACCTGCAGAGAAGGGTTCTCTGAGGCTTCAGGCTGTCCTTGCCTGGTACGCTGTGCCATGGAGCAGGCTGTTCGATTATGGCTGGACCCAGGGCAATGTCCGGCTCCACCACTGCCAAGATTTTGGCATTCTCCAAACCCCCTTCTGACATCTTCAGCACCTGCTTCAATGGGGTCCCCTTTGCCCTGGAAGCACCTCTCCACTCGGATGGGTACTGATGCTGCTGCCGCAACAAGTTCAGGCTGTCAGCCTCTGCTCCCTTCTAGGATCTTGGTAAATGCTCCTGCCAACCTGTGCTGACACGCTTCCCTGGCCATCACCATGCAGCCTGGGCAAATACCGTTTTCACACTTTAGGGGTGTTTGCAAGATCTTTGCTGTTCCGTGCTCCCTGTCCATCAGTTCCCACTACTTCATGTTGCAGCTCCCTGGTTTATAGCTGGCTGCAGAGAGTCCCCACTGGAGGACCACGGTGGGATCTGTCTCTGGAAGTTTAGTGCAGCTTGAGAAGTCCCTGGAGGTTTTCCTTTCCACTGAGCTGCTTCATCGTGCTGGTGAGCCAAAGCTGCTCCTGTCAGCTGGGGGCTGAGAGCTGGGAGGTGGTATCCTTCCCCTCCTGCTGCTGAGAGGAGCCTGGGTCCTTCTCCTGGCTAATCCTGGGTCATCAGCAATAGGTGACGGATCCACGGTTTCCTCTGGGACAAACCCACACTAGTGGGAGGTGGGGACAGGACAGCCCTTTTCCTTCTGAGTCAGCAGCTGAAATCCAGCCCATGCCAGCGGTGAGCCAGTGCTTGGAGCAGGTGGGAGTGCTGGAAAGGGATCCCTGGAAAGGATCTCAGCTCAGTCCCCGATAGCTCTGCAACCAGGGGAGAGCACTCTGGCTCTCCAGGCAGTCCTCTGAGAGCAGTCAGGGTCACCGCAGATGTAAGAATATAAACTTCACAGCAATGGGTTTACAAAAGCAAAATCCATGTGAGTCGCTTGGCCCTCACCATGCAGCGTGGGAGCCAGATTCCCCTCTCACTTCCTCTGGGACATTGCTGCAGATTGGAGCACTCCCTTGGGAGCGGCGCTGCTGGGATGTGGGGATGTCCTCTCAGTAGCATTTTGCCCTGCGATCATTACCGGCATGCGGTTTCTCACTCCATTTCCTTTGGCATTTGGCAATCTCCGTGTTTTGGGTGAGCGCTAAACATTAACTTAGATTTGTACTTAATAACTCGGCGGCGTGTTTGGAGCCCAGTGTGCAGGAAGGGGATGCACTCAGCCCCCTTCCCCCAGCCGTGTTAAAGGTTTAGGGATGCCAAAGCGAGAGAGATGCTGAGTGTGCATTAGCGTTCACTGAGCACACGTCTCTGCTTGGCTGAAGACATCTCCAGGTATCCACTGAGTGTTGTTTTCAGCCACCAAAAACCTTTGATTTCCTTGATTAACATAACTAGGAGGTCCTTGCTGATTTGAAAGCAGAGTGAAAAACCTTCTCAGCAGAAATCAAAGCCCTGGAGGGGACCGGTATGTACAGGAATGGCATTAACAACTAATCCCCTCTAATCCAAGATGACATCCTTATCACATGAGGGCACAAAATGTAATTAGACTTATATAGTGCTATCTTCAGAGCACTAAGCAAATGTTAACCAATCCATCTTCCCAGTGCTCCTGTGGGGACAGCCCAGTTACCCTGGCTGTGCACATGGGGAAACCGAGGAACAGGATGGTGGCTAGCAGGGTCCCTTTCTGGAGAAGGCCACGCAAACCTTGCATCCAAAAAACCAAAATTAGCAAAGCATTTGTGAGCACTGGGAGATCTTTTGGGGGCAGAGAGCACATTTTCCTTCAAGGCCCCTGTTATCAAAGGGATGGTGAGTTACTGCTGTTTCCCTGCACTTCCAGGATCTCTCCACAGCTATTACGTATCTGCAGGGAGATAAAGCACATGTTCAGAAATGGGCTTCCTCTATTGTTAAAACACATTTAAAAGATATGCAACCATCCCTTCAGCTCTGTTTGTATTAGGGTTTGTTTTCTAACCTCGCTTAAGCCCCAAATTCTCCCCATCTCACGGATGCTGCAGAAGGTGCCTTTGCTGGGGAGCTTTGCTGTCCTCCCCCTGGCTCTCCGAGGTTAATTGTCCCGAGATGGGTAGTGCAACTGATGGCCCCTGCCGGCGTGGAGCAATGCCACTGCCCTTGGGACTAAAGCTGGCATGCAGACTAGACAGCCTGAACTGAGGTCTCCATCATCCCTTGGCACCGAGGGTACCTGGAGATGGGCAGGGAGCTCTGTCTCAGACACTGCCTGCACAGTACCTTTCACCAGGCTGTGGTGTTTATTTAACAAAATATAGGGCCTGATCTACTTTGAGCAGCAGGACCATTCGCAGCAGCAGGGGATGCGGTCCTCTTATCAACATTGGTTAGCGTCTGGTGCCCTTGACCAAGAGCTGCTTTTGACGGAGGAAGACACTTACACAACAGCCACTGAATTTCTCAAGACCTTGGGATAAGATTATATTTCTTGGGCTGGCAATGCCCTCTGCTTTAAAAACAGTTGGATGTATTTGAGTGTGAAGTATAAATACTTGGGCTCTATTGGTCTCTAAAATCAAAGACACCTACAAAAAGGCTACTGGCATTTGAGGTACAGAAAGTTTAACGGGCTCCTTTGTGGTGGGGACACGGTGGTGTTGCTCCCTTGACTGGAGGATATTACCCTTGAAGATCAGTCACAACATACATTTATTAGAGGGCCTGGGAAGAGCTGTGCAGTGCAGGGTGAGGGGGGACAGTCATGGTGTCCCCTGGGTGCTCCCCAGCTCCAGGCCACCTCTCCCTGCTGCGAGCTGTTCCCGCACCCTGTGGGAACCAGTCAGGGAACATTTTGGATTATTTTCCTTTGGGAGTGAATGAAACAAAGCAGTGAAGGTTAGGGCTCACGGGTTGGTTTGCTCTATTAGTAAAGTTCCAGATTTTCTGGAATAGAAAAGAACACATCATCTGCAGAAAGCTTCAGCAAACTTTTCCAGGCACAAGGAGGGAAGGAACGCCATCGAGGCAGAAAGCTGTTGAAGTGGTTCATGGAAAGCTGTTTTGCCACTGATCTCTTTGGAGCTGACACCAGGTTACACCTTCAGTTCACTGGACTGAGGACAGGATCCTTCCCCAGCCCTCCCTTGGCTTCTTCCCTCCCTGCTCCCCTTGTTGCACTGGCACCACCGGTTGCATGGCCATGCTGGGACTCAGATCCAGGGACTGATCCGGCTGAAAAGCAAACTGAAGACCAAAAAAAAAGCCGTGTTTTTCTCATGGAGAAAGACCAGTTCCCAGAGGGAGCCGCTTGCATCCTGGTGCTGCTGGTGCAGACAAGGGGAGAGGTAGGGCATGTCCTGTGGTGGATGGACAGGGGCACAGGGGGAAGCAACGCTACTGCCTGGGCAGGGCTGTGTCACCCCAGCTCCCGCTGTGGGACACCTCAGTTGCTGAGAAGTCAGTGTCACAGCAGGTTTCTGCCTGCCGAGGAGCTTCTGCGAACTCTGTGTCTAGGACGGCCACTAAAACCCTACGCTTAAAAGGTTGCCTTCTGATCGTGTGGCAGTTAAAACCCACAAATGCCCAAATATTAGCACGTTGCAGAGTAGAGAGCAATTTTTGCCCTTTTAGGCAGCTCACCTGACACTGCTTGTCTAGCTTTATAATGCTGCCAGTGAACTGCTGTAACGTGCGACTCAGCCAACATGCGTCCTCTAAAAGCCATTGAAAATGTTCCCTTTCCTTGCCTGAGGGGCCCTGGCTCCAGAGTCGCTGGGTTTCCTCCCTCTGCTTCTGGAGCTCAGGCTGCCCAGATTAAATCATGTATTGAAAAATTCCATAACAGCTTCCGACCTCAATGAATAGCATATTCAAGGCCACTGGAAGGCTCTTGCATTATCTAGTTCAATGGTTTTCAACCTTTTTTTTTTTTTTTTTTTAATTTCCAGTAGAGATAGGAATCCCCAAAAAGTCAGATCTATAGCCAGCTGGCTGGCTTGGTGCAATCACTTTCCACAGACCCCTTAGGAGCAACCTGGACCCTTGCAGGGTCTCTGGGTCACTGGCTGAAGTCTGCTGTAGTGTGACCTTCCATCTAGGAGAAGCCATAGGATTGCCTCTGCAATTGCTGGCATCTAAATCACGGTAGGTGACCCTGCAGAGGAACACCTCTGGTCACATTTATCCATGCAAAGCTGGGCTGAGTGGGAGCTGGCAACAATACACCATCAGGCTGGATCAGGCAAACAAGGTATAGCCTACAGCAAAGGACAACCTACACCCAGGCTGAAACAAAGCCTCAGACCATCAAAGTGGTGGTAGCAGGAGGATAAAGGTTGGGACTGGAGCCTTGCGGCACTCAGGGAGGAAAGAAAGGGCAGTGAGTCAGCCCTGATGACCCACAGAGGTGGGGTGGGATTGAGAGACAAAAGAAGGCAGTTGCTGTCAGCTCCAGGGTTCAAAAAGCACATCCCAAAGCAGTGAGAGGTCACCAGCCATGGAAGGAGCCAGGATGAGGACTACAGAGCCATGTCCCTTGCGCCCCATGTCACTGCAAGGGATCCTGGGCAGACCCTGGACACACATGTCTTGGTGCCCGGATGATGGAGAGATGCTTTTTTTCTGGTTGTGAGTATGTGGGTACGAGGGTGTGAGTGAAAGTAGGTTTGTTTTTAAAATAAAATCCCCCTCCCCTCCTCCAAAGTCTCATCTTGAGACTTGCTCTGTCATCATTAACAAATAAGTGAGTATTTCCTACCATCTCCTTGGCAGATTGCCCCCTGTGAGTAAGGCTGATGCTCTCTCTCCCTGCCCATGTCCTGTGTTCCTGCTTGGTTGTATTAAAACACCTTTTTTTTTTTTTTTTTTCCCCTCTGAGCTAGGAGCTTTGGCATCTCTCACTTGTCTTCCTCGGTATGTACCACTCAGGCAATCCTTGTATCTTCTGTATAGTTAATCAGATTTTAGATTTTTTTTCTAAGTGCTACTAGAGAGAGCTGTGGTGGTACAATTATTAATATTTAAGATTGAGAGGTCTGGCTAAGAAGTTACCTTTACTAAAAGCACATTTCTTTTGACTAAAAGGTGACAGTCTGTGATTGTTCCCAACTCCCTGCTGCTGAGCTGGGATAACACCTGGTGTGCCACTCCAACCGCCTCCACCAAGAGCGGTCTCCCCATATGGTCATGTTATCAGTTTGATTCCTTAGATTTGGCCAGTTAGCAAGCTACTTAAGGAGTCCATCCCTCTCCTTTTGCAAATATTATCACAATATTTGTGGCTGGAAAGCTGCCTGGCGGAAAAGGACCTGGGGGTGCTGGTCGACAGCCGGCTGAACGTGAGCCGGCAGTGTGCCCAGGTGGCCAAGAAAGCCAACAGCATCCTGGCTTGTATCAGGAATAGTGTGACCAGCAGGAGTAGGGAAGTGATCGTGCCCCTGTACTCGGCACTGGTGAGGCCGCACCTCGAGTACTGTGTTCAGTTTTGGGCCCCTCAGTACAAGAAGGACACTGAGGTGCTGGAGCGTGTCCAGAGAAGGGCAACGAGGCTGGTGAAGGGTCTAGAAAACAAGTCTTATGAGGAGCGGCTGAGGGAACTGGGGCTGTTTAGTCTGGAGAAGAGGAGGCTGAGGGGAGACCTTATCGCTCTCTACAACTACCTGAAGGGAGGTTGTAGGGAAGCGGGTGCTGGACTCTTCTCCCAAGAAACTAGCGATAGGACGAGAGGAAATGGCCTCAAGTTGCATCAGGGGAGGTTTAGACTGGACATCAGGAAGAATTTCTTTACTGAAAGAGTGGTTAGGCATTGGAACAGGCTGCCCAGAGAGGTGGTGGAGTCGTCTACCCTGGAGGCGTTCAAAAAAGGTGTAGACGTGGCACTCCAGGGCCTAGTTTAGGAGTCATGGTGGTGTTGGGTTGATGGTTGGACTTGATGATCTTAGAGGTCTTTTCCAACCTTAATGATTCTATGATTCTATGATAATATGGGTTTTCTTCTGGAATTCCCCATGGATTCCAAGTCACGCTGAACACTGGCACCAATGGTACAGACCATTCTTCAATGCAGTTTATGCTTGGATTTGCTGGATTTAAACCATGTAATTTTACTCACTGCTAAGGTTAGAAAAGCCCAAACAAGAGACCTGCAGGCAGAAGAACTCAAGAATCATTTATTTTATGTATTTGAAGAAAAAAAGCACAGGTGGCGTGTGTAATGACAAAATCAAAATGCCAGGCACTCCAAATAAATGGAGACTATTCAAAAGCAGCTATGAAGATTCGATATAAATCTGACTGCTTGACACTACCAAGTAGATTATGTCACTTTGGGTTTACTCTATTTATTCATAATAAAAATAATGGTGCTGTCTCATGTAATAATCTCGGTGATTGCTACTGCTCACACCAGGTGTTATGAGCTGGACACTGCTGGATGGGGTCAGCTTCCCGTTCAGTGTTACTCCCTCCCTTCTGTTTGTGTTACGAAAAGTCCCTTCCCCAGAGATGTTTATAAACTGTGATCAAGTTTCTTAACCTTGTTTTGATAAATGAAAGCAGATGTTTGGCAGGATTCATCTGATTCATCTCCAGTGTTTACAGTCAGTGGAATCTCACTGGCATGATCCAGGGAGTCTAGGACACCGTGCATCCTATCCTAAACAGACGTTTACATTAAGTCAAATAAGAAAGGCAGACCTACACCTTGTAAACGCCTAAAGCTGCAACAACCTTGTCCTCCTATTTCACACTAGTATACGTATTTTTCACGTCTTTAATCTGTCTAGAATAACCTGTCTTCAAGACTGCAAATTTCTTTTACAATGGGCAACTCGAACCTATAGCACATAACTCTTGGTTTCACTATTCTGTGATAATACAGTTGTTTAGCTGATGTCTTATAAACAGGCAGATCAGGAGCGGCTTATCCTGTTCCCTGGTCAGGGGCAGCCTGGAACAAGTCCACATTGTATTTCAGTGTCAGAGGAACCCATGTCCTGGGATGAACCAGCAAAATTGTTTTATGGACAGAGTAATGTTGCATTTATATGAACATATGCAGAGGCTGAGTAGTAATTTTGTGTCATCCTGGCTCTAGAGATGGGAATAAAGAGGGTTGTAAAGAAGATGGTTTGTTTGTTAGACTTTTTAATCTCAGTTAATTGATTACCAATTTATCTGAGGTGGTTAATATGTTTGGAGAAACTGATGGGATGTCTGTCTCGGGACATAATTATTTCTGTCGTTCCTTCCTCGAGCTGAAACTAAATGTTGGTTAATTGGCACTGACTGATTAAAGTAGAACAAAGGAAAACGTCCTCTGAAAGTCTGAGGCTTGTCCTTACTATGAAATATGGGAGCGCTTCTAGCCTGAGATAAAATCCTACCAAAGACAACGGTTTCTGCTTGGCACACCGAGCCTTGGCTATATCCTCAGTGTCTGTTGTCTCTGTAGTCCAACAGTTGTTCTGCAATCATACCTAAAAGAGACAAGAAATAGGTAGTTTTTGCCATGATATAGCTAGCGGTGCTGAATACCGTGTGTCTGAACTGCTGCTGACCTTGCCTAACTACATCATGAGAAAAGTTAAAGCAATGGTCCCCAGGAGGGTTTTGCAGTGAGGTTAGTTATTTCACTATGAAAACAAACCGGCAAGCCTTGGTTTGGCAGTGAGGACACAGCAGTTCTGCACTTTCACTTTGGTCACTTGGATTGTCTTATCTGAGGATATTCATTACGGTTCATGCCCTCAGACTGCCATCCCATCCTGCTCCGGAAAGTCTTTATGAATGCCACAGGGGTACCTCAGCAGTCAGGTGATTCGTGTATTAAAGAGATATGAAATTTGTGCTGATTTGGAAACAACAGTGTCTTAAACCACTGCAAGTACAGTTGCCCTGGGTTGTGTGGGAATGAGCTAAAATTGTCAAATTCCTATTGATCTTTAATATAAGGTTATTGTAGAGACAGGTCAAGGTACCCCACTGCTGCTGTAGAAAGATAAAGGGTCTGATCCTTCTTCCACCTACATGGCTTTTACATTTGTGTAACTCTACTAATTTTTGTCAAACAATTTTTAAGTTTATCCCCATATGAATAAGAAGAAAGTGAAGTCGCAGACTTCAGTATAGCATATCCCACCATGAAAGAGGCAGCCTCTCCCTGGTCTAACTGTATGGCTGTTAAGGAGAGCCAGACTATATAGACGGGGACTCGTGACCCTGGGATTTATTCACAGATCTGTCACTGTCTCGGTGATGGGACATCAGTTTGCCCTTCAGTTTCCTCCCCTGTAAGGTAAGACTACTTGCTCGTTACCTAATGCTGATAGGATATTAGCACAAGTAAGGTGCATCCACGCTGTGTGCCATCATACAAAGTTAATACAAATGCATTAACTTCCCCCCAGGACTTGCAGAGATGAGAGGTGACACCTTGTACAAGCAGGAGATCTGGGATATTGAGGGGAGAGAGGAATACCGAGGAAATAAATGCACTTGTAACTAGTCAGTAGGGATGAGGCTCTACTCACCTCACCTCACCTTACCTTACCTTGCAGGGGACTGTGAAGGCTTTGTTATTAGACTTAGGAATTGCTGTGCAAACATAATTAAAAAGGAGTCTTAAATCAGGTTTATAAAAATTAAGGGAATAACATGTTATTAGAATAATTGTACAAATTACTGTCATTGCAAAAGTGCTTTTATGTATGGATATACCAGTTGGGAATAATTACAGTCAGACTATATGTAGTTTATGCAAGAAAACCACACTCCCTTTTCCAGTTTCTCTTCTTCTTGGTTACGAATTTGTTGTGTGAATCATCTAATTAGAGCATTTCTATAAGAAAAACCTCATTTGATGGAAGAGAGCTTTGAAGCAAAGACCAAATATTATAGTAATAATAATGCTCATTGTTTTCTCATATTTTGAGTTTTTCCGAGTCATAGTATTTGTGAAGGACTAGTGGTCTTGTGAGCTGTAAATTGTGATTCTGCTAAAGTACAAAGAGTTCTCTGAGGGACCACTGAAAGGCATTTTGAGTACATGAAGGGTCTTAAAATGTTTTCCTTTCAAGGAATTTAAACTGTCTCTAAAGTGTTTAAGGGGAGATGAAAGGCTCTGTAGTGTACTTCTTCATGCTTTGTGCTGTCCTACAACAGATGAATGCCCTGGGGTGGAGCATTTCAGATCTTTCTACATGCTTAACTGTGTCTAATTATTATCCTGGAATCATTTCACGTTCGAGGAGTTTACATTGGAGAGGATGTGTCTGCTTGTCACTGTTGCTTTGCCAGGTCCAAATTATAATAATGCCTTTCCTCCAGAGTTAAAAATAACCACTTTTCAGATGGTTTTTGCTTAGAAGCCTCAACGGGGCAGGAGAGCACATGCAGTAGAGCAGCATATGGACCTTTTGCCATGAGTCTCTTCAGAAGCTGGGAAGCTGTGGACATCCCATTTGTGCTTGGGCATTACCTGTGTGGTGAGACCTGGACATTGCCTTGAGCAGGAACGGGACTGTGGGGCACACAAACTAAAACCTGTGCCAGGACCATAGTATCCCTTGCAGCTGGATTTCATAGACTTGTTGAAATGTTAGTGGGAAGGGACCTCTGGATGTCTCTAATCTAACCTCCATCTCAAAACAGGGCTGGAGCCTAAACTGGATTGAGTCAACCATGGCTCTGTCTGGTTGAAACTTGAACACCTCCAAGGCTGGAGATGCCACAGCCTGTCTGGTGTTCCAGTCCTCTAGTGAAGAAGTTTTTCCTAGTGTTCAATCTAACCCCCAAGTCACAGCTTGTGGACATTGCTTTGATCACCGCTGCTACTGAGCAGGATTTAGCTTCATCGTCTTTTTAACTGCCTTTGCATAGCTTGTGGGCTGCTATTAGGTCCTGTCTTAACTTCATCATCATTACTCAGCAAGCCTGATGCCCTCAAGCTGTCCTCACAGGAGAAATGCTCTAGGCCCCGAGTGTCTTAACAGTTCACCTGCTGGATCCTGTCCAGCTTCTCCACATCCCTCTTGAATTGGAGGATCAAACAGGTGCAGTCTCACAGCACCAACTAGAAGGGATGATAACTTCCCTCGATCTCCTGTATTATGAGGAGTAGTTGGCCTCATTTGTGGTGAGAGGGAACTGTTGTCTCCTATTTAAGCTGGCTTTCAAGATAACCCATGCGTCCTTCTCAGTAGGACTGCTCTTCAACCAGCTGGTTCCCAGCCTGAACTGGCACATGGAACTCCAGCTCGATGCAGTACTTCACATGTCTCTGCTAAACTTCGTGAGGTTTCTGTTGGCCTCAAGTTCCCCAAGGCCATGCTGGATTGAAGCACTGGTGCTCGGCGTGCCAACCACCCCACATAATTTGGTCTTGTCTGCAAATCTGCAGAGAGTGCCTTCTGCCTCTTGTTCAGGTTTTTCAGAATCCCTTTTCATTAGGAGAGAGGATACAGCCTTGGTCTGTGGGATCTACGGACCAGACACCTTCTGGCACCTCTTTCCGTGCTTTCACACACCCGCCTCTCGGGCAAAGCTGGTTTAAGCAGTCCCTGGTGCAGCCTGGCCCCCGGCTGCTCCATCCCTCCCTTTCCACTCCCCGGTTGTGCTGACACAAGTGTTTGGGGCAGGGTGGCAAACCAGACTGGTGGGTGGATGTGGGATACACGCAGCCATCATACATATTTCTGTCCCGGCTATAATTTTTTTGCTGTGAAGCAAAGCTTCCTCAGGCAGCAGTCATAAGCAGAGCTGGTCTGTTCTCAGCTCTGGGTGACGATGCTTTGCCTCCCACCGCTGTTCCCCGCAGAGCGCCGGGCGGTGATGATCCCCCTCGCTCTGCTGGCCGGATGTGTGTGAGGATGCGGTGTATTTACGCCGCTCCATCCAGGGCGGCTGAGGCTGCCAGGAGCAGGCAGCACACTCGGCTGCGGGCGGCTCCGCGCGGTGACCTCAGGCAGAGGGACCGTAACTAACCGCAAGGTGTGTACCGGGCATGGCTGTTTGCATGCTGCTGGCCAAAAAGTACATGATTCTTTTTGTTGTTGTTCTTTTTCTTTTAAAGTCATGTGCTGCTTTGCTACTAGCGCTGTCGGCTCCGCAGGCCTCTCTCGCAGCAATGTAAACACAGCTACTGTGTGTGCTCCATTGGAGAGAGTGCCAGTCCCCCTCATTGCAGCCTGTAGCTCACAATGAGCAAGCCGATGCCAACAGATGTATAATGAGCATTTAAAAAGCGCTTATTTTGTCATCCAATCATCGATCATTCTCATTGTGTAAATATTTTTTTGTTTCCACAACAAAACGACTTTAAAAGAAATGTTCACCAGGAAGAAAAAAAAATTTGATTCTGCTGATAAAATCAGGACAGTCAAGATGATTAATATGACATTGGGGAAAGTTCGCAAGCAAGGCTTAATTTCTGTGGCAAAAAGACCTCATGGATTCATCAGCGCTTGGTTGTGCCTGGAAATTCAGTGGCAGCTGGAAATTTGATGATGACCTCTGATAAGTGAGGGTGAGGGTTTTAATGAATGACTTGAATAAGAAAATAAATAAGCCAGTCTGTGTGGTATTCTTCCTGATATTTGTTTTGCTATTAAGTTCAGTTAATGCGGTTCTCATTGTGTCATGATCATTGTGTTGACAGCACATCACGACATATGAGCATTGCTGGGAGTTTGGCTGCCGTGGAAGGGGATACATCGCCTTAGACACACACGGCAGAACAGGAGGGTGACTGTAATGGGAAGGCATTCGGAAGCCTTTGGCAAGGCAACATCAGAGATCGTAAAAATAGAAAGGGTCCCGGTGAGCATCTTTGTTCTCCTCTGTCAAACTGGCCACAGGACCTAAATTAATTCCTTTCTGTTTAACTTCTTTTTTTTTAGGAGAAAAAATTTAGTCTTGATTCGCATCTAGAAAATGGGGATGGGGAAAGGGGGCTTTAACCACAAACTTGGGGAAAGTTGCACTCATGGTTGATTACTTTCCTTGCTACATGGTGCGGTCTGTTCTTAGTCTCAGTTTATTAATTTGCGGGGTTTATTCCCTGGCTCTTGTATCTTTGCTGTGAGGTTTAGGAGCATTTGTTATGAAATGTTGATTTCCCATGTGAGTATTTATAGACCATGTTTGAGTCACCTGCTAATCTTCCTCTGGGTAAAACCAAACTAAGCTCCTTGTTTCTTTCACTGTAAGGCACATTTTCAAGACCTTACTCACCCTCAGTTTTTCCAGTTTCCAGTTCAGTTGTAACACCAACACTACCTTCGTACTCCTGGTGGTAACCATCGCCCCGAACTGCTGGCCACTAGCTACGCCCTGAGGTGCTGTTCAGTAGAGGCCAATGGGAACCCATCTGGGCTGGTCTCCCTCTGAAAAGTGGACCTGCACAGGGTGGATGAGGAGACCTCGGGGGTCAGTGGGCTACCCAGGAGAGCCTGCACTTGCCACTGGAAGCTGTCCCAAACCCAGGGAAAGGCATAACAATGATTTCCCAGCTTTTAGATCAATAAAGGCTGTATAAAACCTGTTCCTTTCTTCATTCAGAACATCGCAGTCGATTACAACCTTGGGTTTTCAGTCCTTTCTGGTTTCTGGTGCCTTCAGTGTTTTCCAGGGAAGGTAGAGCAAATTAACCAGTCACAGTACAGCACTTTGCTTGGTTATCTTGCAGAGCCTACTTAAGTATAGTTCCCCCAAGGATCCCCAAGTCAGAGGCTGGAAACCTGTGAGCTAAAATACACACAGAGGCAACAGAAAAGGCACCATACTGATTTTTTTTTCTTAAAGCATATTCAGTGCTTGGGTGATTATCCCGGTAAGTCTTCCCAAGAGTCTGCAGCTCATTTCAGATCCCCGCAGTTCATCCAGACAGGCTGCAACGATATGGCCCATGCATCAGGAGAGAGTTGGAGTAATCCCTGAATAACCCTGACTAATGCCATAATGTGCTAACAGCAGCTTTCGGAAGCTCTTCAATACAGTATAATGTTCAACCTTGATCCTTTAGCTAAGTTTATTTTGGGCTTCATGAACACAAAATTGCTTATCTGACATAGAAGCTTCTGTTAGACTTTTCAGAAGCAATTCAGATGTTTGTGGTGGAATCATAAAGGTATAGAGATGCTTTGCTTCCTTGGAATTTGGTGGGAGTTAAGTGCTTAACTACTTTTACCAATCTGAGCTTTTACTTAGCCATCTCTGCAGTGTTATAGTGCTCCCACACTCACACCCCTTTAGCCCCTTGGCTAATGGATACACCTTTTTTCCAGAGGAGAAAGGGACCAGAATATATGACTGTATCTCAGTCACCTCAGTGCAAAGTCTACTAGGTTGGCTCTAAGTGCCGAGAAGCTGATCTAAACCTCTTGACTCTCCAGCAAAGCAGATGAAGGGCATACATGTTTTCCGCCCAGTGCTTAGCTAAAAGGATTGTAATGACCAGTGAAGCAGCAGAATGAACTTTTGGGGCAATAACATCTTAAGCTGAAAGTGCGGATATTAATGCTTGAAGGTTTTGTGTTTGGGGTTTTTTGTGTGTGCTGGTTTTTTGTTTGTTTTTTTTTTTAATCAAAAGGACTTACATACTTAAAAATAATTGTTCCTCTTTATGCCAGCTTGAACTCACTGGCACGGTACTTTTGTGCCCAGGTGCAAATGTCCGCAGGAAAAGATATTTATCTTTAAAACGCTTTTTCACACAAAAAGTATCCTGAGGTCCCTTCATAGCATTACCTCAAGTAGAAAAATCCATCAAACAAAATATTCACTGAATCCTTTTTAATCATATGAGCAAAGCATTTTACCATGGCCAATTCACCAAGCATCTAAAAAGAGAGGTGAAGAGCAATCAGTGCAGCGGAGGGAAAGAAATGACTTTCATCTGGGAGGGAGTAGGAAGGCAAAGGGAGGTTTGGGTGAGAAAGCTGTGGTGAAGATTTCTTCACTGAGGGGCTGTGTCAGGGAAAGAGGAAGAGCAGATGCTGGGCGATCAAGGGACCCCCAGAGGAGGACTTGGTCTGTATGATGTGGTGGATTTTGAAGACCAGGAGAGGGTATTTGATGCTGTGACGTAAACCTCCACGCTGGGGGAAGAGTAGGAGTTAGACCAGAAGAGGGCTGAGATTTCTTTCAGGAGAGGTAGACAAAGAACAAAGATGTTTTTTTTTTTTTTTTCCCCCATCAGATTTGGCTAAGAAAGGGATGGGAGGGACAGGAAGATTCAGAAGACAGAGCTGCTGGCTGAGTCTCTGTAAAATTAATTAGCAGATCTTACCTTATTTTTTACATTTAGTAACAGGCCAGAGAGGAAACAAATGGGATTATTTTAAAGTCATTTTCCCTCCAACATATTTACTTTCTAGAAAGATAACAAAGAAAAATATTGACATGCCAGACTTGACGGGATCCTTTGTTTCATACAGTGTGGTCATTTACTCTTACTCTGTACTACATATTTCTCCAGTCAGCGCAGCAAAATACTCAAACTGTGGAAGGATATTTACTGTTTAGAGAAGTCCTTGAACACCTCAGCAAACTTTGCCTTGTTCCTCTGTCCAAGAGCTATATATAGACTTTGCTCAATCAAGGTCTGAGCAGCAGCAGCTGCTCGGATGTTGTGTGAGCAGAGCTAAATATTTTTAAGAGTATAAAAAAGTGACAAGATAATTCCAGCCATTTTGCTTTGAAAGAACCAAGTGTTTGTCTAGCTGCGTAGTAACAGAGGAGAGAGAAACTGCCTTAAAGGCACATTTATCTGTGCTATTTCTTAGTCTGAAACTAACAGATATAAATAATGCATCTTAAAAACTTTGAGTCATAACACCGCTGTGAAGCTACTTAGTTACCCTTCAGGTTACCTTGTTCTTCACCTCGTGACACATCAGGATATCGACTGCCAATGCCTATAGCTATACTGCATCTGATTCTCTAGGGCTTGACCTAATGATGCTCTATAGGTGCTATGACAAAATAGACATTCTATAATCATAGCAGGATAATACAAATTTCATTTGACAGTGAAATGCCCCTGTCTCGGCTGTGAAATATGGCAGTACATAATAATAAATGCTGACAGCAGCGAGTAAATTGCCTTTTTCTCAGTTGAAATTTGACCAGGAAGCTTGCAGGTAGGAAAGCTTCTCCTGCAAAACCAATTGGAAGATTTTAAATAACTTGGAGTAATTAAGGGTCTGTTTCCATTTCTGCTGATGGATAGACGATAGGACCAAATGGGGAACCCCCTCCACCATTTCGGTCCCCTCCCCAAACTATCAAACACGAGGAGGATTGGTGGGACAGGAAGATGCACAGAGAGCGGGGGGTTAGGAAAATGATGGGTATGAACAGCCCTGTAGGTGACGATCAGGATCTGCAATTTGAAATGGTAAAGAAACAGATTTCTCCTTAATGAGTAGGGAGTTGGGTTAGGAGAGCCAGAGGGTTTTTGGACGTGCTGTCATATGGCTAACGGGTTAGGGGTGAGGTTAGTCGCCGACACCGTCCTCTTGTTCCTGCACGTCCTCCGGTAAATTACTTTGTCTTTCGCTCTCCCACCTGGAAAATATCCCCCTGACATAAAGTTCACATTAAGATGAAGCAGAGGCCAGCCTGCGAGCCAGACAGCACGGAGTTAAAACAATCAGCCGTCCTTGATTTAAAAAACCAGAGACTTTAGAGGAACCTGAGCAGCGATTTCGCACTCGGCCCCACCGCTGTCAGCCGGAGCTGCCGGGACATCCACGGCCCGACGTGAGGAGCTTTTAAACAACGCGGGCAATTTGGGGGACAGACGGCAGGTCCCAGCAGAGCCGGCCCGGAGCTGGGGTCCCCCCCGCGCCCCCCCGGGGCCGCACCGGGGGTGCAAGCCGCCCACGCTGCCCACGGCAGGCTTTGCCCCGTACATCCCCGCTCTCCCCA